>CM044007.1:6503476-6848476 GCA_024085815.1 Flaveria linearis | reverse complement strand
CCACAGGGGGGAAGGTGAAGCAGCAACATATCCCATCACCATCGTGACGAAAGGTGATAAATAGATACATGGGGTGAGACGGTTGCCATCATCGGCACATTTGCTATCGTCGGCGACCACCACATCATCGAAAAAACCCACTTTGTGGTTAACCTCTTTTCTATCCATATAAACACACATGGGAGGGGGCAAAAAGAAAACCCTCTAAAGTTATGTGGCTAAATCAAGAAAACCCCAATATACATTGCTTCTTCACATTGGTTTATAAATATATAGGGAAATTACAAACATGTTTTTTTTATTAAAAACACAATGTTTATAAAAATATAAATTTATGATATATGATAATACAAAGAACCTTTTTGTTTAAAAAATGGAATGTTTAAAAAACAACATTTTTAAAAGAAAAGCGTGTTAAAGAAGAGAGATTAAAAATATTATTATTGTTTTATGGTAAATTGGATAATAATCCAAACTATGACTAATTGGTCGGTGATAATTCAAACTATCAATTTGACGGATAATAATCCTAAGTTTCGTTTTTATTGCCAAGGGTAATCCTAGTAGCACAATAATCATTGATTTACACTTGATTTTCTATTGATTTACACTTGATTTCATTATGAGTTTCCCTATTTTATTCAGAATCATCTTTGCGAGTCAAAACGAGTAAAAATAAAGTGTAAATCAATGATGAATAATGTTATTAGGATTGTCGTTGGCAACAAAAACGAAAGTTAAGATTATTATAGGACAAATTGATAGTTTGGATTCTTACCGGCCAATTAGTTATAATTTGGGTTACTACAATCTAATTGACTTTGTTTTATTAGTTAAGATAGTTGATTATACTTAATCTTAAACATATCTTACCTCAAAAACTTATTTTATAAGTTATAAATATTATACACTGTTAATTTAGTACTTTCATTCAAGTTTATAAACTAGTAATTTGATAAATCATCTCCAAACTAATTTATGTTTGTAATTAATTATTATTATATGGTGACACGTCATATCGGTCATATGATGAAATGACCCACTTGGTTTGTATCTTTTTGGGCCCTTGTTAGATTGTCTTTCACGCGTAGCTTTGGCCCGAATTTTTCCAAAAGTTTCGGGTCCCCGGTCGCGTGCTGTTTGGATGTAATTGTTGAGAATTTTCAAGCCACGTGTCCACTGTTCATTGGGTCACGTTATTATGCCGACCAATATGAAGAGTCAAAGATTATGTACAATGAACAAAGTTTTCAATTCTTCATACAAGCTTGGTTATTTGTTTGTATAAATATTTGTAACTAGTGTAGCTTTGAAATCAGGTTTGTGTTATACAAAGAAATTAGTGTGCTTTTACATTAGCTTTCATTTGAAGTCAAGAAATAATTTAACCATGCAAGAAACCAATTAATCACTATCTTTAGATACTTGTCTACTTTTCTTTCTCTTATCTACTAAGCCTATGCGTCAACTTACCAGACACCACCATCGCCATTGTATTCACATCTAGTTTCGATCAAAACCACTCCGAAACCATTGATGTTGGACACCCGAAGCACAGACACGCATGACTAGCGCAATTAACATCTCTGTTTTAGTTTCAATAAATCTGACCAATTCAAAAGGATTTAATTCTGATGAGATGATGAGACACGTATGTAAAAAGTATAATATAATATTTCACTAAATAAATTTAGTCTAGCTGCATATCCAAGACTCTAGAAATCGATGGATCAAAGAAAAACTTTTTATGCTATTGATTCATTCAGAAAGAAGATTACAAGGAATATGGAAAAGATAACTATTGAATGAGATAATAACTATGCTGAAGGTTAGGAGATATTTATGTAAAGGATTAAGGAAAAAAAATTTAAAATATATTTCCAATACTCTCCCTCTAGTTGGAGCATGGAGGTTCGTAGTGCCCAACTTCTCGAGTAGGAATCTAAGTTGTTGAGCTCCTAATCCTTTAGTCAAAAGATCCGCAATTTGCATCTTTGTATCATTGTGCATCGGCTGAATTTCATGAGAATTAACTCTTTCTCGAACGAAATAACAATCTATCTCCACATGCTTTGTTCGTTCATGGATGACAGGATTTTTATCGATATGACAAGTTGCTTGATTATCACAAAATAGGGGGTTGGTCCAGTTAAGTCAATATTCAACTCCTTTAGGAGCCATCTGACCAAAAGAATCTCACTGATAGTAGAGGCCACAGACCAATACTCGACTAAGCCATTAGAGTCATAAAATACTAAAAGATTGCATTCTCCATTTCATGGGAAAAGAACGCCTTGTCCTAAGGAAGCCTTGGGTATCACAACACTCTGTAAGCAGTGTTCATATGAGACTGCCTAGGGTCGACAACGAACTTGCTAAGAATATTAACAGAATATGCTATGCCGGGATGAGTGGCTTGTAAGTAAAGAAGTCGACACAATTAGGATTTTTGGCTATATAAAAATGTTCTCATCCCACATTGGTGCAAGGATGAAAGCTTGGGAGGAATCCAAGCTTATAAAAGAAGTCCAAGGCTTTGGTTTCAAAGTGCCCCAACCAAAAATACACTTGAAGTGTTTTGTTCTTTCTTTCTTTTTAGTTCTCTTGTCTTAGAGTGTAGAAAGTTTTTTAGTTAAACACTTTGGAGAGTGTGAGTGTAATTGGGCGGGGGGAGGCTTGAGAGATTAGTCTATGTGATTGTAACAATTTGTCGCATAGTGGATCTTTCTCTTTGGAGGCCCGTGGTTTTTCTCCGGTTTTGGAGTTTCCACGTATATTCTTGTGTTCAGTTATATTTCTCTATTGTTAGCATTGGGAGGGTTGTTGGGATCCTTGAGACCGCTTGTTTCCCCAACAAGTGGTATCAGAGCTCCAGGTTTTGGGGGAGGTCTCGGTTTAGAAGGTTCGTAGTATGCTCTGTGGTTGCAGCGTAGGCTGATCTTCCACATCAGAAACGAGGATTCGGTTGACTGTTTTGTATACGATAGAATTATACAGGAGCCGGATATACGTATTTGTCCTGAGAAGGTTCTGGCTAGGAAAGACTTGGTACTTAAGTGTGTCCATTGTGACCCACCTCTCTTTCCTGTGAATCCTTTGTTGGGTAACTGCTTATGGCTTGGTGTATATTTTCTAGTATACAATATTGTTTTTGAAGATACGGATACGATGTCGAAATACAGTCCCATGAGGTTCGACGTAGAGAAATATGATGGAAGAATCAACTTTGGTTTGTGGCAAGTTCAAGTCAAGGATGTGTTGATTCAATTTGGGTTACACAAGGCATTGAAGGGGAAACCGACCCCTGTTTCAAGCAAGGATTCAAGCGGAACCAGTAAAGACGATGATGAAGAATGGGAAGATTTGGATTTGAGAGCAGCAAGTGCGATTCGTTTGTGTCTAGCGAAGAATGTTCTTGCAAATGTGCATGGGATATCAACTGCAAAGGATTTGTGGGAGAAGCTTGAGTAGTTGTATCAAGGCAAAGGCATCTCAAATCGGTTGTATCTCAAGGAACAATTTCATACCCTTCGTATGGATGGAGATACAAAAATTTCAGATCATCTAAGTGTTCTTAATAATATCGTGTCAGAACTGGAGGCTATTGGAGTGAAGGTTGAAGATTAGGATAAAGCACTAAGGCTCATATTATCTTTGACATCTTCCTATGAGCATATGAAGCCCATTCTGATGTATGGAAAAGAAACCCTGAAGTATGCGGATGTTACTGAGAAGCTATTGTCTGAAGAGAAAAGACTAGGAAGTAGCGGTCATACTTCGTCAGAAGGAACAATTTTAATATGCGGGAACGGGAAGAAGAAGCACTCACAGAAGATTCCTGTATGCTGGAAGTGTGGACAGTCTAGGCATGTCAAGAGAAATTGTTCAGGTGGAGCAGATTCGGCTAGCAGCTCCAAGTCAGCTAACAATGTCTCCGTCATTGTTGACGATGATGATTTCCTTTGAGATTATGTCATCCCTATGGTATGCCCGCGCTACCATGAAAGGGGATGCAATTTGTTAGCGGGTTCACGGATTTACACATGGGCATTGGGTTGGCATACATGCAAGATGTGTGGTGAAAAATTGATGTTGATGGCTGATGAACTTCCAGGTAACCATAAATTTTCAGCAGGTTTTTCAACATGTGCCGAGAAGAAATTCTTAGAATGGTCTATTCTAAGTGGCGATACTCTTTTATGGTGGAGTATGATCGTCGGTTGAAGACGGTGTTACTTTAATGTGGTTGTTTTTCATATATCCAAGGTGGAGATTATTAGGATTTTTGGCTATATGAAAATGTTCCCATCCCACATTGGTGCAAGGATGAATGCTTGGGAGGACTCCAAGCTTATAAAAGAAGTCCAAGGCTTTGGTTTCAAAGTGCCCCAACCAAAAATACACTTGAAGTGTTTGGTTCTTTCTTTCTTTTCTAGTTCTCTTGTCTTAGAGTGTAGAAAGTTTTTTAGTTAAACACTTTGGAGAGTGTGGGTGTAATTGGGCGGGGGGAGGCTTGAGAGATTAGTCTATGTGATTGTAACAATTTGTCGCATAGTGGATCTTTCTCTCTGGAGGCCCGTGGTTTTTCTCCGGTTTTGGAGTTTCCTCGTATATTCTTGTGTTCAGTTATATTTCTCTATTATTAGCATTGGGAGGGTTGTTGGGGATCCTTGAGACCGCTTGTTTCCCCAACATATGCGACGATATCTATTTTCATCAACTTTCACTTATTCTCTCCTTTATCTAGCTTGTGATTTTGTTCAATTAGGAGGGAGCTTGGTCGACAGCCTTGTACTCCACAATATTCAAGGATGTCTAAGGTATAATTTTGTTGTCTTAAGACCAATCCTTTGGGGGTGCGAGCCACTTCAATACCAAGACAATACTTCAAGTTACCAAGATTCTTGATACTAAACCTCTTATTTAGCTCGTCCTTTGTGTTTCAGATTTTGATAGAGTTATTTACTACCAATATCACATCATGAACATATATGAGAACCGCAACAAAGTCTTTCCTTGTTTGTAAATGAAGAGCGAGTGTTTAGCTTTGGACTATAAGAAGCCAAGGCCAAGCAAGGCATTGATAAACTTTTGATACTAATTCCTTGAAGCTTTTTTTAAGCCGTAAAGTGACTCCCTTAACTGAAACCCTTGTCTCCCGTTCTTTCGCAACACCTTGAGGAATTTTCATGTAAACTTCCTCACTGAGATCCCGATGAAGGTAAACATTATTGACTTCAAGTTAGTGAATAGCCCAATCTCTTTTATCGTTACTACCAAAAGTGTTCTAACAGTAACCAACTTTGCTCCAGGACCAAAAGTGTCATGATAATTCACGCCCTCCATTTGAGTGTAACATTTTGCCACAGGACGCATCTTGCACCGCTAAACTTACCCATTTGGTTTGTATTTAACTTTGTACACCCATTTGGAATCAATAGTACGTTTTCTTTCGGGAGACTTTCAAGGGCCCAAGTGTGATCTTCAAGGGCACATATTTCTTTTTTCATGGCCTCTCTCTATTTGTCATTCTTAACTGCTTGATGAAAATGTTTTGGCTCATCTTTTGAATCAGTGGGCGTCCAGAAAGCTTTGTGAGACCTAGAAAAATTTTCATAAGAACCAAAATTAGTTAAAGAAAGAACAAAATTCTCTATAATCTAGTTTTTCTTTGAAAATGAACTCATACGGGGTTTTATTTATGATGACTATTGACGATAATCGTTTGATTAGATGTGCTACCTTTAGTACACACTCACCCCCAAATCGTTTAAGGAGATTGGCTTCAAATCTAAGGGCTCGGGCTATATCAGGTAGATACCTATGTATTTGCTCCATAACTTTATTTTGTTGCTCCATAACTTTATTTTGTTGTGTAGGGGCAAGTTATTTCATGGAATGAATCCTTGTTCATCGTAAAATTTTAACATATTATTTGATGTGGAATCGCCACCGTTATCACATCTAACTCATTTATTTAATTTCCCAATTATGTTCCCACCATTTTATGAAAAACTTTAGACACTGACTTGCTTGATGCTTAAATTTTAGCAAGTACACCTAACACTTCTACTAAAATTATCAAGGATGGTTACAAAAACTTACAACGAAGGCCTTAAAGGCAGCCGCTTCATTTGATGGTTTCTTGTATGATGATATTGCTCTTTGCCTTTCACCTTTAGCCATAAGATAATAGCTGTTGCCGACATGGGGGTTGGTTTCATAACCAAAATCTATGTACTAATGACAGTGAAATTGCTATCAAACCTTATGAGAAACTCATAGAGTCTTTCCTTCTCTTTAAGTTCCACCATTCTTTTCCCTACATCACATGTGCACCCACTACACGTACAATGAGGGGTAGGGAGAACTGAGTGCATCTCGTCCCAAACACCACGAAGTTTAGTGTAATAGGGCGACGTAGTTGATCCACTCTGATGGGTGGTTGTAAGAGTTTGTTTCAACTCATAAGCACGGGGTGTACTTTCCTTCCCAAATCATTCTTTGAGATCTACCCTGATTTCCACATACACCCGTGTTCGCATATTTTTGCTGCTTCTGATTTCCTTTTCCATGGCATTCGTTAACCATCCCTTTATCATAGATTCAAGGCGCATCCACGCCATGTAGGTTTGCGAGGTCTTCTCCGGTTCCTTAATCAAACTATCAACAAAACCGATTTGGTTTTTGGGAACAAGAAATTATTCATCTCTTGTACCCAATCACTGTTGCCATTTAAGCGCATCGTTTACTTGCATTTGCTTAGGGTAATATGCATGATGGATGAATATTGTATTGTGAGTTCGAGTCGATGTACTCTCCCTTTTTCTAATTTAAGCCGCTATTATCTTCCTTTCTGGTCATGATCGACTAGAGTCTGTGTTTTTGGTGTGATCCTGCTCTGATACCATCTAAAAATTGATGGATCAAAGAAGAATTTTTTTATGTTATTCATTCATTCATAAAAAAAAGATTACACTATATAAACTAACTAGAAAAGATAACTAAGGAATGAAATAAAGGATTAAGGAAAGGATTTTTAAATATATTTCCAATAAAGACGTTCTTTACATAAGCGGTGATGGTGACAAAGGAATGACGCTACGTAGAGTGGCTTGCAAGCGAAGATGAAGACAACAAAACAACTTGAAATACAACAACCGAACTACATATGAATGCTTTCATCGGTTTCAAGTATTGTTCTATACAAGTTCTTTTATTAATGGTTATTTTTTTTACAAATTCATAGACAGTTGATTTGAATTGTAACATTACTGAGTATCTGATAATTATTTACTATTGTAAAACTTAAAAAATATTATTGTGTTTGCGAAAAAAATAAGTAGGTATGTTTGATTATTATGCCATTAAAAGATCAACTTTTCGGATTAACATCAATGTTACTAATACTTAGCTTTATAGTTGCTACTAGATTAGTTTATGATATAAGGCTAGCTTACCATAAAAAAGATTATATTGACCTAAAAGGAAAATTCGTGCTCTTTTTTCTTTTGTAGTTCTTAGAAAATATAACTCGATCTCTTGTATTTAAGTTTAATTTTAATCCTCTATTTTTGTTAGGTAATAACTATTACATAACATTAACACCAATGGTGTGAATCCGTGCTTTGCAACGGGTTGTTAAAATCTATAATACTTGATTTAGATTATTTGTACATTAGTATTTAATACGTAGATATAGATAAAAAAAATTATATTGATAACTGTGAATTGTAAAAAAAAAAACCATGTCGAAACGTTGATGATATAATTTAGCTCGTCATAATGACAAATTTAGATTTTATAAACCATCGTATTTTTATGATTATAGAGAAAAAAGATAGAACAGTCAGAACCTTTAAACAATTTTGAGCTGTATATTTTCAGTTTGATAACTTATATATTATTACACATTATTACTTATTACTAAATTTGTTTTATTTTATAAATAACTATTATAATTAATTTAAATACTATTACTTTTACTATTATTATTATTATTATTATTATTATTATTATTATTATTATTATTATTATTATTAAATTCAATGAATTCATGTGGATTAAAAAAATTAAACTAAAATCTACCATAATATTACCACACTAACCCTATAACCTATAGGTGTCTTATGGTGAAGATAAATTATTATTTTCACATCCTAAAATATTTTATAAATAATATAGATAATATAGATATTTATTATTGCTTTCTATATGTTATGTATAACGAATTGACTCGTGTGATACGCGCATGCTACTGAGTATTTTTTCCGACTAGCCTTAAGTACTGATTATATTATTAGTATTATAATTATAATATAATAATAATAGTTATTATTATTATTATTGTTATGACCATGTAAATATTTGGTAAATAATATTTAGTTGATAATATAATAATTAATTTAAATAATAAAAATATAAATGAAAATATAAATATAATGTTAATTTAAATTATTATAAATAAAGTAATACTTAATATAGTGAACTTAATCATATGCATTAATCACGTGCTAATTAAAATAAGTTTATTAAATGAGCATAATTTAGAAACACTTGCATAAAATACTTATTATATGCTTAAATAGTTATTGTAGGTGTCTTACAAAATAATAAATTACCAATCTAATTATGAATTTTATATTATATAATAATAAAGATATATAGGATAAATTAATTAGTACTGACATTATTGATTCAGATGAACTTCCAATTAAATTAAAAAAGAATTAATTCTAACATACTTCTAGTGTGAAACTCTAGGGGAGAAGAACATGTGTTAGTCATTAGTTGACTTATAGTGTAAAAGATTATTAACTCATGACAGATCTACCAAAAGTGATCTTTGCCTAGACAAACATCAACAACTTCTTTAATCATTTACTGCCTTTCCTGTTCAAACACAAAGTGTGTATGTAGCAATATTTTTAAACCAGACTACATAACGAATTGATTATCTTATTGCTTGACTGGTCAGACCAGATTTAATAATCGAATTGCATCATAATTATATATGTGTGTATAGTATATATATATAACAAACAAATTAGGTTGGATCGGACTAGTAGCCGATCCGAATCCTGATCTGACCAATCGGATTGACTGGTCAATCCGAATCAAACAATGGTATATATGAAACATCAAAGTATAGTTAAGGTTTTTAGGTGTGGTTACTAAAAAGATGTTTAATATTAAAAAGTAAAATAACTATTTACTTTAATCGAAATGAATATATAACGAAAGTCATCTCACAACCCAAACATGAAAAAATGTAATTAAAGATCTCAATTATGCAAATTCTTACAAAGTTAGAATTTAATATGTTTTTATTTCAAACCATATAAATTATTAGTGTGACTAATTAACTTAGTTACTAGTTAATGATCTATTATTTAAGTTTAACCCAAATAACTGATACATTATTTGCTATCCAAGTTTTATAATCTTACATTATATATTTGCTATCCAAGTTTTTTAATCTTACTAATTAGATGTTTAATTTAATTTATTTTGAAAAGTTTAAATCAATAAAATAATCAAATAGTGTTCAAGCTTAACTATTTTTGAAATAAAAATATAACTTTAAAAAATAGTAATCAAGTTTTAAAAATATTTCAATTAAGTTACATAAGTTTAATAAGTGTTTAATTAAGTCTCTCAACTTTTATGTTTTATTTAAATTAAACGTTTTAATATTGTTTTAACATGTTTTCTTTTTTTGTTTTAGTTAGAAAATATATTTTTACTTTTTTTTAATGTAGACATGGAGTGGTGACGTGAATTTTAAGATTTTTTTATTTTTTTTTAATATAATTGACATTTTTTTATATTTTAATATATATATACATACTAACAATTCATAATTTTCTCCTCTTAAATTCAAAAAGAGCACACCGTTACTCACATCCACAAGATGCCTTCTTTTTCGATTCTTGAAAACAAAAAAGAGTAACAGCTTTAGGGCACCATGCATCGGACTTTGTGTGTGTGTATGTTTTATGTGTTTTCTTTTCCTCTCCTCTTTAACTTTCACTGTCACTCTTTGAAACGTGCATAGAAAGCTCACTTTTCCACTTGCATGCGGGAATATATATATATACATACACACATACAAGTATATATATAATATACATAACATAATCTCTCTCTACAGATTACTACTATATATGTATATGCACACATATAACATAAGCAGTATTCTACAATAGCCTGCAATCCAAAATGTCTTTGTTTGAAGAGTATAGTTGGTTAATCAAAGGTATGTGTTTCCTACATACATGGCTTAATGGCACCTAAATGCTACAATCGGTCTTATGATTCGGGTAATGAACCTTGAAGACCTCATATGTGAGTGTAATTTGAAGACGGGTATGTTTATCATGTACCCGAAAAGGGGAATCAAGCGCTACTGGTCCGATTACCACACAATTAATGCTTTACCTTTTATAGTGTTGTTCTAGTTACTATTTTACTTTCTATATAACGTTGTTGTAGTTATTGTTATTATACATAATTGCATGTATGAGGTGCATGAGGGATTGTAGTTTGATACTATGGATTGTGTTTTTTTAATTAACGAATATAATTTTAATTGATAAAAGATTTCCTCTTTACTTATTTAACCATTTCATTTCAAGTTTTTTTTTTAAACTTAAAAGTGTGATGATTTATTACATT
Source organism: Flaveria linearis (assembly GCA_024085815.1). Taxonomy (NCBI): domain Eukaryota; kingdom Viridiplantae; phylum Streptophyta; class Magnoliopsida; order Asterales; family Asteraceae; genus Flaveria; species Flaveria linearis. The sequence continues at coordinate 6,837,799 of CM044007.1, read as the reverse complement.
CTAAATAAAATAAAGCATAGATTTTAGGGTTTTCTGTTGAAGCTAATAAAGAATATGAATGCTATAGAAAATAGTTTTATATATTTATTATCTTTTTGTTTTTTCTGTTTAGATACGACATCGCTTGTGTTAATGCCACGAAACTTATGATGTAAAATGCCAATATATAGTGATAGAAAACTGTCACTTCCAATCATCAATTTATCTAGCTTAGTCACCACAAGTTTTAATCTTCTAACCTAATGAGTGTAGCTATCATTTGAATTTTATGATGTTCCGAGTAAAAAGATATTATTGATAACTAAATAATTAGGGTCGGAAGAGATTACTTTGTTATCTAATTATTCTAGAAACTTAACTTAAACATGTTGAATCGAGCTCTATCAAATTCTTGAATTGAGCTTCCTTTTATTAAGCATGATTTTAGAAATTCTTTTCAGTTTCGGGTTATCTAAAGCTTCAGTTCAAGTCTATTACAAGCCTACGTTAAGGATCTCTAATTAATAAAATAAAACATGATTATTTTTCCAGTTATTAAATTAATCTTTTTGAATGACGTCCTGTACTGCTGTTAAACTACACCACCATAAATTACTCCTACCAGTTTCAAAACCATGTTTACTCTAAAGATGAAGATGCTATAGATGAATTGAAATATGAATAGAGATTTCGTAAAATGTTATCGAATGATCTATTATACAAATGAAGATTACATGGTATTTATAGTCAACTATAATACTAACTAACATAACCGTCTAACGGTGTTAACAATAACTAACTTAACAACCATAACTACTTAAAGGTGTTAAGTGTAATTGTGTGGGCCTGTTCTTATGGGTTAAATTTGATCCAACAATCTCGCCCTCAAATTTACATACTGTAAGTTCACTGCTTGTGTTTTGACATCTGGAGTCATACGAGTTCTTTGGATCAGCCTCTTCATGGTTTAGTCTTATCTATCTTAGTCTTCTTACTTTGATCATATCACATGATTGTCTTCTTGATCGTTTCACACAATTTCCTTCTCTTTGCTGTTAGGTCTAGAGCGATCCTTTTGTCCAGCCTCGAGTTGAACAGTCATTCGTTCGTCTCTTTCCACATTTCTCTTCAACTTTGTTTTGACATTATATACATGAATTTTCTTCTTTTGTTTTGACTAAGATAATATCTAAATCTTTTAAAATTGAGGGACAAATTTTTAATAATTCATAACCTTGTGTCTTGAATAGTAAAATCTTAAAGTTGTGTCCTACCGTGTAAACTTTAAATAATTTATTTGACTTTCTGTCTGTAGAAACACGGGATATTTTTCAAATAGGGTTTTTGGTGTTTAAGGTCTCCGATGAAACCTCGCGACTTTAAATATTCCGATCGTTTGAACACTTCACGATTTCAAGGGAGAACCGAGATGATTATGAGACCGATCTGCACCAAAGAACCAGTGATGATTTTGATATCCTTATCCTTTGGTGTTATGAATTTCAAGTCGATTTTGTCTCTGCTTCTATGTACAATTTCTTAATTCCGACGGTCTCTTATTGGAATTGAACGACAATAAACCTTTGACGATCACAGGTATATGTTGATTTCGGTTTCAATTTTGTTTTTCTTTGTTCACTGTGATATGGGTTTTATGTCTCTGTTCGTTGTGTTAATTCCACTGTTCTTCAGAAATTACCGAGTATGATTGTATGTTGTTTGTGATTTTGAAGTTTGAATGCTTTGATTCGAGCGGTCCTTTGTCGAAATCAAACAAGAAACTTCTTTGTGTCAATCAGCAATCCTTCGGGATTGATTTCGATCCGGCAGCCCTCGCCGATATCGTCTTTGATGACTTCTTGATTTGAATCACATAACTCGAATTCCTTTGTTTAGATTCCTCTCGATGTGTGGCTCTGATACCACTTCTAGTCACAGGATTAAGGATCGTACACCATCAAGAACATTCAAAACAATGAATTGAATATATGAACAGAGCATTTGTAAAATATTATTGAATGATCTATTATACAAATGAAGATTACATGGTATTTATAGTCAACTATAATAACTAATGTAACCATCTAACGGTGTTAGAATAACTAACTTAACAACCATAATTACTTAACGGTGTTAAGTGTAATCGTGCGGGTCTATTCTTATGGGTTAAATTTGATCTAACAGTGAATTCAATCACTTTATATCCGAGTGCACCAAGTGAAATGATAAGGAGAAGAAAATAGCTCTTCTTGCTTAATCTGATGAAGTGCTACTTGTAACGCCCCGAAATATCCCGAAACGAGCCATTTAATAATAATGGGCTTTTAAGGGTTAATTTAAGAAATAAAGGGGTAAATTAATGGGCTATGGATCAAATTAGCCTTAATGGGCTAGGCTTAATGGGTTTAAGGGCCCTAATCAGCCCTTAAACATGCATGAACAGCCCTATTTTCATCACATTACAACCCTAGCCACCAAATTCGTAGAGAGAGAAAGTAGAGAGAGAAAGTGAAGAAAATCAAGATTTGGAGTTTGAAGGTTTGAAGGATTGAAGTTCTGGTGGATTGGAGCATCAAAACACAAGGAAAGAGCAACAAAACAAGGTAAGAATCGACCTCTAAGGCCCTCTGTAGATCAAACCCGAATTCTAGGGTTTTGGGGTTTTGAAAAGTTTAAAGAACATAAAGGTCGAATTTTTACGTATGAAAACGTGTAAAAAGCTTAGATTTGGTTTCATGGAAGGTAAACTAAGGATTTGGACGTAAAAGTTAAGGTTTTGGGTTAAAAACGGGCTGGATCTGAGTTTCAGTTCATCCAGCGAAACTGGGCCCCGATCCAGCGAATTTAAGCATTTAACCAGCGAAACTGCGTACTCATTTAGCGAGACTAGGAGAAATTCCAGCGAAACTACAGTTTCGCTGGGGCGAAACTATAGTTTCACCGGTAACCTCGCAAAGACCCAGACAGACCTATAGACCTTGCGAGACTAGGGAAATTCCAACGAAAGTTGGGCGCTCAAGGCAGCGAATCTGTCTAGCGAAACTAGCAGAAGTGCTGCCCAGCGAAACTGCAGGCGAAACTGTAGTTCGCTGTAGCGAAACTATGGGCGAAATTATGAGGAAAATGACGTTTTTGCATGTTAAATTTCGTGCAGCTAGAGTGTTCAGGCTATAGCCTAAGTGACTTAGAATTTAAGCTACTTGGGCGAGTTCAGGTGAGTTCTAGACCCCTTATTTACCCGTTTTCAATGTTTTGGGGTGATATGCATACTAATTACATACTTTTATGATGACGATTTTAAGAACCTTTTATCAAGAAAATAAATTTTCCTAAAGTAAAATGTGCTATGTAAATTGTTCAAAATAATTTTCGGGCGCGCTGACCTGGCAGCCCGGCCCCAGCCAGGGGCGTTGCCCCTTGGACCCCACTAGGGCTGCTGCCCCTAGAACCCCGCTATCAGGGCTGCCGCCCCCGAACCCCCGCTGTCCCGCGGAGGGTCAGTTATCTAGTTTATCTCTCATGAATGATGAAATATGAATGCTTAGACTAAGAGGTTGCTTCTTATTATGTGTTAAGTGTATGTGAAAACTAAAGATATAAGTGAAACTTAAAGAATTGTTATTGGGCCCATAACGTGTACCTGGATAAAGTAAAGTCTTGCAAGTAAAGTCCTGCAGGCAAGGGAAAGTAAAGACTTGCAAGCAATGGCTAAAGGAGGGTCGCATTTGTTGTGCCCTCACCCGGATAAAGTAATGCTCGAACCGGCAGGTCTGTAAGCCCTGAATTGGCATGACAATAATGGCCCGATCGAGTACGACTGTAAGCCCTTAATTGGCGTGTCGGTAAAGTCCTAGGCGAGCCTAGGCACCGATAGTGACAGAGAATTGACGGATAAAGAAGAGTAATAAATAACGAGAAATGAAAAGCAATGATAAAGTATCGATAAAGTGATAGCCTGTATGTATTGATGTTTGATAGATGAGAACTATTTTCAACTGATAAAGCTAATATCTCTTACGAAAGTTATTTAGCAAAATAAACCTAGAATTCACTCAGCGAAGCTGACTTTTGTATGTATATTAGTTGACAGGTAAGAGTTAGAGCTATGGAATAGAGGCATGGGACTGAAGCTTCATGGCACTAGAATACTGGCATCCCTGATGAAGAAAAGATTAAGAGGACTTTAATAGATTTTAGGAATTAAAGAAAATGTTTATATTTCATTTGTAATGGATTGAAATTTACAGTATTTTCCGCTGCAATATATATTTATACACATATGAGTAAATGACTGTTTTAAATCGATGTTTTGCTGTGAATGACCAACTGTGAGGCTTCCCTGAGAAAGGTGGGCCTTACACTACTGTTGTGATGAAGATTGTAAATGAGCAAAGATTAAGGGGTGACTGTGAAACTTAATATTTGCTTATCTTTGGATCAGTTCGTGTTTGTTTTTCCTTAATTAATTCTTGTTTCTTTTTTTTTGTTTGCGTTGGTTTTAATAAGATCAGATTTACATTTGTTGACATATTGAGATATTCTAGATTGACGGCCGCTGTTTTTTTGTTATTGTTTAATAGTATAAGTATTTTTTAACTTTATCTAGTTAATTGAATAGTTTGAGTCCTAGTATGTCCAAGTTTTATGGTTATTTATTTGCGGTTAAAGGTTTTAATCTGGATGTTGAACACTATGTTTAAATCAACTATCAGATTATACTCGCGCTTTGCTGCGGTACGATTTTAAACATATACGAAATGTCGCAACAATAGTGTAAAGTTTTATAAGAAATCTTCGATACAGACCCAAAATAAGTGAGAGTCTCGGTATATATACCGATTCCTCTCTACAAATACACCCAAGAGATTCACCCAAATGTGGTGAACTCGGTACAAAGAGCGAGAATGCAGCAGGGTAGAAGAGGACTGCACTGATAGAAGAAGAAGAAGCGGCTTTCTGTTTTTGTATCTGTTGAAAAAAATGGGGTGTAAAACCCTAAGACTGAGTGAGATGATATAATCTCACCAAGTTACACTCAGCCCCCTTCAACCTTTGATTTGTCACCTTTAGCCCTTGCTATATCCTGCAATGACAATTAGCCATAAAACTAAAAATGGAAACAGAGATAACGACATGTTACAGATGAATTGATTCAATAATTTTAACAACCCCCCTCAATTCAAACTGTAAACATGTCAATCAGGCCTAGTTTTTGACATAGCGACTCGTGTTGCGCGACAGCCAATCCTTTTGTAAAAATATCTGCAACTTGATTAGCAGATTTATTTGCTCTGTTTTAAAGATTCCAGCACTAATTTTTTCTCTAAGAAAATGAAGATCCAATTCAAAATGCTTAGTTCTTTCATGAAAAACAGGGTTTGCTGCAATAGATATTGCAGCATTATTATCACAAAACATTGGGACAGGTAGCTTAAGATTGATGTTTAATTCCTTAAATAAATTGATGATCCACATGACTTCACAAGCAACAGAGCACATTGCCCTGTATTCTGCTTCAGCAGAAGAGCGGGAAACAGTGCTTTGTTTCTCGCTTTTCCAAGAAATAAGAGAGTTACCTAAGAACACGCAATAACCAGAAACAGACCTTCGTGATTCTAAACACTTACCCCAATCAGAATCAACAAAGGAAACTAATTCAAAAGAATCATTCTTCGAGAAAGAAAGACCTTTACCAGGAGACTGCTTTAGGTATCTAAGCAATCTAAAAGCAATGTCAAGATGCGTTTTGGTTGGAGCATGCATAAACTGGCTCAGGAATTGAACAGCATAAGAAATATCAGGTCTGGTTAATGACAAATAAATCAATTTTCCAATCAATTTTTGATACATGGACATGTTGGACAAAGGGGAGTCCTGTGACTTACATTTTGAAGAAACAAGGAAGGTTTGTTCAATTGGGGTACCAACGGGTTTACATCCAAGATAACCAAACTCGGATAGTAAGTCCAAACAGTATTTTCTTTGTGAAAGATTAATACCCTTGTCTGTATATATAACCTCAATCCCCAAAAAGTATTTTAATTTACCTAGATCTTTTATCATGAAACTCGAACTTAAATTTTTTTTTACTTTTGATATTTCATGATTGTCATTTCCAGTTATCACGATATCATCCACGTATACAAGTAAGGCAATAAACAAGGATCCATTTTGCTTAACAAACAAGGAATGGTCACATAAACTTTGTTTAAAGCCATTTTTAAGTAAAACACCAGTGAGTTTTTCATTCCATTTTCTGGATGCTTGTTTCAAACCATATAAAGACTTAACCAGCTTACACACTCTGGTATCAGATTTCGAGTAATATCCCTCAGGCAAGGTCATGTACACATCTTCAGTAATGTCACCATACAAAAAAGCATTGTTAATATCTAACTGAAACAATGACCATCCATTTTGAACAGCAAGACTGATTATGCATCTAACCGTTACCATTTTAACTACAGGAGAGAATGTTTCGTCAAAATCAATACCCTCCTTTTGATTATATCCTTTAGCTACTAATCTGGCTTTATACCTATCTATTTCACCATTTGACTTATATTTGATTTTATACACCCATTTACATCCTATGGGTTTCTACCCGGTGGTAGATCAACGACAACCCAAGTATTATTTTTATGCAAGGCTTCCATTTCAATATTCATAGCGTCTATCCAGTTCTTATCCTTGGACGCCTCGTAACTTTGGGGTTCAATGGTCTTATTTAAGTTAGTAGCAAAGCAAAATTTTCAGGAGATAAGTGGGCATAATTAACAACTTTTTCTATGCCATATTTTACCTTCCCCTCAACATATAATCAGAAAATTTTTTTGGTAAAGACCCTGTTCTAGTTGACCTTCTTGATGCATGATTTTGGGTATTTTGCCCCTCAGAATGGTTAGTCTCATCATTAGGTACTGAGGAAGTGTCAGCCGTCACATGACCCTCACATGTATCAGCACTTGGCTGCTGAAGATTAGCTTCAGCCTCGCCAAAATGCTGCTACTTGTGTTATCAGGTTGCTGATCCTCACTGGCAGAACCTTGAGACTTATCCCTCTCCTCATCATAGGGGACTTTGTCATTAAAGATTTCATATGGCTCCTCATTAAAGAAATTCAAGTGATTCAACTCAGGTGAGGACTGACAACCGGAATCAGTTATAGTTGTTTCTTTAAAAGGAAATGTATTTTCATAGAATTTTACATCTCGTGAGAAAAATGTAGTTTTTGTTTCAAGATTCCAAAGTTTGTAACCCTTTTTTAAGTTTGAATACCCATTAAAACACATTTGTCAGCCCTACTGGAGAATTTATTAGTGTTATTCAAAACTGTACTAAAACAGAGGCAGCCAAAGTTTCTTAAATGATCTAGAGAGGGTTTAAAACCAAACATTTTCATAGGGACTCTTTCCTGATAGTATAGATGACGGGTCCCTTTATTAAATAAGTGGCAGTTAGAATGCATTCAGACCAGAAATTAAGAGGAACACCTCCTTGAAACAACAAAGCACGAGCAACATTTAATAAATGCCTATGTTTCCTTTCAGCAATCCCATTTTGTTGTGGGGTATGCGTACAAGATGTTTGATGTAAGATTCCTTTAGATTCAAAAAAACTTGATAATTGATTATTCACGAATTCAGTGCCGTTGTCACTTCTAAAAACTTTGATTGTTTTATTAAACTGATTTTCAATCAGATGGCAGTAAGCTGTTATGCTTTGGAAAGTCTCATCCTTTGTTTTTTGAAGGTAGCACCAGACTGTTCGTGAGTAATCATCAACAATTGTAAGAAAATATTTATATCCTTCTTTACTGGTGATCTTGTACGGACCCCACAGATCAAGATGAACAAGTTCACCTATAAATCTTGATTTGTGGTTACTCAAAGGAAATGGGACTCTACTTTGTTTTGCTTTATGACATATGTCACAAGGCTGTAATTCCTTTATAGTGTCAATTTTGAAAACATCTTTTAAGATATTTAAAACATTATCAGAAGGATGTCCAAGCCTACAGTGCCATAGTCTAGCATTTTTTGTATTATTATAGCACACATTCATAGACTGACCGTGTTTAGCAAAGAAGTATAAACCACCGGTTTGTTTACCAGTCACCAAGACTCTCTTTGACTTTAACTCCTGATTATGACAACTATCTTCATCAAAACAAACTTCTAACTTGTTATCTCTAGCGAGTTTATGAACAGACAACAATTTACACTGTATTCAGGAACAACGAACACATCTGTTAATATAACGTTATTTGTCAAATTCAGATTACCAATCTTTATTACTTTGGCAGATGTACCATTAGGGTGACCAACTGTTATGTTTAGATTTGACACATCGACACAGTTGGTAAGATGTTTATCAGTTTTGGTCATGTGTTGATTAGCCCCTGAATCAACAATCCACCCAATTTCAAAAATATCTTTCGAAATGGATGAACAATTTAAGATGCCAACATTAGAGAGAAAATCATACGAGTTGTCTTTACCTCCACCCCAGAGGTTTGGGAATCAGTGGGATGCTTTTCACTAAGGATATTCATCAGTTTTGAGACCTGTTCAGGAGTAAAAGACAAAGAGGCAGCAGAAACAGAGCCAGACTTGTTAGCAGGATGTGTTGGTTTTTGAGTTGAAACCTTTATTAGATTGATTTCCACTTTTCTTTTATAGTTAGGTGGATAGCCAACAAGTTCATAACATCTTTCTATTGTGTGACCGATTTGAGTTCATAACATCTTTCTATTGTGTGACCGATTGATTACAGTGGCTGCATTGAGATTAGGGTTAGGTCCCTTTCCAACTCTCTTTTTATTATCAAAAGACGATTTGCCTTAGTAAAAAATGCTACTTCTGATTTTGTTTTGTCATAGAAGAACACCATTTCTGTGAGATTCTTCCCGAGATATAATAGAGAAGGCGTCTCTAACTGTTGGAAGAGGGTCCCTAATGAGCAGATTAGTTCTAACGGCTGATAAACATCATCAAGCCCATGAAAACTGCATTAACTTGATAAGTGACTAAAATCATTAAATTCTTTAGAGCAGCCTCATGTGCAGGAGGGAAGTTGGAGATAGAATCAAGTTGTTTCCACATGTATTTAACTTATGATAATATTTCGATACATTACCATTTGTTTTAAAGCATTTATGTTCTGGTATAGATTGAACACAACAGACCCATCTACTTTATCGTATTTTTCTTTTAAATCTTTCCAAACATCAGATGCAATTTAGAGTATACTTGTCCTACATATAGCTCATCTGTTATAGAGTTTAGGATCCAAGATAGTACCACTGAATTGCATCTATCCCATTGTTTAGCTAGCACCTCATTATCAGTAGGCTTCTTACATGTTTTCATCAATAAATCCAATTTTTATTTAACTTCAAGTGCGAGTTTCATTGACTTGCCCCAACCGAGTAGTTTTCTGTTCCTTTCAGTTTCAGTTATAATAGATAATGTATTTGAATCATTAGCATGTAAAATAAAGTGGATTGCTAGGGTCCAGTTTGCTTATTAATGTCATTTAACAGCTAAAGCTTCTAGTGGGATCCGTCACTCATTTCATTTCGTTTGAAACAAAAAATACCGACAGGACAGATAAAATATGAGCACACAATCACACACACAGAGCGCACAAGGGTCAGAGCCAGGTTTTCACACCACTACAGTGGCAGATCAAGGATTACACCAGGGCGTAAATGCAACCACACATGAAATAATACCACACAAGTGAATGCACAAAGAATCAAGATAGATATCAATGCAACACAAAAAATGCAAACAGGGGATGCTCTCCCTGTTGAATATAACCAGTACCGGTACTCCTAACCCGTTCAAAATATGCCTAGACACAACAGTACGTGTACCGAAAATAATAAAAGAGAGTAGAAGAGATGTCCTCACAGCGGGTGTACCAAGTTAATGTATTCCAATAGCGTGACCCGTAACCTTCTAGGGTTACAAGGTCACAGAAAGGAAGAACCCAGCATTTAGTAACGCGTAACCTTCTTGGGTTACTACGTTACTATAGATATAGGGACTTTATTACCCTGAACCAGATCCGAACCAGCAGCAATCAACCGTCAACAGGTCGCCTACAAGGCCACCAAATCACCGTCACAGGTCGAATGAAGCCACCAAATGCAAATAAAACGAATCTAAGATCTAGGGTTTCAAAGATGTCAAAACCCCAAATCTCAGAATAACACCAGAGATCGTTTCAGTCCAAATCCCCAAGGGATACGAAACCCTCGGTTAAGAACCGAAGATGTATCAGGGAAGGCTCGGATACCAGAGCCTAAGCTCTGATACCATGTAAAGTTTTATAAGAAACTTCGATACAGACCCAAAATAAGTGAGAGTCTCGGTATATATACCGATTCCTCTCTACAAATACACCCAAGAGATTCACCCAAATGTGGTGAACTCGGTACAAAGAGCGAGAATACAGCAGGGTAGAAGAGGACTGCACTGATCAAGTGCAGCGATGAAGAAAGAATCAGCCGATCGAAGAAGAAGCAGCGCCGATCGAGCAGCGGCCGATCGAAGAAGAAGAACGGCTTTCTGTTTGTATCTGTTGAAAAAAATGGGTGTAAACCCTAAGAGACCGAGTGAGATGATAAAATCTCACCAAGTTACACTCAGCCCCCTTTAATCTTGTGATTTGTCACCTTAGCCCTTGCTATATCCTGCAATGACAATTAGCCATAAAACTAAAAATGGAAACAGAGATAACGACATGTTACAGATGAATTGATTCAATAATTTTAACAAATAGTTTTTGAGGTTATCACGGTTTTGGTAAATTCAATGATATCCGGATTCTCGTCAATATCTACATATGCTTTAGTGATTCGTTACTATGCTGTCATGATATTAATTACAAACCATATGGTATTTGATATTCACACGAATATCAAATAAATTGAAACGTTAAAAGCGTTCAAATAAGAAAAATATTATCGAATATAGAACATTATATTATAATTAACGATACATACTATTAAATTGTTACTGATACATATAAATAATAAAACATAGTATCAAATTGTAAATAATATATAATACAATGTTATGGTTGTTATAATAATATAATAATAATTATTATTAACCTTATAGTTAGTTAATATTATAGTAGATTATTATTAATATGATATATTATATTAACTACTATTGTAATATTTTTTGAAACAATTATTTGTCACAACTAACAAGTTTTTTATATATACTATAAATTGAATTATCTTCAATGCCTCTAGAAAATATTATTATTATTATAAAAAAATATCCAATAGTGATATATTTAAGTATTTATATAAACTAATATTTAATTTAATGTTATTTAGTTTATAAGAATATAATAAATAAAATATTATAAATAAGATAATATTAATGTAGTAAATTAATAAGTTAAATAATCTCATATTATTATATATTGTATTAATAATATATTTTAAATAATATTTATTAGATTAAAACTTTTTAAATAAGACAAAAGTAAAACCACTGAAGCATTTGTATTTCATATTTAAAAATGAGAAAAGTTCAAATACAAAGGGAATATTATGTAAAAAGTGTGAGAAGCAATCGGTGAGTGACACGTGGCATATTATTAAAAAATGGAAGCAGAAGTATTTAGGAATAGTCTATTTATTAAGATGAATGTGTGAGATATATATCTGTACGATTGAGGTTTTCAAAATATCAAACGATCGAATTCATCTTACATCAATTTTAATAGTTGAAGATTCAAACGTACAAAGTTTCAGCTTTCATCAAACGTCGAATTCATCTGTCGAAGATTGTTTTTACATCAATTACTTCGCGATGTCGACGAGTGATTGTCAATTGGGACGTATGAGGACGATATATACTGTAATTCACATAGTATGTATTAATTTTCGCACCGTAATTTTGTCGTTTGGATCATCATTGTGTCTATATTGTCTGATTCTGTGAATTTGTTAATTATGATCAGTTGATTGTGCATAGGTCTCATATCATTGTGGTCATAGGTACATCATTGTTGTCATAGGGATACTCATATGTGTTGTTTGTTCGTCATTGTGTCTTTTGTATCGTCATGTGTCTGAATAAAACCGTTATTGTGTATATACTTGTTGATTAATCTGGACAATTAGAATATGTTCTATATGTTTCTCGTATAGCGTTCTGTAAATCAAACAATATAAGATAAAATAAGATAGATAAAATAAGACTTGACACAATGACATCATTGTGTCATAAATTTCTTAGTGTCATGGTGTTAATGTGTCATATATATTATTGTGTTCATAAGATGCATTGGGTCATTTATTTCATTGTGTCATAAGATTCATTGTGTCATAAGACTCAATGTGTCATGGTGTTAACGAGCATATCTACTGTGTATAATATCATTGTGTTATTATATTCATTGTGTCATAAGACTATTGTGTCATGGTGTTAATTGTCACATATATAATTGTGTCATAAGCTTCATTGTGTCATAATACTCATTTTGTCTTTTTATACATGCTGTTTTTATTCGTATAGATGCTGAAATTACAAAGATGTTGGCCACAATGTGTATCCCCAGGTAGGCCAAAAAGAATAAAGTCAGCTCGTGAGTTAGCGCATCGAACAAGCGGAAAGAGTTGAGAATTGTGGGTTTTGCAAACACACCTGGTCACATTACGCAATTGCAGTTTATATCTTCAAAACATTAAGGATAAACAAGCTTCAAACAATCAACATTGATTCTATTCCCATTCAAGAATAGGATTCATTGTCATAAGATTCATTGTGTCAATACTCATTGTGTCATTATATTCATTGTGTCATTATTATCATGTGTTATAAGACTCATTGTGTCATTTTGAAGAGTTTTGTTTACGTTTGATTTTGACGATAAAAACAAGTTACCAAAATACTATTGTGTAATGTAAAGCAACATATAGCAACCAAATGATGCCAACACATAGCAAAATATATAACATGCCAACATACCAAATTACTATTGTTTCAAATTACTATTGTGTCAAACTACCATTGTGTCAACTATCATTGTGCCAAACTACCATTGTGTTAAATTACTATTTGTTCCAACAACCATTGTGTCAAACAACCTGTCAAACAACCATTGTGTCAAACAATCATTGTGTCAAAACAACCATTGTGTCAAACAACCATTGTGTCAAACAACCATTGTGTCAAACACCATTGTGTCAAAAAACCATTGTGTCAAACAACCATTGTGTCAAACAACCATTGTGTCAAACAACCATTGTGTCAAACAACCATTGTGTCAAACAACCATTGTGTCAAATTACTTTTTTGCCCCCTCCGCCGTTAGCAGTTTTCCACTTAGTACATGTTTGCCACCGCGTTTTTTTTGAACCATGATCTATTTTAATGAGTTGATCCAATGGCCAGAATACTTCTCACCCTTTTTAGGAAATATATCCTTTGTAGCATATCCTCTCCCTTAAAAATTATATTAGATATTCTAAATCTTGAGTAAAACGATCATATTGTTCTCCAAGATGTATTAGCATAGTAATAGACAAAAAAAAAAAAAAAATTGTTGATCGTGGTTTGATAAAGGCCTTTCTTTTCATCTCGTTTTTATTTTAATTTGTTTTTTTTTCGTTCAATAACTCAATTGAAACTTTGAGGGCTTAACAATTACACTAGAAGTTTCATAGGGAAGTTAAGAATCATTAACAATGTGTAGTTTGAACCAACACTTGGCTATAATCTTTTGAGTGTACATTTTATTTAATGTTATTAGAGTCATATATATAATACGAGTTATTCAACATCTTTCACCCAGCATTTTATCCCATTTGAATAATATTTTTGCTGTCGGAAAGCCGGCCAATGCAGGCTCAAGCCCATTTTAAATAATATTCTCACTTCTTTAATCCCACTTTAACTCCTTCAAACTCCTTCACAAAGCTTTCAAACCTGCAACAATGGAGGATCACACCACTTTCCTTCAAACACTCCTTCTTCTTTCACTTTTACTCATACAACCCATCTTCTCCGTTCAACCGTACGACCGAACACCGTGCAACACCACCGCACCGCCCTCCACGGCGCACCTACACCTGCAACTCCATTAACAGAACCTGCAACACTTATGTTGTTTACAGACCTCAAGTTAACCACAGCTTCCGACATCGCGACCCTTTTTAACGTCAATGTATCCGAGCTTCGACCCACAACTCGTCTTCAAGATCGTGAAGTTGTTGTCCCGATCGCTTGTGATTGCCCCGATCGCTCCTCCCGGGCCCTCGTTGATTACATTAACGATGAGTTGAATTCGTATGTGGATATCGCGTGTCGAGTGTACCAAGGGCTCGTGAAGCCGTTTGTTCTGGAGGAGCAGAATGAAAACCCTCACGAAACTACACTCGTTAAAGTGCCTGTTAAGTGTGCATGTGTGAACATGTCACACAAGACGAATGGTACGATGTATCTTGTGAGTTATCCGTGTGATGGAATATGACACGATTGATATTATGCTAGGAAGTTCGGGGTAACACTAGAGTCGATTCATGATGCAAATGGGTTAGGCCCGCGAGAAACTATTTTTGGGGGCCCACATTGTTGGTTCCAACAACTGGTGTCCCCGTTTTTAAATTTGGACCATGTGGTTATGGTTAATGGTCCCACTCCTCATGACCACGATTCCAGTGGATGGTATCGTGAATCGTAGCATGGGAACCCGCATTTCGGTTATTCTTATTGTTATTGCAAGTGTTTTTCTTTTTGGGGTCGTTTCGCTTCTTGCTTTCTTGAAGTGGAAACGTGGTTGCAGGGAAGCACCGGTTGTGTCGGTTACAGGATTCGAGTTTAAACGTCTCTCACCTGATTTCCTCGATGGTGTGTTGAAATTGAAGCACTCGTTAACGAATTATAGTTTCGACGAGCTAAACTCGCTACACGAGGCTTCTCAGAGTCTTTTCAATTGGCAAGACAATGTACAAGGTCAAATAACCTCGGATTTATCGGTTGCGATCGAAGAAATGACGTCAATCAAGTCCGCAAATCATGTAATCAACATCTTAACAACGATCAGCCATTTCAATGTGGTTAGACTTGAAGGGTGTTGTTTCTACATGAATCGGTCTTATTTAGTGTAGAGTTGCCAAAAATGGTAGTTTAAGAGACTGTTTGCACGACTTGAATGCTAGAAAACAATTAACATGGGCTAGAAGAATAAATATTGCATTTGATCTCGCGAAAGGTTGCACTACATACATTATTGCACAAAACCTACATATGCACATAACAACAAAGTAGCGCAAATGTCTTGTAACTGAAGATTGGAGGGCGAAAATCTCAGGGTTTAACCTTGCAAGGCCAATAGTTTACGACACAGTGGCGGAGGGAGATGGCGGAGAAATGACAAAGATAAAAGAGTGTCCAGAGGATCAAGATCGTGGACATGCTTTGACTAAGGTGGATGTGTATGGGTTTGGGGTTGTTTGATGGAGCTTTTAACGGCAAAAGAGCGGCGTTGATCAGAACTGGTTAGATCGTGCTGAATATATGGCAGATGGCATTGCACGAATTTCACCTAGTAGGATGATGGTTATTGCGACGATAATGATGTTGGTGGTTCATCGAAATGTTTGGATAAATTCAGATGTTTGGATGGAGAGTTTGAAAGGGGAGTATGGGTTAGGGGATGCATTTTGTTTAGCATTATTGGCTAAATGTTGTATAGAAGATGACCCTCAAATTAGGCCTACGATGAATGATGTCTTAAGGCTCTTTCAAGATTTCATGAATAAGTGTAGTAAACTTTTTATATAGTAAATGTTGTATTTCTCTTTATCTATGTAGTATAGTATGACATTTAGTTTCCTCATAATTCTTTTACGTTCTAGCTGGCATCTAATTTACTCTCATTAGCTACTATTAATAGTACCAAACCTGTATGCTATAGAATTCGCACCCTTACTAGTTGATGAAACAAAACCGTTGGAAAGCAAAAGCAGAATGAAGAACAACTAGGATCAGCAACATTTACATCATTTCCCATTTTTTAGTAAAAGTGTTTTCTTAGTGGTGTTTCTTTGTCTCCCATTAACAGCCAACAATAATTGTACAAACCTGTATAAGAGGAGGATCATTCTCCTCTGTTTGATGCACTCGAATAACAATTCCTCAATCAAGTTAATCATCTTGTTAAGATGGTATCAGAGCATGTTTACACTAATATGCTCATCATCTACCCCAGCCTTTCACCACATAAACCTGGTCACCATGTCCGAAGACGGCAACCAGAATGAGTTATCCATTCAACTCGCCAACCTGCTTAAGCAGGGATTCCAAAAAGCCCCAAACTTTCAGATAGTTTGCAGATCAATCTCAAACTAAACAGCCAAACTACCCACTATGGACCCGAATGATTCGAGTCGCAATCGGTGGAAAGTCAAAAACGTTACTCAATTTTGACACAGAATCTCCAGGTCAGAATGATGAGAACTTAGAACAGTGGGAACAAGACGACTTGATCGTGTTCTCATGGCTCATCCAAAACATAGACCCCGAAATTGCAAGCAACCTAACCGAGTTTCCAACAGCTAAAACACTGTGGGAAGCCTTGGCGGTTACTTATAGCAGTGGAAAGATAAACTTCAAGCATTCAATCTTCACGTCAAAGCCAATGAAATCAAGCAAAATGGTACAACACTTGAAGCCTTCTGGATCACATTACAGGGCATGGGGAGAAATCGAAAGAATCGATCCAAATCCCATGAAATGTCCAGAAGACATCAAAGCATATACAAAAATAAGGACAAACACAAACTCTTTCAGTCTTAAATGCTCTTGACCGAAGATATGACCCAATCAAACGGGAAATACTTCGATGGGAACCCCTCCCAACCGCGGAGGCGGCATATACGGCGGTCCGAAAGGAAGCTGCTCACCAGAGCATTCTCGGAACCCTTACAAGCGAAACACAAGGAATCGCAGCAGGACTTGCTGCCACCGATCCGGGTGGGATAGGGTTCGTGTCCAAAGGGTACCGCAGACCCGAAACAACAGGTAAGAAGAATGGGCCATCACTCAAAGAGGATAAAACTCACCTGAAGTGTACTCACTGTGGGATGACCAAGCATACCAAAGAACAATGCTTCAAGATCGTCGGCTATCCCGATTGGTGGTCCGATGGCCATAAAAAAGGGAGCAAGACAACTGGACAGGAGAAGGGAAAAGCATCAGCATCGGCTGCGGTGGGCAACAGTGATGCCGCCGGCACCGACAGCAACCACCGAACCGGTGGATTTGGAGGGATGGCAGCAGCCGGCGATTGGGATGAAGGAGGGGTTTCTCGATAACCACAGGTAAAAGGGTGGAGAGAAAGAGAAGGGTCTCGAAACCCTCTTCTCTTTCTTTTTTAAATAAACTCTCAAATTACCAAATAGACCCTGCAGAATATGGTGTGGCACATATGATTCAAAACAACAAATCCCGGGAACAGTCATGGATTTTTTATTGTGGAGCAACGGATACCATGACACACGACCTTTCCGATTTTACTACAACTTCGAGTCCAACAAAATCCTATATACACACTGCAAATGGAGAAACAATGAATGTAGAAAATGGTGGAACGATTGAGATCTCACCAACTCTTAAACTTTCAAATTGTCTCTATGTTCCTTCATTGTCACATAAATTACTATCCATTAGCCATGTAACAAAAGAGTTAAATTGCTCCGTTCTTATGCAACCGACATTTTGTATCTTACAGGATATCAGGACGGGAGCGATCATTGGGCGTGGCACTGAAAAACAAGGATTATATTACGTGGATGAGGTGACTCAAAATGGTAATGTTATGCTATCTCATGGAACAGTGGAACGTGAAGCTTGGCTATGGCATAGAAGACTTGGAGGACATCCATCTACGGGTTATTTGCGTGTTTTATTTCCCAAATTATTTCCTTCTAATTGTAAGTCACATTGTGAAACTTGTGTGTTAGCTAAAAGCCATCGAAAAACCTTTAAACCAAATAACACAAGAGTTGATTTGCCTTTTTCGTTAATTCACTCGGATGTGTGGGGACCGGCTCCAACTATCGGGGGTCAAAATCTTCGTTTTTTTCGTAATATTCGTGGATGATTGTACACGAATGACCTGGGTATACCTATTAAAAAGTAAATCCGAAGTTTTTGAGAAATTCATCATGTTTTACACGATGATACAAAATCAATTTCAGAAAAACATTAAAATCTTTCGATCCGATAATGGTGGAGAATTTGTTAATAATGAGTTGAAACAATTTTTCACATCGAAAGGTATTATTCACCAAACAACCTGTCCTCACACACCTGAACAAAATGGTGTTGCGGAGCGAAAGAATCGTATTCTATTAGAAATAACTCGGGCCCTCCTGATAGAGTCACAAGTCCCAAAGTTTTTTGGCCAGAGGCCCTTGCCACTGCCACTTATCTGATCAATCGTCTTCCAACTAAAATCCTAAACTCCAAAACTCCATTAAAAGTTCTCTCCGAATTCTTCAAACCCCCGTCCATCCTTACACTCGAACCCGGATTTTCGGTTGCACTGTATTTGTTCATATACCAAAATAAATAGGACTAAACTTGATCCGTGTGCGGAAAAATGTGTCTTTGTCGGATATGGAGCACACCAGAAGGGGTATCGGTGCTACAATCCTAAAACCGGCACATGTTTACCACTATGAACTGTGATTTCCTTGAAACCGAGTATTACTATGCCTCCCAAAACAGTGATAAGGGGGAGAGCAATTATCCTGAATCACTGAGTTGGCTAGAATACCATACCCAAGATGAGTCACCTCCTCCATCCAAACCCGAAGTCAGTGTCACCACCCAAGAAACTGCTCCTGACTTGATACCAGAGGTAAGTAACACTGAATCTACCGAAACTCCTGAAAATATCACTAACCAAGCAGAAGAGCAAAGTGAACATGTGCAGGAACCAGATGAGCCTATCATACAAGCAGAACAAATAGAGCACGAACAAGAACAGGGAAATACAATCACACAGGAAGCCGCACCAAAAACATACGTGCTGCCACCAAGAACAAACCGAGGAATTCCCCCAAAAGATACTCTCCTGAAAAGGAGTCTCGAGGGTCCAAATATCCTATGGCTAATATAGCCGAGGGTAAGTTGTCCGAAGAAGCTAAGGCGTTCTCTTTATCGCTGTACACTGAAGACATTCCCACCAACCCAGAGCAAGCCTTGAAATCAAACACTGGAGAAACGCAATGGAAGAAGAAATGAAAGCTTTAACGAAGAACAACACGTGGGAGAAGTGTGTCTTACCTACAGGGAAGAAACCAGTCGGATGTCGATGGGTGTTTTCAATTAAATACAAGCCGGATGGTACGATCGAAAGATATAAGGCTAGATTAGTGGCCAAAGGCTATACCCAAACATATGGAATTGATTACTCCAAAACTTTCTCTCCAGTCGCAAAGATGAACACAATCAGGGTCCTGTTCTCAATAGCAGCAAATAAGGAATGGCCACTTCACCAGTTCGATGTAAAAAATGCATTCCTACATGGAGAGCTCAAAGAAGAGGTATATATGGAAGCACCACAGGGATTCACAAGCAACTTCGGTGATATAGAAGTATGTCGGTTGAAGAAGTCCTTATATGGACTAAAACAATCTCCCAGAACATGGTTCGGAAGATTCACTCTTGCTATGAGCCGATATGGGTTTAAACAGAGTAACTCAGACCACACATTGTTTCTCAAAAAAAGGATAATCTAACAACTTGTTTAATAATATATGTGGACGACATGATTATTACAGGGGATGATGAAGAAGAAATCACCAGACTAAAGGAGAACTTATTCAATGAGTTCGAAATGAAGAACCTAGGAAGACTTAATATTTCCTTGGAATTGAGATTCTAAGATCAAAACAAGGAATATTTATGTGTCAAAAGAAGTATGTTCTTGATCTTCTAACCGAAGTTGGTATGATTGATTGCAAACCAGCAGAAACCCCTATGATCGTGAATCAAAAGCTGTACATGGAAGAACAAGCAGAGCTAGCTGACAAGGAAAGATATCAACGAATTGTGGGAAAGCTAATATATCTCTCTCACACCGACCAGACCAGATATAGCATATGCGTAGGGATAGTGAGCCAGTTTATGCATCGACCACAAACACCCATATGGATGCAGTCTTAAGATTTTAAGATATCTAAAAGGCACCGTTGGACATGGAATTGTGTTCAAACCAAATGGAAACTTAGAAGTTCAACTGTACACTGATGCAGATTGGGCAGGAGACAAAGACAAGAGAAGATCAACTGCAGGTTATTTTACCTTAGTTGGAGGAAATCTGGTCACATGGAGGAGTAAGAAACAGAAGGTAGTAGCATTATCAAGCGCTGAAGCCGAATTCAGGGGAATAGCCAGGGATTAACAGAAGTTCTGTGGGTACGGAGGCTCTTAAGTGAAATAGGATTTCCACCACACGAAGCAAGTAAAATCATGTGCAATAATAAAGCTGCAATCCAAATATCAGAGAATCCGGTACAACATGATCGAACGAAGCATGTTGAAGTTGACCGACACTTCATCAAAGAAAAATTAGAATCAGGAATCATTTCTCTTCCATTCGTCAAGTCTGAAAATCAATTGGCAGACATCCTAACAAAAGCTGTTAACGAAAGACTATTACACAAATGCTTGGACAAGTTGAACTTTGGAGATCCCACCGTTCAACTTGAGGGGGCGTGTTGGAAAGCAAAAGCAGAATGAAGAACAGCTGGGATCAGCAACATTTACATCATTTCCATTTTTTAGTAAAAGTGTTTTCTTAGTGGTGTTTCTTTGTCTCCCATTAACAGCCAACAATAATTGTACAAACCTGTATAAGAGGAGGATCATTCTCCTCTGTTTGATGCACTCGAATAACAATTCCTCAATCAAGTTAATCATCTTGTTAAGAAAAACATTATTTACCATAATGATAGTCGTTTATTTATATAAATTCGTAAAGAACTAAGAGCTATGCATAAAATAATACCTTTGTTGATCATATAAACATTTATATCTATTGCTATGATACCTAAAAACAGATAGGTAATTAGGTATTAGACCACTTTCTTCTTCAACTTTATCTTACAAGCACAACATAAAAGTACACTTATGCAATTCTCGTGGTTGTTTTATAAAGGTTCTTAGGTGTTCCACTATTGTCATCAAAATAAAATTGCTTAAGTTTTGTTAGGTACGTATTCTAATCTTGTAAATTATGTTATTAGAGCATTCACAGTAGGATAATCCTAATAGAACCTTTATTTTTAAGTTGTGTCATCTGTGATTTCAATGCATTCAACATAAATATAGTTTTTGCCTTTTAATAGAAGTAAAGAATTGAATGCGATACATATATACCATGCGTTTGGAATTATTAACTCAACACCTTTGTATTATTGTTCATTTAGGTAATCTCTTGTAACTTCACATTTATTATCTCTTGTATTGTAAATGCTTGATTATTCCTCTATATATTAAGGCATTTATGCTTTTGGTAATTTATCATTGTATCAACCTTTTAGTTGCCTTCCTTAACAATCTTTTAGTATATATATTTTTCTCATATACTTCTTCATCCCCACCTTCTATCCTCATTACTCTACACACCACCATGGCTGAATCATCTTCAAACACAATTCCTCTCAATACCATAATACATATGTTTACCATCAAAATTGCTTCCTTTATTTACCTCGATCCTTTGGAAGAATACATTAACTCCAATCCTGTCATATCAAAACTTCCTCATTCATATTGATGGATACCTCAACCCCCACCCCCACTCAATCTGACGAAATCATAGAAAATCATGCTTATGCTTTGTGGCTCGTCGCTAATAAAAAAACCATCATTATACATCAAGATCATTATCTAAAGAAGCAATCACTATTATTGTTGGATTGTCCACTATACCTGCTAGATTTTACAAGCCTTAGAAGCTAACTATGGTAATTAATTAATCGAGCGTGTGCATACCCTTCATGATCAAGAGCATTTGTTACCAGTTTTCGACCATCTGCCACCCTGTCGACGAACAGATCAACTCCATTGGTTCCTATGGGGTCTTGGGCCAAGTTTTGAAACCTTTTCCACTGTCGTTCGATCTACCTGACCGCACCTATGTTCGCCGACCTCCTTGCTAGGGCCGAGAGTCACGAACTCTTTCATCATGCCCTTCATGGCTCATCCAAACCTTCTGTCTCCTTCACTGAGGAGTGTATACCACCCATAACTCAGTCTCATGGTCATGGCAGTCACCATCCTCGCACTGTCAGCTATGTCGTACTAATGGTCATTACACTAATGCTTACCCTAAATTCGCCTCTTGTGCTTTGTAGGCCTGCCCAATTAATGATGAATTGGCCAAGGCCGTCGTTGCCCAATGTCACGTTACACCTTTTTTGCCAGACTGGGATGTTGATTCCGTCGCTACCGACCACATGACTTCTACTCCTAATGCCATTCCTAGTTCCACTTTTGTCACAGGAAATGAATTTGTCACTTCTAGCAATGAACAAACCCTCCTTGTTTCACCTAAAGGCCTATTGACAATAATCTTTTGTTAAAATATATATTAGTGGCCGCTCATCTTATTAAAAACCATTTATCCCTTACTAAGTTAACTAAAGACAATCATGTTGATGTATTAGTTCTCACCCTAGCCTTTTGTCTTGGATCATAAAAACATCAAGTTCTAGCTTAGGGAAGGTGTGAAAATAGGCTTTATGTTTTACATCCAAGCCATCAAGCTCTTGTTGCTTCCAATAATCGTCCCAAAACGTCATTTGAAGTTTGGCATTCCCGTTTTGGACATGTCCATTTTAATATTATTGTTAACTTGCAAAAAGAAGGATGTTTATCTATTATCTCTTTATTACCAAAACTGGATAATTGCTTTTCATGCCAATTAGCTAAAGGCAAAAGCTGTCTTTTGCTATAAACAACAAATGGGCCCTACACACATTAGACCTTGTTCATTGTGATGTATGGGTTCTTCACCAGTTATGTCTTTGGATAATTACAAGCATTATATATGTTGTCTTCATTGATGACTATTCATGATTTTGTTGTTTATACCCTCTGAAATTCAAAACTAAGGTTTATAATGCCTTGGAAGTTTTCTTAAACTTTTTTCAAAACCAATGTTCAATAAAAGTCAAAATTTTCAAAGTGACAGAGGATCGGAATTCGTCAACCATAAGGTTCGACCTTGCTTTGATAAAATTGGAAAATTATATCGGTTGTCATGCCCGTATACCCCATAACAAAATGTTAGGGTCGAGCGTAAAATCGACATATCGTCTTAACTGGCTTGGCAATGTTAGTTAATGCAAAACTCCCATCATCATATTGGGTTTATGCCTTTTCTTCCGCTGTGTACATCATGTATCGATTACCTATACCTTTACTAAACAACAAGTCACCATTCTATCTCCTTTACTCACACACACCCAACTACAACATATTTTGAGCTTTTGGTTGCCATGTTTATCCTTATGGGATTAATCAACACATAAACATGCCCTATAGAGCCTTCAATTTCATTTTCCTTGGCTATACTTACAAATACAAGGGAGACGGTTATTTGGACCAAGTGGCATCATGCATTTATGTCACCTGATATGCTAGATTTGATGAAAATTTTCTTTCCTTTTATAAACATACCAATGAAAACCTTATCTCCAACCTTGAACTTGTAACATTCCTTGAAAAATCCTCCAACCACAACCCATAAATCCTACACCACGTACAGCCAATCCACCTAAGACAACCCCCTAAACCTTTCGTTGCTCCATGCAATTTTTGCATGGATGACACACCACACACCAATCTAATCCCCCATCTACTCTATCAATACCACCACCCTCGCCACCTCCCCTAATGCCACACCCATCACTACCCTCTGTCAATTCGCACCTCATATCTCCACCTCCTCCAACGATGCCCCCACCAACACCTCCTACTAATACACATCCCACATTCCACCTCCTCCACCACCACCCCCTTCATCACTCCCTAATAATTTGCACCCCACATGTACATCTCCTTGAACACCATCCCAGCCACAACCTCCTACTCCTTCATACCTGCTGACTACCCGTGCCAATGCCAACATACTTAAATGTGTCATTTAGTCGACTTATCCTAATTAATTACACATGCGTTACATAGCGCCCTATTTGCCTCAACTAATTTAAAAAACTGTAAAACAGCTCAACAAGATCCTAAGTAGGTTAAGGCTATGCATTGGGAATTAACCCCTTTAAATAAAAACAACACATGGTCCTTGATACCTCGCCTAGCGAACCATCCAATTGTTGGTTCGAAATGGATTTATCATACCAAATTCAATTCTGATGTCACCTTGCAACGTTATAAATCCCGACTTATTGCACAAGGATTTCGTCAAACCCTGAGGATCAATTATTCATACACTTTTAGCCTAGTTATGAAAGCTTCCATGGTTTGAGTTATCATATCCTTGGCTATTTTCAAGAAACGGAAATTACATCAACTTGATGTTAACAATGCTTTCCTCTAGGGCCGTCTTTCTGGATGTGTTTATATGGAACAACTATTGGATTTCCTTCACCCTCAATTCCCTAACTATGTGTGCAAATTACACAAAGATATATATGGGTTCAAACAATCATCATGAGCATGTTGCTTGACAATGGTTTTATTAGCAGTCGGGCCAATATAGGTCTATTCGTATTCAATAGAGATTCTTATGTTATGTATCTTATGGTATACGTTGATGTTATTCTTACAAGTAACCAAGAACTTGTTATGAAATCATTCACCGTTCAATTGCACAAAGAGTTTACTATCAACGATTTAAGGGAGCTTAACTACTTTCTTGGGCTTGAAGTACTTCATAGTAACGAAGGATTATTTCTTTCTCAATCCAAATACGCTTGGGAGATGCTTGAACGAGAAAAAAATATTAGATTATAAACCTACCCACACTTTGCTAGCCGCAAATTTTTCCTTTACTACACAAGGGGATCCTTATTCAGATCCTGCACATTATTGATCAATAGTTAGCGCGCTTCAATACTTGACTATAACAAGATCCGACATCCCTATTGAAGATTACGAAGTTAGTTTATATAACTTTAAGACATTCTTTTTTAATGTTTTTGATATTCTAATTCTTAAATCGATATTCAAGATTCATGTAAACAGTTATTTTAAGCGAAAAAAGAAAAAAAGAAACATAAAAAAGGGTACTAAATCAGTAAAGTACTGAAAAGCTGGTACCGAACCGATAGATTTGGTACGGTATTCGGTACCCACTTTTTCACAATTTCGGTATCGGTATTTTCGGTACTAGTACTAAGATGGCACTGATCTCATCCCTTCCTCTCGCTTAAAAAAACTTAACGTCCATTCACCATCAGCATTACGTGCTAGTAGATTATGTGTAACTTTAGAAAGTTGAAGACTATAGGTGCAAATATGGCATACCACTAGGATCATATGTATAAGTAAATCTAATATTTAATTAATAATTAACTAAATTACTCTCTTGTCGTATTATTAAATCTATATATTTGTCTAGGGGCGTTGAACTCTCAACTAATTATGGAGAAATGTTGCCGTTAAACATATTTGTATGGCTAGTTTACAAACCCTTTATATTGTTAAATTGGACAAATTTCTGTTAAAAGAAACCAGAATTTACTTAGTCATAAGACTTGAAATTAAAAAAGGATATTATCGTTTAGTCTTTTCCGGGCCTCTTTCGAGTGCTCTCATAGTCACATCTTACCCTTGTCACTAGGGTCGTAAATAAACTAAGGGGGCGTTTGGTATGCATGAATTTAATGGAATTCAAAGGAATTGGAATCTAAATTCCATTGGTTATTGTGTTTGGTTGGTAGGAATTCGTTGGAATTGAAATTTGAATTCCATTCGTCACGTATTTGGTTGAAAAAGGAATTGGAATTAATTCCCTTAAATTCCGTCAAATAAAGGATTTCAAAATCTTTCCAATATTGAAGGATTTCAAATTCCACCGACTCTTGCCTCCACCACTAACCGCCATCTACCACCCCGCTCACCGCCGACCGACACTACCGACGACCCCGACCGCCGACGCCACCCCCGCCAACCCTAACCCCCGCCGCCCCCAACTGCCGACCGCCGCCTACCACCCCGCCCACCGCCAACCGACTGTGACGCCCCTGATCGTCGATGCTGCTACCCGCCCCCGTCACTGACCACGGTCGTCGTCCGCCGACCGCCGCCGCCTACCGCCGTCATCCATCACCGACCGCCGACCCCGACCCTGCCGACCCCGACCACCGCCGACCCCAATTGTCGTCACCGCCGCCCACCGACCGCCACCGACGCCGACCACCGCCACCCCTAATCGTTGATTGTCACCGACTGTTGTTGCTGAACCGTGTCTCGATGACGGGCGTTATCGGTTGGTGGCAGTCGATCGGCGGCGGCGGTTGGTTTTCGGCAACGGGCGCAATTGGTGGTCGCGGTCGATTGTCGACGGTGACGGCGGCGGCGGTCAGTGGTATGTAGCGGCGATGATCGGTGGTCATTGAGGTGGTGGCGGTTTGCAACGGGTGATAAATTCCAATTCTTTTATAATGTATTGGCACTGGAAATGTATTTGGAATTTAAATTCCCTTTATAGATTCTAATTCCTTTGAATTCCAAATTAATTGGAAAATATTGAATTCCAAGTGCAATTCGTTTGAATTACAATTCAAATTCCAATTCCAATTCTAATTCCAACAAATTCCGCGAACCAAACGCCCCCCAAAATTTTAGTAAAAAGTTCGTAAATCATAGATGAGAAGTTTGCGTATTTTTGTTCGTTTAATAACTGAATAAACACGAACAAAAAATTCCATTCCCTTAATTAAACGAACATACATCAACAAAAGGCCACATTGGTTCATGTATGCTCCTGAACGTTCGATAATTTGTTCATTTATGTTCGATGTTTGCTTGTGTTCATTCATTTACATATCTCTAATATCCATATATATAATTTATTTGATCGGTTTTAGTTTTTAAAAAATTAAAACCCTGATAAATTTCATGAACATTGTTTGTGTACTTCGTTAACAAAATTAACGAACGAACACAAACCATCGTTCATAAATGAATATTAACTAGAAACCTTGTTCGATAAATGTTTGTGAACTTTTCATTAACAAAAAAAAATTCATTTCGTTAATGGACAAACAAGTAGTTGTTTGCTTTATTTAGATTTGTTTATAGCACTATATGTCGCCGACAAGGCTGTGACCACTTGTCACTGCCCCCACATACTACAACCATTGGCGAAGTATAGTGGAGGTCGCGGAGGGCTGCCGCCTCACTCTTTTTTTCGTCAGTAGTATAAAATTTTAGTCCGATACTGTAAATTTTTAGCACGGTAATGTAAATTTTATATAAATATCGAGTTTGTCTTCTTAAAAAACATTAATTTCTCCCCCGCCTCTCCTACAGGAATGTACAAGCTCTGTCACTGACTACAACTTGATAGTTAGCTAGGCCCACGACACCATACCAAGCCAACATCTCGTTATTGGATTCGAGAATCATTGTTTTTAGTCTTTTAGTATGTTTTGTTAAAAACAATAATGACAATACATTATCATTGTGGACTATATATACTTGAATGTATATTTAATAATCAATAATCAGTTTACAAAACAACTTATCTACATACATGAAATTCAAATCAAATTCGAAAAGCAATATACCTCTAAAATGATAGCGGGTGAGTATAAAATCTTAGAGATCTTGAAAACTATACAACGTTGTAAATCTTTTTTAGTTTAATAATTTGGAAAAATATCAAAAAACAAGCTGTAACTAATTCGAAGCCAAAAAAAAAGGATAAACGTATGTTTCCAATAAGCTTAGTTACGCGAAAGGTAATTATTTTGTTCGGTTGGATTTTGATAAAAAATGATTTTTATTTACCAAACTGGCAGTACACAGTTTGGCATATTGTCAACTCCAGGGTCGGTTAAGGGCAAACCAACTATTATGTTGACATGTTTCTATATCATTGCATGGACATCAAAGATGTATGTTTAATGCCATCATTAATACATGAAATAATAATTTAATTTTATTAATTCTTTCTCCAACCCATGATTACTACAACCTTCCTCCCCAGAGTAATCCTGGGGAGTATGAGGTTCTTTTTCGGGAAGAATTGGAGCAAGCTCTCGATGTTCCCCATTATAGGACTATCCTTGATAGATAATATTTTGAACTCGCAGTATTAAAAAGAAAGGGTCTATTGCAAGATAGGCTCTTCCATCTTATGTTTGGTGAGCAAAAGATTTCTCATATAATTGAACTTTCTCCATATAAGAATATCCGTATGGAGGCCTATAATTTCGTTGAGGCTTCTGTCGAGCCGATTAATTCATTAGAGCATTCTTTTAAAAAAGGATCTAATGGAAGCAAGTTTCAATTTATTTATCAAGAAATTAACCCAAAATGGGAGAAATTCCAAGAGATGTAAAATTTTTTATATACACTTCACCGATAAACTGTTCCGCGTGAAGCTGGGATCTCTCCCTTAATATGATATTACTTTTGCGCTCTTGGTCTTCGAACTAGTCATTAATGGTCGGCTTCATTGGTATCCTTTCGGTATGCGTTACGAACACTTTCATTTTGAGCGTCTCATCTTCTCTACAGAAGCAAAACTCGAACGGATCCAGACCGGCTCAAAGAATCACTGGAGCTATTTAGCCCTTCGTTTCGACAACAAAGAAGTCATCTTTGACGATTTCCTTTCCTTCCCTGCCGAGCCGCCTCTCTTTGCCATTCGATGCATGTGACTTCATGTCCTTCACAGTTCATATTGTGACAAGATGTGACCCAATCAAACACTTAATGTCTCGAGCTATACTGTACTCATAGGGAGAGCTGCTCGGCGGTTCCTCACTCTAGCAGGCTATGACATGAAATGTGTAACTCCCAACGTAATAAAAAGTCAAGCCTTAGTTGATTTGCTTGCCCATTTCCCGAGTGGAGAATATGAATACGCACCTCCATTAGTATTGGAGGAAGCCAACAAATTTCAGAAAACCTGCCTCCAATGTAAATTCTACCCATGTCCAGCAGAATGTGCCCTAGAGCATTATATTAAGAAGACTAGAGAAAGCCCTAAATTGTTTGTATTTATTTTCGCGATCAATGGGTGTTGATTGGGTGGACTAAGATTATAATAGTCTTAAATATGTTTGAAGAAAATATGTAATTTTCAATCTGTAAGAGATCATTTGTGTAACTTTCTTTTTAGTTACAATAGTATTGCTTACAAATTTGTCACTCTCGTTTTAGTTACAATAATTTGCAATATTTTCAAATACTAAGTCTATATGTGTAACTTTCTCTTTAGCTTTATTTCTTTCTACCATTTCATAGTGTTCTTAATTGTTAATTATGTTTTATAATTCTTAAATATAACAATAAAATATTAAGTAATATTTTACCTAACAATAAAGTCACTGTTTTACTTTGTTATTTTTTCTAAAAATTGAAGTTATTCATGTTTTAAAATTATTCATTCTTGTGAAGTGTGTTTTTCGATCCTCATCCGAATTAATCTAAACAAAAAATTATTAAACCATAAGAATCGAAATATCTTAGGGCTGACATTTTTGACACGAACCTGTTAACACAATACGAAGTTAACAAGTTTTGTATTTGAACTTAACAGGTTTCGTAGTTAACTTGTTAAAACCTATTAAGAACTTGTTTATACTATTTAAATTTATATATATATATATATATATATATATATATATATAACATTAAAAACAAAACCTTAATACACTTACACCCTCTAACCCTCCCTTAAACCCTTAACAATTACCACCACACTCTTTAAATCTCGAATCCATCGTCGTCTGACCATCGTCTTTGTGCGGCCATCATCGTCGTCCGGTGATCGTCATGGTTTGGTCATCATCATCATCAGTGTAAGTTCGTGTCCACCCTACCGCAACCCATGTCCACCATCACCAACTCGAATCCATTGATCTCGGCATTGATCCCATGATCACCATCCACCAACTCACCATCACCATTGTCCCTTCGTTACAACCCACAACCACCATCGTCGCACTGCCACGGCCACCATTGTCCGTCGGTGTAAGTTTTAAACTTTTTACAATACTAAATGTGCTCCTAAATAGGTAATTTCGTGTAACTTATTTCTTAACAGGTTTATGTTCGTATTTTAAAAAAAGACATGATAAGTTATCATGTTGTGTTCGTGTATAGCATGTCAGATCATCATGTCTGAGCATATCATGTATTATCATGTCGTGTCTAACCTGTTATTCCAGTCCTAGGAAAGACTTAATAAAAAACCCACGTATACTCATAAAATTCCGTCAATAGAAAAATTGTATATTGTTGATAGTTGTGATATATACACCACTCAAAGATTATCAATACAGAAACAATATCCACTCAAATCTCCACCAAGTTAGATCGAGTCTATAAAAGCCATTCCAACAAATGTAATTTCTCAATCACCACTTAAACAATAATGTTTTTCTCATTTCATCTCACCTTATCTACAGTTATATCACCCTTCAATATAATATTACTCTTCCTTAGACTCAAATGGTTTTCATTCACCTCAAACCAATAAAAAAACCTATCTCCAAACCCACGAAAGCTTCCAGTTATTGGAAACCTTCATCAACTACGCTCAAACTCACACCGCGCTCTCCATACCTTAACCAAAAACCACGGTCCCCTCATTCTCATTCACCTATAATCTTGAAATTGATCAAACATCACAAAACTCCTGTTTAAGTATCAAACTTTGAATCATCCAGCATTTTTCAGAGATTTGAAACACTTGTTCCAAAACCTCCAAATACTAATAAGTTTTTGCATCATGATTGTTTTCTCGCATTTTGTAAAGTTTTTGCAAAAATTGAAATAACCAGTTTGAAGTTTTTGCGTGAGATTGTTTTTTTGCAAATGTTGGTTACCATTACGAAGTTTTTGCATGGAAAAGTTTTCTCATGCAACAATTTTCGCACGGAAAATTTTTCACATGGAAGAGTGTTCGCAAAAAAGCAGTTATTCCTATGAAAACTTCAACCAAATCGCCTTTTGAAGTTTGAATCACTGTTAGGATCTAAAATTGTACCATCATAAATCGAAGATAATGAGCTTAATAATGCAGATTATTAGTATAACATATAGCAAAGCCGATTCCACATGTGTTCATCCTCGGTTTCACCTTCTTCTCCTTCGATACCTGTCAAAACTTGATCAAAACCTTCATGTCTTCAATCTTCAAGTTTAATGTCTTAAAACGGATGATCGCAGAATAAAAGTTTGTGTATTAAGGCAACACCTTGCTCTGATACCAAATATAAAGTCCTCATAACGATCGAATCCACAAAATATTACACTTGATAATCAAATTAAGACAGATGTGTGTGTCTGTGATATCGACAAACCGTAAACAAACTCAATTGGATATTATTAACCAAACGATTACAATACCGAAGAAGTTTACATCGTTTAAGGTTGATCCACCCGAGGTAAGCTCTCCTCGGCCGGCCTATCACACAACTCTCTACTCTCAACTTTAGAGCACTTTTACAAAATAAAACATACATAACAAAATATAACGCAAGAACAACTATTTATACATGATGGACTTCGTTAGAAAACTTTCAAAAGTTTCTGCATGGACTAAAGCTCTTACACACATGAACTTAAAGTTCTCACACACATGAACTTAAAGTTCTCACACACATGAACTTAAAGTTCTCGCATGAACTTAAAGTTCTCGCATGAACTTAAAGTTCTCGCATGAACTTAAAGTTCTCGCATGAACTTAAAGTTCTCGCATGAACTTAAAGTTCTCGCATGAACTTAAAGTTCTCGCATGCTTTTAAAAACTTACGTCCTTTTAGATGTTTTCGCTTTCTTGGATTTTGTTTTTCAATTAATATTGTAATCCACAAAAGTTAGGGCCTTACAATAGAACACTTGTGTTGAATGCTTAAGAAGTAGTATTAGGTATCTTAGTTTTTTTGTAAAATTACAGTTGTCTTTCAAGTTTTTGCTTTATATAGTAGTTATTGTTTTTATTATTATAAAAGTATTTAGTTTTTATATGTAAGTATTCAAATAAGATAATATTTATTAATTAATTTAAGTGTTAATTTAAAGTATTATAAATAATTAAATAGATAATATAGTGAACTGAATAACCTTATATTATCAAATAATATATTAATAATATGAATTAGTTAATGTATTTATTAGAAGAAGTTTATTAAATAAGGGACAAAATAGAAATGATTGTGTAGAACACTTGTACCTAATACCTAATAAGTTGTATTAGGTATTTTTTTTGGTGTGTGTAAAATAACACATGTGTTCTTGTTGAAGAACATACTAAAAATATATTCTAACAAGTTAAGTTTGTGATTCTTTGTAGACATGATCAATTCAGAAGGTTGTTTTAATGTTTATGTTTGAATATTTCTTATGATACTCATATAATGATATTTTGAATCATATTTGTTGTAGAACGTTTGGATAATTTTATAAATTGATACAATTTTGTGAATTTTATTACTTGTTTGAGTACCGATTAAACTCAATAAATACTAGAAAGCTTGAGCCGTTCCTTATTATACAATTTTTTTTGCAACTAAAATGTCGGTCACAAATCTTGTTGCAAGTTTGAAATAAAATCGGTTGCTATAATTGTCCCAAAAGCTGAATTCTAAAAGCAGTCGTTAATTATTTTGGTCGCACAATCGGTTAGGAATGGTTTGGTGGCAACTTGATCGCTAGGAGTTCAATCATAATTTTTGTCGCAAAAAAGGATTGGTCACAAATAATTTCAGTCGCAATTCTGGTTGCTAATAGTTTAGTCGTAAAAGTCATCGCAAAACATTTCGTCACAAATTCGGTAGCAATCTCGGTCGCTAAAAGTTTAGTCGCGAAGTTAGTCACAAAAAAATAGGTCACAAATTCTGTTACTAATATCACGATGGATGATATGGTCGCAAAATCCGTTGCAAGAACTTTTTGGTCGCAAACGAGTTTACCGACCAGGGTATAACCAACCAACGAAAATTGTCGCAACAAGGCATTTGCGACTATTTTGCGATCATTTTGACAATCACAAATGCTTATTTTTGTAGTAGTATCGATATAGTAACGTGAGTATTAATACAATGTAAAAGCTATTAATAATACAAATCATCTCTAAAGCAACCATTCAAATTCTTGCGTAGGCACCAACGAGTTGACATGGACAAAAAAAACCAATTCGGGAACCGGTTCAGCCAAAAAAACCGGAACTGTTTTCAAAGAAAAACCGGTTTGGCCCAAACCGGTCCCGAACCGACCTGAACCACCGAATTCTATACCGGTTTGGTAGCCCCGCACTCAAAACCGGTTTATAAGCCGGTTTAAAAGTTAAAAACCGGTTAAACCGGTTTGGGTAAAAAAACTGGTTTCAAATCACTCTGAATCGATTTGACAGGTTCGACTATTCGGTGAGCCAAACCGGTTTATAACCCGAACGGTTTGAAGAAAAACGGTTTGACCCCACCACAAAAAACCGGTTTGATTTTAAAGCCGAACCTGTTTGGGTAAAAAACTAGTTTGTACATGCACGTCTACCAACGAGAAGCACCGAACGACACCAACGTACACACACCATTCAATAACTATTTCAAATTATTTGTATCTTGAAGTAGTTTGTCTTCAAATGCTATAAGTGTTGAAACTTCAATGGCCAGAAACGTAACTTGCAATTCAATTGTAATTTGAATTGCATGAATTGAAAACGTGATTTATGGTGGAGTCAAAAGTAGCAGCCTGGTGGAGTCAAAAGTAGCAGCCTACTTTTCCTTTCTACCATTCTGTACACACCTTAGAATTTGCCTATAAATAGGCTATGAAGTTTTCATTTCATTTGTACCAAAACAGACAAATATATATACATATAAGAGATACATAAAAAAAATCTCTTGTATATATATTTTTCTTTTCTTTCTTCCAAACTCTGTAAACACTGCAAATTATAGTGGATTGTTTCTCGATTTCACCACCCGTCGTTTTTTCCCATTTTGGGTTTTCCACGTAAATCCTTGTGTCTCTTTTATTCTTATTTTCTTGCCTATTAAAATTACCCGGTGCTTGATTACGCTTGATATATTAATTCGATTCCGCGTCAAACTAATATTACCAAGTACTGCTCGGATCTTTGGGGCGAGTTTTTACACTCTTTTACCATAATTGGTATCAGAGCATCCGGGTTTTAATATTAGTTTACTGGAATTATTTTATCAAGTGATAAATCATGTCTACAATGAAGTTCGTTATTCCATTGTTAGATCAAAACACCAGGTTTCCTCTATGGCAAGTAAAGATGAGAGATATTCTAATTCAAATGGATTTGCATAAGGCGCTTTTGGGTTCCGAAAAAATGCCCGCGTCATGGACCGAAGAAGAAAAAGAGATGAAAGATCTCAAGGCACTATCTCAGATTCGTTTGCACTTATCAAACGATGTTTTGCAAGATGTTTTGAAAGAAACTTCAACGGCTTCTTTATGGCTAAAGTTGGAGCAATTGTTGATGACTAAGAGCTTACCAAACAAGTTGCATCTAAAGCAACGATTGTTCAATCTCAAAATGATTGAAGGTGGTTCTTTGGCTGAACATATTTCCACATTCAAAGAGTTAGTTAATAACTTAGAGAATATGGATGTTCAGTATGAAGATGAAGACTTGGCTTTATTTTCGCTGTCATCGTTGCCCGAATCATACAGCCATTTTCGTGATACTATCATCTATAGCCGTGACACTCTTGTCTTAGATGAAGTTTATACAGCTTTGGATTCAAAAGAAAAGATGAAGCATATTACTAGTGGTGGTACCAGTGATGTGAAAGCCGAAGGTTTAAATGCCAGAGGAAGAACAACAGATAGGTGTAAAAACCCTCAATCTTCCAACAGAACGAGATCCAAGTCAAAAGGCAAACAAAAGTTTTACAATTACTGTCACAAGAAAGGACATGTGATCGATGAATGTTTCAAGTTAAAGAATAAAGAGAAAGCGACAGCAAATGGAAAACAAGCTAGCACTTCGGGTGAAGCCGATGTAGCAGAGGAAGTTTTTATTGGAGAATTCCTGACAGTTTATTCAGATAAACTGGATTCCACTGACGAATGGATACTTGATTCTGGTTGTTCTTTTCATATGTGTCATAACAAAAGTTGGTTTCATACATTTGAAAAGGTTAACCAGGGCTATGTCTTAATGGGCTATAATACTACATGTCCAGTTGTTGGACATGGCTGTCCAGTTGTTGGACATGGCTCAGTCAGAATCCATATGTTTGACGGAGTTATCCGAACCATTGGGAATGTTAGATATGTTCCTGATCTAAGAAGAAACTTGTTATCTCTTAGCTCCTTTGATCAACAAGGATATGAGTTTGCTGGTAAAGGTGGAGTTCTGAGGGTATTCAAAGATGGTTCTGACAAACTAAGAGCCAAACGAAAAACCTCAGAGCTATACTTTCTTGAAGGATAAACAATTTCAAGTGATGCTGCTGTTGTTTCAAAGTCTCTTTCTGAACCAGATCAGTCCCGTCTTTGGCATCTTCGACTCGGCCATATGAGTTTTCAAGGCATGTTCGAATTGAGTCGAAGAGGATTACTTGGTGAACAAAAGATTGTTGATTTAGAGTTTTGTGAAGACTGTGTATATGGCAAGGCAAAACGGGTGAGTTTTATGAGTGGTATTCATACAACGAAAGGACCACTTGACTATGTCCACTCGGATTTATGGGGACCGGCTCGAGTTACTTCGAAAGGTGGAGCTAACTATATGTTCACTATATTTGACGATTTTTCTAGAAAGGTGTGGTCTTTCTTCTTGAAACATAAGGGAGACGTGTTTTCTACTTTCAGAAACTGGAAAGTTCAGGTTGAAAAGCAATCAGGATTGGTGGTAAAGTATCTTCGCACGGATAATGGACTTGAGTTTTGCTCAGAAGAGTTTAATGCCTACTGTCAAAAGGAAGGCATTACTCGACACCGAACGGTGGTCCATACACCTTAACAAAATGGTGTAGCCGAAAGGATGAATCGCACCATCATGGAGAAGGTCCGGTGTATGCTTTCTAACTCCAAATTGCCAAAGTCCTTTTGGGCGGAGGCTGCTTCGACTGCTTGCTATCTTATCAACCGATCACCGTCACGAGCAATTGAGAAGAAAACTCCATTTGAGTTATGGTCTGGAAAACCTGCTGATTATACAAGTTTAAAACCTTTTGGATGTCCAGCGTATGCACGTGTTGACAATAGGAAGTTAGAACCAAGAGCAATCAAATGTGTTTTTCTTGGGTACAATCCGGGAGTAAAAGGTTACAAGTTATGGAGCTTTGATCTAAAGAAAATAATTATCTCAAGAGATGTTACTTAATCTAAAATGATTCAACCAGTTGCAGACCTTTCAAAACCTACAGATACATCAGACACATCATCCGAAGCAAGAAAAGAGCAATCTCAAGTGGAGGTGGAGCTTCCTACTCCACCTACTACCGATCAGAGTATAATTGAGCGTCAAGAGTCTTCCTCGCCAGATGAGCATGTTGTTGAGGATCTAACACCCTGTTGCTGATGATATTGAGTCTGAGTGGAGCCTGTTAATTATGATGAGGCTATCAAGTCTAAAAACTCAAGTGATTAGATGATTGCTATGCATAATGAAATGGAATCCTTGCAAAGTAATGGTACTTGGGATTTAGTTCCTATTCCGAAAGGAAAAAGGCCAGTCAAATGCAAGTGGGTCTACAAGCTCAAAGAATCTATTAACCCAACTGAGAAACCAAGGTACAAAGCTCAGTTAGTAGCTAAAGGCTACAGTCAGATTCCTGGCATTGACTACACTGACATTTATTCCCCAGTTGTCAAGCATACTTCAATTCGTGTATTGCTGGGGTTAGTTGCTTCTAATGATTACGAGTTAGAGCAACTTGATGTTACTACAGCTTTCTTAAATTGTGAGCTTGAGGAAGAGATTTTTATGCAACAACCCGAAGGTTTTGTAGGTCCTGGCAAGGAGAACTACGTGTGTAAACTGAATAAATCTCTTTATGGCCTCAAGCAGTCTCCTAGATAATGGTATAAGAGGTTTGATTCATTTATGACCAGTCACAAATTTAAAAGGTGCACCCGTGATAGCTGCGTTTATTACAAGAAATGTGACGATGGTTCAAAGATCTACTTACTCTTATACGTGGATGACATGTTGATCGCAACGAAAGATATAAAGGAGATTCAAAAATTAAAAGACCAGTTGAAGGCTGATTTTGAAATGAAGGACTTAAGAGCTGCCAAAAAGATTTTAGGTATGGAAATTGTTCGTGATAGGAAGTCTAGGGTCTTGCATCTTTCTCAGAAAAGTTATATTGAGAAAGTCCTAAGACGCTTCAATATGCATGAAGCCAAACCTGTCAACACACCTTTTACAGCTCATTTCAAACTATCTTCCGCTTTAAGTCCTACTACTGAGACTGATATGGCTTATATGGCACGAGTACCATACTCTAGTGTTGTTGGATCTTTGATGTATGCTATGATTTGCACTCATCCAGATTGGCTTATGCAGTTAGCATGGTTAGTAGATATATGGCGAACCCGGGGAAAGAACACTGGAAAGCAGTACAGTGGATCTTCCGTTATTTGCGCGGTACGTCTTCTATGTGTTTACATTACGGTAATTCTCACATTGGGGGTGCTTGGATATGTTGATTCAGATTATGGCAAAGATTTGGATAAACGAAGATCAATTACAGGGTATGTGTTTACTCTTAATGGTTGTGCTATTAGTTGGAAAGCCCAGTTGCAGTCTACAGTTGCACTGTCTTCTACCGAGACAGAGTATATGGCGATTACAGAAGCAGTTAAGGAAGATATATGGTTGAAAGGATTATTTGAAGAACTCAATGATAGAATAAAGGTTACCACAATTTTCTGTGATAATCAAAGTGCTATTTTCTTGAGCAAAGATCAGATGTTTCATGATCGAACAAAGCACATTGATATTCGTTATCATTTTGTGCGAGATATCATTGAGAAAGGTGATTGTGTCGTAGACAAGATTAATACAGATTATAATCCCGCTGATGTGTTCACTAAGAGTCTTCAAATAGCCAAGTTCAAACTATGTTTGGACTTGATGGGTATTTCTAATCGCAGTTGAGCTAGATAGGCTCGTGGTGGTGGAAGTATTTTAATTTTTCGAAAACAATTTTTTTCTATATGGTAATTGCAGGTTCTTATGGAGTTTTGGAGTTTGATAAGGTGCATATTACATAACCAGTCTGTTACTTGTTGCATTTTGAAGTCAAGGTGGAGATTGAAGTAGTTTGTCTTCAAATGCTATAAGTGTTGAAACTTCAATGGCCAGAAACGTAACTTGCAATTCAATTGTAGTTTGAATTGCATGAATTGAAAACGTGATTTATGGTGGAGTCAAAAGTAGCAGCCTGGTGGAGTCAAAAGTAGCAGCCTACTTTTCCTTTCTACCATTCTGTACACACCTTAGAATTTGCCTATAAATAGGCTATGAAGTTTTCATTTCATTTGTACTAAAACAGAAAAATATATATACATATAAGAGATACATAAAAAAAATCTCTTGTATATATATTTTTCTTTTCTTTCCTCCAAACTCTGTAAACACTGTAAATTATAGTGGATTGTTTCTCGGTTTCGCCACCCGTGGTTTTTTCCCGTTTTGGGTTTTCCACGTAAATCCTTGTGTCTCTTTTATTCTTGTTTTCTTGCCTATTAAAATTACCCGGTGCTTGATTACGCTTGATATATTAATTCCATTCCGCGTCAAACTAATATTACCAATTACTGCTCGGATCTTTGGGGCGAGTTTTTACACTCTTTTACCACATATCTACGTTTTAACAATTTAAAAAGAAGAAACACGCAAATATATGTTTACCAGTTTATCAATAATGGTAGTTTTATATTTTTGCTAGGTTTGAAACGTGAGGATATATTAAAAGAATAAAGGATGATGTTAAAAAATATGACCATTATAATCAATTCACTTGTGATGATCTTGTAGTGTGAGGTCCTAATTGTTAATTATGTATTCTAATGATTGTTGATGTTAACGAGGTCTCGTTCGGAGTACCGTCTTTGAAGGGCTGGAGTGCAAAGAAGCTAAGCTTAGGGACTCAGTGCACAAGTGCTAAAGTTTCAAGGGCTGTAGTTGTGTTACTTGAATTCAAAATAGAGTACATGAGTCTTTTCTCTCTCTCATTCTCTGTGGTGGCGTCTAGAAATATTGAGAGGATACAAAATGCTTTGGTAGTCATCTTCATCAGAACTGATTAGGTTTGATATAGTGCACAAATTGTGTTAAGCCTCGAGTAACTTGTTTGAAGAGTTGTTGCTGAATCGAGTTGTCTTGATGACTGAGTTGACACAGTTTATGATGATGTTTTCATTCTTTCCAATTTATCTAGGGTTTTAATCCTTGTCTTATGTCAAGAACTTATCTGTCCATCTCTCATAGTTCATCCTCTTCTTCGTTTGTTTCTTTTTGGCTTATTGTATTCATTAGTCGGGTTGCTGATCTTGTTATGGTTCTTATTATAGTGTTGAATCTTTCCTTATTTGATTTCTTCTTTTGTTAGTTCGAGTTCATATTCAAACTCCATGCGTGTAAACATCTTGGTTTTGATTGGATAATATCTGGAGTTATCATTTTTTATGGATAATATTGCTAAAATCTATTATATATAAAGAAATCATTGTGACATATATATATAGCTTTAAAAATTAAATTAAAAATAATTATTCCAAGTCAACTATATATGAAAATAAAATAAAAATGTTATATAGAATCGTAAATTGTAAAAAAAAAAAAAAGGATTAGAACGTCCATTAAAACTTTAATTAGTTGTGACAGAAAGAAAAAGTAATAAAACGAATTAACTAAAACAATATTAAAATCTATTCTTATTTTATAATAGTTTACCCTTCAAATATTAGTTGTCTTATACATATATGTTTGGCTATTGAACTCGTATATGAGCTTCATGCAGACATTTAAGTATTTTTATGAATCTACATATGCAATTTAATTAATCTAAAAATTTATCTGTATATGGAAAGTTCGAAAAGGGAAATTTATTATCGATAGGAGCCACAAGGCCAAACGCAAATTTGGAACCAAACTTGATTCCTAAAACAGTCGCTTATAGTTAGCGTTACAAAATCGTTCACCAAGTGGTATGGTCTTAATGTCAGTTGCAAATAGGTTTAGTCGCAACAATAATCACAAAGAATCGGCCTTAAAATTGATCGCTAATAAGTTCGATGCAAATTCACTTGTAAACACATATGATCACAAATATGTCATTGGATAGGAATTACCAAATTAGGATCTCTTAATCTGATAGCAAAAACGTTCACCACAAGAATATAATTCAAATTTGTCGTTGTGATATCGTTATTTCTTTCAATGTTAATATTACAATAGTTTTTTCCATTGCAATGTGCTATTTTTTAATCAAAGTTTTAATGTGAACTTTTTAATGGTTTCTTTTTTCTATATAGTTTGATTATTATCAACAACCCCGCCGCAACTCACGGCTTTACGACAACTTATATTTTTTATAAGGATTATAAACGACGTCATGATTTTGTTTTTCTTATGTAAATGTAAGTATGTTATCGACGTTTTCTTCTACGTGTGGGTTGCATGATAATGTTTCAGCACTAGTTTTTTCATAGTTTTACAGACCCTTTAACAAGCGGATTATACGACAACATTTCAACGTTCTTTTTTATAGTTTTAACCCGCTCTGTAACACGAGTGTCATGACACTAATCTCTACGAGCTTTGAAAACTCAAGCGTTCAATTATTTTTCTTAAAATATTCATCTCACATATAATGGTGATTACAAGAAGAAAATATAGTAAAGGTTGAAACACATGGTAGAGATTGATTAAAAAGTTATTTTGTCAATCACGTGGCTCACACGTTATAACATAAGCTAAAAAAGTACTCTCATATTATTTTATAACGGACAAAAGATACTTCTATTAAAAATTTTAAGTATGACAAAAGGTCGTACGTCATAGCACATGGCTCCGATGGAGATATGGTAAATCACTTAGTAGGTGGACCAAAGATGTGTTAACAATCGAACACATGTCACACCCTCAAAATCTGCTAACGGGGTTTTACCGTCACGCGTGTGACATATCACGATCTCAGATAGCATCAGTTACACCAGACACGGTAATTACAAAACATCAAATTAAGTAATTAGACTTTTAAATCAATCATGAGTGTTTCAGATTTGCGAAAGCGTTTCAAAAGTAGAAATCAACAGTGAATCGTTTCAACATGTGTTTCAACCATAAGAATCAATATCGTTCAACAAAATAGATCAGTTGAGTTGTGATGTATGCCATGAATGCATCCTAGCTTAACCCTGTGCGTTTCTATGACCTGAGAAAACATGCTAAAATGTGTCAACATAAAGTTGGTGAGTCCACAGGTTTAATCAACAAGAAATGTGTCAGAAAAGCGTTTCACATGGTTTAATTAACCAGAAATGTGTCAGAAAATCGTTTCACATGGTTTAATCAACCAGAAATGTGTCAGAAAAGCGTTTCACATGGTTTAATCAACCAGAAATGTGTCAGAAAAGCGTTTCACATGGTTTAGTATATAAAGCATATCGATAGGTGTAACATCACGTATTATATAGATTTTTTTTTATTATTATACATTGATGATTATTTCAAAAATTTTAATAATAATAATAATAATAATAATAAGAATAATAATGATATTAATAATAATACTTATAATAATAATAATAATACTAATCATAATAATAATAATAATAATAATAATAAATTGATTTATAAAAGTTCGGGGGTTAATTGATAGTTTTTAAAATTTAAAAACTAAGTTAAATAAGAAATGGAAAGCACTTCAAACCACAGGGGGTCCAAGTGTAAGTTTTTCAAAAAAAACAAATTCATTCTTCTTCTTTCTTCTACCTTTCGACCGAAGCCCCACACCCACCATTATCTCCATTTTTTTGGCCGACAAACCTTAAAAACGGGCACCAAAGAATTAATTACTCGAAAGTAAACACGCATTAATCATTTAAAAACCCTCCTCTGGATTCAAATTCTAAAAAAACGAACAAAGATTACCTCTCGAACACACCCGAACCGTCGGACCTGCAACTTCGTTTTAACCCCATCAACGATCGGTTTTTCACAAAATTAACTTAGGGGTTTTCATCCTTATCACCATACGAAGCTTCCCCTAAGATTAATTTGAAAACAAACATCATTTGATCATCAAACGATTACACCCCACGAGTCGCGATTGTTCTTCAACGGGTAAGTTTCGAATGATACACCATACATGCAATTAAACACACATACACGTTCGGTTTTTCATGGGGAACAAAAGCCCTATGAATTTGGAAACAATCGAAACCGAATTGATGGTCAATTTGGGCGAAGATCAAACTAGGGCTCAAATTGAAATTTGGGGATTTTGTTTATGTTGCTTAAAAGAATTAAAACAGGGATATAATCGCTGATAGTGGCTTTGGCCCACTGGTTCCTGCGCCCCATTTCAACCTTGAGGTCCCGGGTTCGAAACCCGGCAGCCTCCTATATTTTTAAACATTTTTAGGCCATTATAAGCCTCTAAAAATTCTAAAAAAATTCATAAAAATCATAAAAAATATTTTTAAGACTTTAAAAATATTTAAACAACTAAATTATTTTTCTGGAATTTATTTCAATATTTTATCTATTTTTAATAAATGTTTTAAATAA
Source organism: Flaveria linearis (assembly GCA_024085815.1). Classification (NCBI taxonomy): domain Eukaryota; kingdom Viridiplantae; phylum Streptophyta; class Magnoliopsida; order Asterales; family Asteraceae; genus Flaveria; species Flaveria linearis. The sequence goes on along the minus strand of CM044007.1, from coordinate 6,794,839 downwards.
ATAAAGTTATAAATAATACAAAATTATTTAAATAAAAATGAACTCCTAATAATAATTTAATTTATTGAATTATTATTTGACACAATATTATTTGTAATAATTTCACACAATATTTATTATTGTTTAAATAATGATTAAATATATAAATTTATTATATTTAAATCATTTTAAATAACAATTTCATTTCTTTTAATAAATTAAATAATTAAACATATTAGTTAATTATCACATAATTAATTAATAAGATTAATTATTTATTTTTCCACATTTTCACAATAAATCAAACAGATACGTAAACTAATACGTTTATTTCTAAAATCTAAACATAATCATTTTCAATAAATCTATTTGTTTCAAGACATACAAATTAGATAGAATATTTAAACCACCATTCAAAATCAAAATGGAAACCTTAAAACATTCCCAAACTTTCAAATCATTATTATTCTAACACTAGACACCGTTCCTTAGGTTAACCGTAAGGAAATCACAGGTGTCTAACCTATCACGATCAAAATCCAATCTCATCAATCAGGTGAGTATTCATATCCCCTTTTTATATCATTTCCTATTTGGGGGAAATCATGTGATACAATATATTCAATCATGATATTCTATTGTTATTTCATTCTAAATTCAATTCAAGACAGGTTATGTTATTACTTGCAATTATGTGAACATACTATGGTAAACTGGACGACAGTAAAACCCTAATTCAATCAATCAATCAATCCTGGCAACAATGTAGATCTACTGGTTTGGATAACCCACCCCATATGAACAGTCGAGTGGTGATTGTGCCAGAGGCAATTTAGTCAATCTATGGTGTTTATGTGCAAGTCTATATTATATGCAAAGTGACAAGTCAAGGGGTTTATATTGTGTCGGTTTATCTATATGCTTCGCTATTGCCATATAAGTCTTAATATTACCTTGTGAATTGAATTATTATCGATGGATCAATCAATCAATCTATATGTATATTCAAAACTGTGATTACTCACCGGCTAAATTTTAGCTGACTCGTTACTTTTCACATGATTTCAGGTTAAGCAGGATAGTGGACTTCTACGTGCTCATTTAAGACACGGACTTAGTTAAAATAAAAGACAATAATTATTTGTGGTTTCAATTATTGTATTTGTGTATGTTAAACTTATATTATCCTGTAATCTGATTGTAATATTATTTCCACAAATAGACAACCATGTGTTATGAACAATCAATCATTCCCTCGTCCGCTCCGATGATTCCGCCGTCGGTCGGGGTGTGACAGATTGGTATCAGAGCCATGGTTATAGGGAATTAGGTTATTAGAAATGGAATGACCTAGACTATAACTAAGTACCTTTACACATGAGTCCTCTCATGTATTTTACATGCTTAGATAGGATTTTATGTGCCTTATATGTTTATACTTGATTATATGCCTTATGTGATATTTCTTATACTTTAAATCTATCAGTATATACACCAAACTTAACTCATATTCTAAGGCATTGTGTGCCTAATTCAAGTGATCTCAAATTCCAAAACTCGATTGTTATTCATGGTTTTCAAATCTCGTCAAAGTCCGTGACACACGACCGAGAACATGCAATGCTGGAAGAGTGGGATACCTGTATCTTAAGGTGTTCTGTCTAGGCAAGGTATTTCATACAACTTGATTACCTTACCTGGGAACCCTCGAGATGAGTATTCGCTTATAGGTACGCATGTCCTCGTGCTGGACACAAATACTTTGATAAGTCAACGTATTCGTTTTGGTTTGCGAACCGAACGTTTACACTCCTAACCTCTCATTGTTGTTTTAAACAATCTCATTAACGATTTTATTATTTTGAAAAGTTTTAAAAACCAATTACCCGTTACTCATAAAGGTTTCTTCGTTCCTTATTATACAGCATGTCTTCTCGTCAAAACCGCTCCCGATCTAGAAGCTCTGGCCGCAAGATTGCTGCTATGGTGGCACGTGAAGTTGCTGCGGTTATCCCAACACTGCTTACTCATTTGAACCAAGGCAACAATGCTGTCCAAAACACAACTGCACCAAACACTGTCCAAAACCCAACTGCACCGAACCCTCCCAAAACTTGTACTTACAAGCATTTCAATTCCTGCAATCCCACTAAGTTTAGCGGAGCCGAAGGTGCCACTGGTCTTCTGCAATGGTTCGAGAGTATTGAAAACACGTTTCTTAACAGCGAATGTCCTGAAAATCTCAAAGTTCGCTACGCTACCAGTGTTTTCCAGAAGAGAGCTTTAACTTGGTGGAACGGGGAGAAACGAACCCGTGGCACTGATGCTGCCCTGGCATTGACGTGGGCTGAAGTAAAGGAACTCATGACACGAGAATTCTACCCACGAAATGAAATCAAAAGACTAGAAGCTGAATTCTGGGATTTGGCTCAGGAAAGCGGCGAGAATCTGGTTTACACCACCCGTTTTCACGAGTTGTCTTCTGGTTCCTCATCTAGTTACTCCCTCATCTCGAGCTATCGAGAAGTACATAGGTGGTCTCCCTATGCAAATTCAGGATACCGTGTGGGGTAGGAACCCTACTAACTTGGCAGATGCTATCCGTCTAGCAGCTCAGTTAACCGACAACCATGTCAAGGCCGGTACCTTGACCAGGAAGGGTGACAAGAAGAAAATGGAGAAGTCTTCTACTGAAACAACCAAGGAAGACAAGCCTGAAACTTCCAGGAACCGGAAGAGGAAGGCTAACTCTCAAAACTTTGCTGTAATTAACCCTGCTGTTCCAATCAACCAAGTCGCACCGACCTATCAACCAACCATGAATAATCAAGCCCCAACAAAGAAACCTTACACCGGGCCATTTCCACAATGCAACATCTGCAAGTATCATCATCCTACTGGTGCTAAGTGTCGTCAGTGCACCAGTTGTGGTCGTTTTGGCCATACATTCAACATATGCAGGAATGCTGCTAAGGTATTGGTAAATGCGCCAGTCCAACAAAACCCTCCTGCAATTGCTCAAGTTCGTGCATGTTATCAATGCGGTGATCCAACTCATTTCCGTAACCGATGTCCTCAGCTCGTTAATGCCGTACCCGCAGCACAAGGGCGTGCTTTTAACATCAATGCCCAACAAGCTCAGGCTGCCAATGATGTGGTGAATGGTACGTTCCTAATCGATCATCAATATGCTTCAATTTTATTTGATACCGGTGCCGATAAAAGTTTTGTATCCTTAGAATTTGAACCTTTGCTTGTTAATACCCGAACTAAGTTAGGGAAACCGTTTACAGTAGAAATAGCTGATGGAAAATCCGTCACAATTGATTCTGTCATCCAAAATTGTACCCTTAAACTTAGTGAACACGAATTCCCTGTCGATCTTATACCGATGCCACTTGGAAGTTTTGACGTCATTATAGGCATGGATTGGTTGTCAAAGAACCATGCTGAAGTCGTCTGTTTCGAGAAAATCATCCGGATCCCTCGCGCATCTGGAAGTGTCTTAAATATTTACGGGGAAAAGCTTTCCAAGGGATTAAAACTCATGTCCTGCACCAAAGCTCAAAAGTACCTCCGCAAACATTACGTGGCTTTCTTAGCCCATATTGTGAAGACGGATGGTAAACCTAAGAAGATTGAAGACATTCCGGTTGTTCGAGAGTTTCCTGAAGTCTTTCCCGATGATTTAACCGGTCTTCCTCCCGTTCGTCAAGTTGAATTCCGAATCGACCTTGTACCTGGTGCAACTCCCGTGGCAAAATCTCCCTATCGACTTGCACCATCTGAGATGCAAGAGCTTGCTAGTCAACTTCAAGAGCTCTCCGATAAAGGCTTCATTCGACCAAGTTCCTCGCCCTGGGGAGCCCCAGTTTTGTTTGTGAAGAAGAAGGACGGCTCTTTTCGAATGTGCATCGACTACCGGGAGCTTAATAAGCTTATTATCAAAAACCGGTATCCTCTACCCAGGATCGACGATTTATTTGATCAGCTTCAAGGAGCCTCTCATTTTTCCAAAATTGATCTCCGCTCAGGTTATCATCAATTACGAGTGCGCGATGATGATATTCCCAAGACAGCTTTTCGCACAAGATATGGCCATTACGAGTTTACAGTAATACCATTCGGGTTAACCAATGCACCTGCGGTGTTCATGGATTTAATGAACCGTGTGTGTAAACCATATCTGGACAAATTCGTGATCGTTTTCATTGACGACGTTCTCATTTATTCAAAATCAAAATCCGATCACGAACATCATCTCCGTTCGATCCTTGAACTTCTGAAACAGGAAAAGCTTTATGCAAAATTCTCAAAGTGTGAATTTTGGCTTAAAGAAGTCCAATTCCTTGGTCACATCGTAAACGACAAAGGTATTCACGTGGATCCTGCAAAGATTGAGGCAGTAAAGAATTAGGTAGAACCCAAAACTCCTACCGAGATTCGTTCATTCCTTGGCCTAGCCGGTTACTACCGTCGCTTTATTCCAAACTTCTCAAAGATCGCTGTGCCTCTCACCGCCTTGACACATAAGGACAAGAGTTTCGTGTGGGGACCAGATCAGGAGAAAGCTTTTCAAACCCTCAAGCAGAAGTTGTGAGATGCCCCAGTCTTGACTCTCCCCGATGGGAATGATGATTTCGTTGTCTACTGTGATGCTTCGAAGCAAGGTCTTGGTTGTGTTCTCATGCAACGAGGCAAAGTCATAGCTTATGCCTCAAGACAACTCAAAATTCATGAGAAAAATTACACAACCCATGATCTTGAGCTAGGAGCTGTGGTATTCGCACTCAAAATTTGGAGGCACTACCTTTACGGCACCAAGTGTATTGTATTTACCGATCATAAAAGCCTTCAGCACATATTCAATCAGAAGGAATTAAACATGAGACAACGACGATGGGTTGAATTACTTAATGACTACGATTGTGAAATTCGTTACCACCCCGGTAAAGCTAATGTCGTAGCCGATGCATTAGGTCGAAAGGGTCAAGTTATGCTGCAAAGTATTACCATTCGAACCGACCTCTTGACCCGTATACTCGAAGCTCAACACGAATCGGTCACCGAGGGCAACATGTATGAGGAAATGTCATGCGGTGCTGAACTTCAATTGGAAACCAAGTCGGACGGACTACTGTATTTTCTAAATCGACTTTGGATTCCGAATCGCAATAATCTTCGAACAACCATCATGGATGAGGCTCACAAGGCTCGCTATTCTATTCATCCGGGAGCAGATAAGATGTTCATGAATCTTCGGAACCAATATTGGTGGCCGGCATGAAGAAGGATATAGCCTTGTATGTATCTAAATGCCTCACAAGTTAAACACCTATATCATTTTCCTCTCTTTATTCATCATTTTAGCATTCTTCATATGGATCAAATGGATTTCATATCACCTTATGAACAAGAAAAACACACCACCCTCTCCGCGAAAGTTTCCAATCATCGGAAACCTCCACCAACTAGGTTCGAGCCCCCATCGCTCTCTCCAAGCCCTGTCGCGAAAACATGGTCCTCTCATGTTGTTGCACTTTGGAAGTGTACCCGTGCTAGTGGCCTCATCGGCCGAAGCAGCACGAGAGATAATGAAAACCCATGATTTAACATTCGCTAATCGCCCGAAGATGAGTATACCTGACACCCTTTTATATGGCTCCAAAGACATAACATTTTCCCCTTATGGAGAATTTTGGAGGCAGGTGAAAAGCATTGCAGTAGTCCACCTTCTAAATAACACACGAGTTCAATCGTTTCGACAAATAAGAGAACATGAGATGACTCTTATGATCAACATGATCGAAAAACGTTGTGGTTCTGTAATCGATTTGAGCGAGACTCTTGTTACGCTTACGAATAACATTATATGTAAGGTGGCTCTAGGCAGGACATATAGTGAGATTAAGTTTGCGGATTTATTGGATAGATTCATGAATGTTTTGGGTGTTTTTAGCTTTGGAAATTATATTCCGAGGTTGGCGTGGATCGATCGATTGAGTGGTTTAAAGGCGCAAGCGTGTAAAGTTGCTGAAGACTTTGATGAGTTTCTCGAAGGTGTTGTTGAAGAACATATGAGTAACAAAAGAGATGTAGATCAAGATATAGTTGACATCTTATTGGAGGTGCAAAGAGATAATCTGGATGGCTTTTCTCTTCAAAAAGATACCATTAAAGCAATCATTGTGGTATATTTTCTATTACTAATATATCTATCACATATCGAAACACACACGCGCACACGTACAAGTAACACATGTATACATTCTCATACATACAGAGATGAAACGTACACATGGGACATAACATCAACACGTACACGTACACGTACACGTACACGTACACGTACACGTACACGTACACGTACACGTACACGTACACGTACACGTACACGTACACGTACACGTACACGTACACGTACACGTACACGTACACGTACACGTACACGTACACGTACACGTACACGTACCTTACACAATATTAGATTATCAGTTACTATAACAAATGTTTTGTGAAATGGAATTTTCCACAAAAGATGTTTTTGGATTTTTTTGTGTAAGTGCCGCATGTAAAGTTTCATAGTCCAATATAAATAAAAACGATAAGAAAGAGGCTCCTTATTTTTTGATATACCAACCTACACTACGAGAGTCATCTTATTTTTAGTCATCTTATTTTAGGTACATATCAAAAAATAAATTATTTTTAGTCAAAAAACGATAAGAAAGAGTCTTCCTTGTGCGATTTCTGTTTATATAAGAAAATAAATTATTCGATCTTTATGTTTGTTTAGTCATCTTATGTTATACAATTAGCATAGGCAGTATGTGTAGTAATCATGCATGTATATTGCAAGTACACTTAATATCCTATAATGATTGCATTTCACTTAATCAGGACATATTTGCGGCTGGAACCGATACTACATTTGCTAGTCTAGAATGGGCAATCAGCGAACTAATAAAACACCCAAGAGTAATGAAAAAGCTACAACAAGAAGTGACAAAAATCGCACAAGGAAGACCAACAATTCTTGAGAGCGATTTGGAGAAAATGCAGTATCTTAAGGCCACCATCAAGGAGACGTTGCGATTGCATACTCCAATCCCTCTACTTATTCCTCGACAATCTACACGAAATGTCAAGCTAATGGGATATGATATTCCAGCAGGCACACAAGCAATTATTAATGCGTCAGCCATTGGACGAGATCCTACCCTCTGGGAAGAACCAGATGAATTTAGGCCAGAGGTTCTTGAACAACGCGATCGATTATAAAGGGCTTCACTTTGAACTACTTCCATTTGGTGCAGGACGAAGAGGATGCCCTGGGATACAATTTGCTATGGTTGTCAACGAGCTTGCATTAGCGAATGTTGTATACAAGTTTGATTTGTCGTTGCCGAATGGAATAAAAAATGAGGATTTGGATATGACCGAAACGAATGGTATTACAGTCCATAAGAAGTCTCCTTTACTTGTGATGGCAACTCCCCGTTTCTAGCCACTATTTCGCTCATAGCAAGGATGCTTCATTGATAATGAAAATATGTGATTAATTTTATGGTGGATGAAACTTGAGATACCCCTATGTGTTATATATGTAATCTTATGTTGCAAAGTATAAATTTATAGTTTGTAATTTTATATATTTACGTTTTGTTTTAAATATGTTATATATTTTACATGGTTTATAAAACGTACTATATGGGTGCAAGGAAAGGCAAGATGGTGTGTGTACCTTTTCCATGTAACATCAGAAGAGGTTTTATTGTAGTGGTTTGATCATTTTGATATTCTTTGATGCATTTTGGTTTTGCATGGTACACATGTGAGCTGCAGGGCTTTTAGTGCAAAAGAAGCGAAGGAAAATACAAAGGAAAAATTAGAAAAGGAATTCGTGATCGGGAGGATAGCGAGAGACAAAGCGGCGCAGTGACCATCGCCATGGCAATGGTGATTGTCTTCAGCAATGGTAAATCCTAATATTTGTGTGCTTCTATGTCTCACCTCGATTATCATCGTTTTGACAAACAAAGTCCAAGTATGATTATGTTTTTGGTGATTTTTATTGTCTTTAGTTCCTAAACCCAAAACCCATCTTCATCAATCATCATCGTCACCTTCATCTTCAAAACTGTCATCACTCTAAGCTTCTTGATCAGGCATCTTCAACATCCAATAATATGGTTTAACTTTGTTATGTTTTGAATAAATATTGAGCTCTTATTGTTAGGTTTTTGCACCAACAAAGTGATCGAATCGAAGCTTCCCGGTATCATCAACATCCAGCTTCTGTCTTGGCCCGTTAAACAACCATTCGTCAAGGTTCCTCTATTCGTTAAACAACCATTCGTCACATATTGTTATATTGTTATATCTTAAATAAACTCATTAGTGATTTGAAATGGATAACACCATGTATGATTTGATGTATAAAGGATGATAATTTTAATGTATGTATGCTTTCTGTATGCTTCAATTCATGCAATGGTTTTAAATTGTGATTAAAGCACATATAAAGTTATTAATGTAGCTTTTTTTAACATGTATTTACTAATGTTTCTACTATTGTTATTGTATCTTAAGTATTATATACATGTATGTGTTACTAAAATGTAATGTTTTCGGTTGATTTCCCTTATTAAAACCATCACTACTGTATATATGTATATACATATGTATTGGAATGCAGGTAGAAAGTCAAAGCTTATGGGTATATTTTGATGAGAAGGTATTTTGGTGCCGAGCTTTTCTTCACCTTATAAATCAGAAAAGGTTTTAGATTTTTACTTTTGTAGTTTTGTGCGGGCCTTGGCGCAGCGGTAAAAGCTGTTCCTAAGGGACCGAAGGTCTCAGGTTCGATCCGTGAAAACGGCCTCCCCACAAAATGTGGGGGAAAGACCGTGTACATTTTCCCTTAAATGGGACGGACCCTCCCTGGACCCTGCGAAAACGCGGGAGCTCTTTGCAGTATAAGGTAGTTTTGTAATCTGCTAAGTCCTAATATATGTATGTTTCTGTCATTTTGCGCACTTGAGCCAATAAAGATGAGACGTTTGGCACCCCATTTGCTTAAACCTGTGCAGAATTACGTTAGGGATTTTGTTTTGTGGGCCATTAAACACTTTTGTTTTTGCAGTTTCATTGAAAGTGTTACATCAATCATCTTTACTTTTGACATAATATATTGTACTAAACAAAATGTTTGACCTGTAGAATCACTATTCAAGTAATAAGTGGGAGTGGCATTTGCTTGAGAAGGGACCTCTTAGGTCGGCATTTATAGCTCTTTCTAAACCTAGTACATCTCATGTAATAGTGTAGTTATGAATTTATACATGTTTGGTTGCAAAGAAATTTGCAAATTCTTTGTTACTTATTTACAAATTCATTGTAGCTTTTATATTGACCTTCTAAGCACAATATGATATATTGAATAATTGCAATCATAAGATACAGAATGTTCATGGCTTTTAATAGCCAAATACAACATATGGAAATACGTAAATTATGGATCTAAACATGGTATATAATTATTAAATATTGACTAAAGAATATTACTAAGATTAAGAATAAATTCAAATTTTCAAGCGGTGGATCAATTATTTGAATGATCCGTAACACCTTCTAGTTTCAGGGGTCAATGAAAAAAAAACATAAGGGCGGGTGTGCTGTGATAACTTTGCCATTTTGTCATTGAACTTTGAGGGCTTGATATAACATCTCCTACAATCCTACTTTGCTTCGGTTTTGATGGAAGTCAAGAAAAAACAATTAGTGGCTCTCAAATTTTAGAGCCAAGGACTTTTGAGAATGACTTAGCATATTTTACGTCCATTTAAAACTAATGGCTCTTAAATCTTGCATAGGCATCATTTTGTGACTCTCAACTTACGTAAATTAGCTGATGTTTCTTGAAGTTTGCCTAAAATTTGTTTAACCTACACAAAAAGTTTAAGCCATTTTAGTAGTTTGAGGTTTTGTTTTGGGTCTGTTGTTTACTATGATTTTAATATAAGATTCTTTGAGTTGTATAATACTAAAGATGATATGGAAGATAATTTATAATGTAAAAGTATGTAAATATTTTAATATATACATAGTTACCTTGCTTTGGCATACATTGAGTTAATACAACCTAGGGTTGTTTGACAATTTCAAAATGATTAATGGGTTGTTTGGTAGTTTTTTAATCTGTCTCTTAATGGTTTAGATGTCTGAATGTTTCAGCACTTAATGGTTCAGATTGTTTGTTTCGCGAGCAAATGTCTGAATAGTTAAGACATTTGTCTCTGAATGATTAAGCATTATACTAATATTGAATGGTTAAGAGGTCTAATATTAAATGATTAAGATCTCTTATCTGAATTGGTCAGCCATTTGCCTTTGAATAGTTAAGCCATATACTAGCTCTTAATGGTTCAGACCTTTTAACGTTCAAACCCCTTATTGGTTCAGCACTTAATCACACAGATATTGCCAAACAACCCCTAAGTGCTGAACCAATAAGAGGCCTGAACCATTAAGTGTTGAACCATTAAGAGGTCTAAACTATTAAGAGCTAGTATATCGCTTAGTTATTCAAAGGTAAATGTCTGACTAATTCAGATAAGAGGTCTTAACCATTCAGCATCAGACCTCTTAATCATTCAGCATTAGTATAATGTTTAACCATTCAGAGGCAAATATCTTAACAATTCAGACATTTGTTTACGAAACAAACAGTCTAAACCATTAAGTGCTGAACCATTAAGACATCTGAACCATTAAGAGGTTGATTCAGATGATGCCATACAACCCCTTATTGTTTAGATAATTGTTGAATTAATACATATTTTCCAAGTAGACGAGGATGAACAGGTGCTGCAAGCATTTAGACTCGATTGGTAGAAAGGAGTTAGTTGTGTTGCATGTGGTTAGTAATTAGAAATAAGCCAGTTTCTACTATAAGCATCATAGATATCTAGTTCCTACTAATTGCACCTGAATTTACAAAGGTGACAAGTTCATTACATGTTATTTTACAATTTCTGCTGCTAAATTTCTGATTTCACATTTATGTGTTTGTGGTAACCGGGCCAAAGTATGTGTGCGCTAGAAAGAGTCAGATCGTTGGGTTGACCCACATTCATCTTCTTTGCCCCATTAAAATATTTTTATAAATTATTAATATGGATTCAAGACTTACAAATTAAGGGGGTGTTATGGAATTCACATCAAGTAAGTCTTTTTTTTAATCATGGTATTTGGACCGTAGATCAATCACAGTCAAGAACTTCATAACGTGTGTTGTAAAATTGACAATAATCAATGAACAATCTATAATCGAATACAAAGATCACAAACTCTTATTATTAAGATGAAAGAACAATTACAATGAAAGATTAGTGAAAATGAAGAACATTCACCGTTACTCAAAAGGACCCTATCTAACTAACTACTTCTCCTCTTTAAACCAATGTTGACAACATGTTAACAACCACATTTCCTAACTGACACTTACACCCCTGGCACTATAAGAAAATAGCACATAAACCCCTATAGTACAAATTGACAATATTTGACTTTATTTCTTAACAATCACCACCTTAAAGTCAAGATATAGACTTTAGCCTATTCCCAAAGCATCTACACAAAACTTGAACTTGGAACCAGGAAGACATTTGGTGAACATATCAGCCGGATTCAAATTAGTATCCATACTAATAATATCAACCGATCCAAAGTTAACCACTTCCCTAATAAAGTGCAACTTTACATTAATATGCTTGGTCCTCTCATGAAACATACTATTTTTAGAGAGTTAGATTGCACCCTGGTTATCACAATACACAACTGACTTCACAGACTTTATTCCCAACTCAACTGCCAATCCATGTAACCATAAAGCTTCCTTTACTCCCTTACTCAAAGCAATATATTTTGCTTCTATAGTAGATATTGCTATAAGTGAGCCTTCCAAGTGACTATATTACCAAGAACCTTGAATGCATAGCCAGTAATAGATCTATCTTTATCTAGGTCTTTAGTAAAATCTACATCAACAAATCATTCAACAACTACACTATCATAAGAGTCAGCTTTAAAAGTCAAACCCCAATCTTGAGTACCACACAAGTATCTTAAGATCCACTTTGAAGCTTCCTAATGTGACTTCCCAGGTGCAACTAAGTATCTACTGTAACGCTCGCCTCCCTGGCTATCCCAGGGAGCGTTACGCATCGGATATACAGAATGCATAGTAATAATGGAGTTCACAGCAGAAGTCTAACTTTGATTATACATCAAAATATACATTATCTTTGTCATGCTAGATAATACCGTTACATCAGTTTAACTATATTAGAGATCCAAATCTTCAGTAGCGCTCTTGACCTCTATTTCCTTGTAAACTAGCCTGTAATCTCCAATTTCTGCAATCTCTTGGCACCTAGGATGTGTGTCCATAAAATAGAAAACATTTGGGACTCAGCATAAAGCTTGTGAGTTCATGAACATAGCATTTTTCAAGGTTCAAAACATATTAATATTGACTATTGGATCAAGCAGATACAACCATGACAAACAGATAAGTACAGAGTAAGCACAGTATAAATTCACATAACCAGGCTATGTATACAAACTCCACTGGCTAAAGTAGAATCATATAAGCAGCCCTCAAGCATCATATCAAGCATTTCCACATATCATAGATGCTATTGATAGTCAATTCTTCAATTATTAGCAATTATCAGAGCATCACATCCCGTTTTAGAAAAACAGTTCAGAGGAACTCACCTGTTTAGAAGTTGCCCAAAAGTTGATAACCTTTCCTAGTACAATTTGATAATATCTCTAGATCCTTAAAACTATCTACGACAATTTGATGTAGAGTCTCCTTACTCGCGCTCCTACCCGAGCTCCAAAAACGCCTGATAACAATACCCAATGGGGTATTGATTACTCGAGATTTTCTTTAAAAACTAGAGCGTTCCCAATAAAACTTATAATCTAAATTCAACCTTAAGGTTTCTATATATAAGAAAAGCAAGGAGGCAGGTGAATTACTTCTACAGCGATGTAGGATGATATTGACGTGCTTGTGTGCTTGCTTCTTTCTTCGCTTCTTTTTCTTCTTATATTTTTTAACATTATTATTATTATATTGTTATAATTAATTCAGCTGCTTACTTCGTTTTTTTATAACTTTTTGAATATAACATCTTATAAAATTTCAAATATGCCATTGATACGATCTTATTTTTCTCTACAAGTCGACCCAAGTTTCGTTAAAACAGAGCACGTTTAAATATAATATATTATATTTATATATATATAAACGGTCTCTTACGACACTAAAATTCGTCTAAAACTTTAAATTTAAAATAGTTATTTCACTCATTACTTACTCGTTTAACAATATACAAATGTAAAGTTCGTATTTATTTTATTTTAATAATTACATTTGACCCTGGAAACCCGGGATGTTACATTTTCCCCCCTTAAAAGAATTTCGTCCTTGAAATTCGAAGGTTACCCGAAGAGTTGAGGATATTTGGCTTTTATTTCTTCTGTCAATCTCCATGATTTCTCATACTCTTTTCTAACCTTATCACTCGACCAATACTAGTGAAATTATCTTTTGAGCTAAGATTATTATATTGTATGATTAATAGCTTCTTTTGTTAACCAACGTATCTTTATTTCTTCGAACTTCTTTAGCGCAAAAGTGATCAAATTATATCAAACTCTTGTTATACAAACTCTAATATATTCATATATTATATGCTTAAGGTTTTAATTCTCAAAAAAAGTCTACTACTATTGTGAAACATAAGGTTCTCCAGTTTATTCGAGTTCTTAGTTTCTTTTGGAAACCTTATTATAGTTTTGAAGTGAAATGATAAAGTCTATCAGATATAGTCAATATAGGCAAATCTTAATGTGAAACTAATAGAGTTTGGCTAACATTTCTCTCTTATAGTTTGCCATATAGATAAAGAGTGTACTAATTTGGTAAACCTACCATCCAGCAACTAGATGGCGTCATATTCATAATTTAATCATGAAATTAACAAAGTCTATTGGTTATCTTTCATTTCCATTATGAGATTTAACATTGTTGTATCTAGTTAGACACTTTCTAATGTTTCACCATAATCCTTAAGTAGATAAAGAAATTTCCCTGCACGTCTTGTGATTGATCTTTAATTCCGGAATACGAATAATAATTCTTAAATCATATTACATGTTATTACTATCAGTGTGTGCTCTATATTTTGATTTATGGGCTTCACTTAGTATGATGTCATGTAATATGCTAAGACTCGATACTTATATATGATTGTGGAGTCTTAAAATACTATCACTTCTATCTCTTAATAGTTTTCGTCTACCAATCCTTCATTGCTTATTAATGTGATTTTCCATCAAGGAATTTTCTTGTGCATTTCAATTTAGTCTAAGAGGTTTATATTAATATCATTTATAGATATTTCAATTTTAATGATTGGGCTCATTCTTATTTATAAAATGCATCAGCGATTAACTTTGTTCTTTCCTAGATGGTATTGTATATCATAGTTGTAGTTACTTAACAATTCTCTTCATTTTCACTAGCATTTAGAAAAACTTAAATTAATCTCCAATAATAATCATCAAAACTCAAAATCTTCAAAATCATGTGGATTTTTTTCATTTCTTAATTGCTTGTTCTTAATATGTATTATTTGTTTGTCTTGCTCATTAAACATATGTCCTAAGAATTAAACTTTACGTATCTAAAATTTATATTCCTAGAATCTGGTGCAAGGTTGTCCTTTCTTACATAATTCTAGAATTTCTCTAACATGATCCTTGTGGTTTCTTAAGTCTTTCGAATATATCAGAATGTCCTTGAAAAATGATGATGAATTTCTCCAAATAGTGTTTATAAACTTTATCATATGCTCCATGAATCCATGTGTCACACCCTCAAAATCCACTAACGGGGTTTTACCGTCAGGCGTGTGACATAACCAGGATCTCAGATAAACATCAATTACACCAAACGTCTCGATAATTACAAAACATATAAGTTGCTTGTTAATAATGAAACAAACCAATTAAGTTTAAGGATTGCGGAAGCGAAAACAGGAAAATATTTAACAACGGTTTTGGAACACGCAAACACGCGTTCAATCCTATTTATGTAAAGTACATGAAATTAAATCTTGAAAACAATTGGGATGAAAGTGGAATGACATGCAGTGGATGCTGTGCTCCTAACGTGCCATTTCAATGTCCTGAGAGAAAACATGCAAAAGTCAGTACAAGACTGGTGAGTTCACAGGTTTATCAGAAAACAGTAAATATCAGCAATGTAATTCCCAGATTTTGTAATCAAAGCATATAATGGGTAGCTAGCCCATAGCAATCACTATGTGTATGAAGTCGCGACCGAGCTGACACGTAATCAATAGTAATAAAGTATGCCCGACTGTGGATCCCACACCACAACACTGTAAAACAGGCTGACCATTCACCCGTTAGACCTCCAGTCTAGCTAGCGCGACTAGCCCGGGTGGGGCGTGTCAAACCCAAGTAGATCTACCAACAATCACCTCGCTATTTGCATATTAACGGTCCGAAGGGCGGTATAACACCATAGTATCATGTACATATGCAGTATTACAGAAAAACCCAATGTAATGTAACGTTTATGAAAGTAGCATGTTTCTCTCCCCCAAAAAGAGTATTAAGTAAAAGTGGGGCTGTAAACTCACCTTAAAAGCACAACAAAATCAATAAGTGTAACCACGAACGATTAAGTTTCTGAACAACCTGGATGCATATTTATTTCATAGTTAATATTAAATATTAAATACTAATAATGGTTCGTACGGTTTCGCGTTTCACGACTCGGTTACGGTTCCAATTATCGACTTTTTCCATTCATACTCAACCACACTCAAACTGTATAAAGCCCAATTATCCCCACGTATGTAAATTCATGTACAAAAATAATCGTTATGTATTTTCTTTAGAATAACTTATTATAATGGAACCCACTACACGACCCAACCAAAAACACGTACGAATAATAAATTTTACACAAATATAATATATATATATTACATACATATATATTATATATATAATCATATAAAAAAATGCCCATCACAACATACATACTCAAATCATAAATATCCATGACAACACATGCATTCATATTCAAAAGCATTCCCCAATACCCGTCAACAGTACAAACATAACAACCCCACATACAAGTCATGCATACACTACCTAGTGTACATATAATATGTTTATATATATATGGTCTGTCATCTACAAGCATAACCCCACCTAACTCTTACTTTAACCTATGAATCAACTCTCATGTATATACATGCATGACATACATATATAAAGATCACATACCCATCCACATACAATTCAAACCCACACTTGGATGCACAATTTAGTTTCCCTACCCTCCCTGTCAAACCCCACTGCCATGACCTCCCTCCCCCCAATACGCACACACTTATCATATTATATACATAATAGCACATTTAACCACAACTCATTTATGCAAACATGCACTCATACAGATTAAATACATACACAGACATGCAGGCATAATCGCAAAACACACACTTTAGCACCCACACTACACATTGCAGCCATGAGTTCACCTAACACTCTCAAGAAAACACATCCATAATACACTTACATATATATATTCATGCGTTGCACAACCTAACGTAAGGATCACCCACACTGCTACATATACAAACATATACGCAGCATACATACATATGTATGTATATATATACAACACATATACACACACAAATAGCAACAAGTAAACACATGTATATATTCAGCACATATCTGGACATAATCGCAGCAGCATATACCTATATATATATATATACGCAACACATATACACACTGCAGAAACATACATACATATATATAACGACATACATACATATGCAGAATATATACAGATACATACCTACGCAGATTATTTACATACAAACATACACAGCGCACATAATACATGTATACGCAGCAGTTTAATCGTAGCCCCCTCCCCTGCCCACGTTCACCTTTCGACACACATCAACACAACACAAATATATATGTATACATACCGTGGAACACATACAATATATATATGCAGAACATACACACATACATATTCGCAAATCACAAACACTTCATTCATGGCTGGAACACATGTACACAACAGGAGCATATGTACCCTACATGCTTACAACCGAAGCACATCCGTGACCGTGCCACACCCGATTGCCACCACCCTTGAACCCCCAACTACCACAACTCATGAACCCATACGCATACGTACACGGAACCCATGGCCGAAAACTCGAAACCGTAAACGTAATGAAAGTGAGTAACAAAAGGAAAACCGTACCGAACAAGTTATCGTAATTGATTTACAAGGCTACCAGGGTAGTGTCGATTGCCAAGCTTGCGGTTGAGTCAAGGGGGAGTTGCAGCGGGGTGCTCGATCGCGGAAGGAGTGGCTGCCGGTGGTGGAGAAGGGTCACCGATGGAGGTCTTCGATCACGAGTCGTCTGTCGAAGGAGGGCTTGTGCGGGCGAGTGGAGTGATCGACGGTAGTAGGGTGCTCTGCGGTCAACGGCAGAAGATCCGAGGGAGGTTCTAGGGTTTGTGAAAGAGTGGTGAAAGGGAGTCGGTGAGGAAAGGAGCCGGTTAAGGAACAGGGGAGGAGAGGCGGTGAGGAGGAAGGGGGGGGTTGGTTAAGAAAAGGATTTTGGCAATATGTCAATTCTAGTCCCTCAAGTTTAAGTGATTTCCATTTTGGAGATCTTAGTTAATTTTAACAAAGTTAAGGTTAATTAGAGTTATGTACTAATAATAATGATAATTAAAGTTTATTTAATTATAAAATATCGATGGAAGGTTAGATAGCGGAAACGATGTTAAACTGAAAAAGAAAAAAAAATATACGGGTTGTCACACCATGAATATCCCTGATGCATTGGTGAATTCAAGTAGATCACCAATAATTCATAGTGATCATATAATGTTCTTAAAAATGCTTTAAACTTTCTGTTTCTTCATAGTGTTCATGGCATATGCTAGAACAATAATATATCATTTTCTTAAAAGTTTATGGACCTGAGTCATAGTAATAATGTTTCCTGCTCAGTCATCATATACTACCATTTTCTTGGCAATCTAAGTTATACCATTCTTCTGTCAGACGTGACTTATACTTAGTTAAAAGTTTGCCAGTTAATTCCTTTGACTACCTCAAATTCTTTGGGTTTCCATAGGTATCAAGTCAATAGGAATCAAGTTATCATTCAAGCTTATCATATGATTTTTAATGATGTCACTCTTTTGACTCCCATTATTCATCCTACTTATGAAGATATGGTGTAAAGCTTGAGTTTTTTAATTCATATATGGCCTAAAGATAGTTGATACTAGGCTTTTTATTCGCACCAATGTAATCTTTTTATTGAAATGATTATAATGTAAATTAGATCTAATTGGTTACATGTACTCATAAGTCTAAGACAGCTTTCATTCATTTGATTTCACTTATGTGCCTCTACTGATCTCTTGTTGTTATCAAATATTAGAGAGTTATAAGTCATGAAGGACTTATAAGCACACTTTTGTACTTACTCTTTTAGTTTCTTAGTTTACAATCTTAGTTCTAGATAATGAGAAACTTTTCTGTAATTTGTTTTTTATTTTCTCCAGATTAATTTTTGGTAGAGTGGTAGCAATAATCTTGACATCTTATAGATAAAGTTTTGTATTCCTCTTGTTATCTAATTGTGCTTTTCATAGTTCTTTATATCCGTTCTACATTCATGATCACCTTTGACAATCTATCTTGCTTTCGGTTACTTGGTACTAGTTCCAACATTTTAGGGTATTATCCTTTCTCAACATACTATTCATCAGTTTATATTTTATCTTATCATTTCGATTGACACTCTTGATGGATACTATACAACATTTGAATATGTGATAATGTACATCTAGCCCATATGTTCATATTCCAGTACACCACTAATCCTTGTCATATGGATCTGTCACTTTACCACTAAGACATAGGCACTAATCAACATGTTAGAATCTTACTGGATACTCTTTTCATTATAAATTCACCATAGTAGGGATCCAAACATAATCATCAATGGACCTCACATGAATATTCTAACTTTCCTTCATTATGTATCATTATGAGTGTCTGAATATGAACGCCATCCTCATTGAGCATTCATCTTCACTTATTTTCCTGAACATTTTATTTTATAATTTATTTGACTATTACTAATCGTGACTTGTCTTGCCTAGTCAATTCTGCTAATTAGACTAATTAACATAAGACTATCCGTAGAGGTGTACATATTCTACAATTCTTGATCAACGCTATTAATCTACTTATGTTTAGGTCAACATAACCGATAACAAACCAAAACACAATTTACGAATGTAAATCCTTAATAACATTAGATAACTACTATTAACCTTTTACATTATTTACGTATTTTAATTATCTTCCACTATATGCTTAACACATATCTAACTCTTCTTATCTATCATCATGTTACTAGACTCGTTTGGCAATCTAAGTAGTCTTTCCAATCTTAGTTTAAGTTTAGACACTAACTGATAATGCCTAATTCGCTTAAACTATGGCTCTGATATCAACTTGTAACGCCCGCCTCCCGGGCTATCCCAGGGAGCGTTACGCATCGGATATACAGAATGCATAATAATAATGGAGTTCACAGCGGAAGTCTAAATTTGATTATACATCAAAATATACATTATATTTGTCATGTTAGATGATACCATTACATCAGTTTAACTATATTAGAGATCCAAATCTTCAGTAGCGCTCTAAACCTCTATTTCCTTGTAAACTAGTCTGTAATCTCCAATTTCTGCAATCTCTTGGAAGCGGTCTCTCTATCCTAAAAGATAGAGGTAAGATTTGCCACCATCCAACCCCTCCCAAACACTGCTTCGAGTAGGATATACTAGGTATGTTGTTGTTGTTGTTGTTGTATCGATGTATGCTATACTTTAACATGGTTCTTAAGTAAATATGATGTTACTGATAATTGGGTAATATGCATGCACGTATTGTAGTTAATATTTCATTTTTATATTACTTTATGTATCGAATGGTATTACTTTGTTACGTGTTTGAAATGTAGGTTAAATGAAGCTTAACGAGCATTATTTAAGAAAGATACAAAGGATAACAAGGCTACGGCTTGAAAGATGCTGAAAATGAAGAAAACTGTGCAAACTGCAGGGAGGTCGTAAGCTACGGCCTGAGGCCTTAACTTACGGCCCTGTGCTAAGTCCGTCTATGAACCCCGTAAGACAGGAGGTTTGGCCGTCTGGTTGAAGGTAGGCCGTAACCTACGGCCTATAGGCCGTAAGTTACGGTCTAACGCGATATTTTGAAGATTGTTTCAAATTTTAAAACCTATTTAATCCCTAACATTAGGGTTTCGAAAGGAGACCTGCCTCTGTCACACCCTCATTTTCCACGTACGGGGTTTTACCGTCAGGCGTGTGACATAACCAGGATCTCAGATAAGCATTAGTTACACCAAACGACTCGATAATTACAAATCATATAAGTTGCTTAATTTTAAGGAAACAGATCAATTGTATTTAAGTAATGCGGAAGCGAATACAGTGAAACATTCAACAATAGTTTTGAAACACACAAACATGTGTCCAAACCAGTTTACGTAAAGTAAATGCAAATTAAATCTTGAAAACAGTTTGTGGTGAATACAGAATGACATGCTGTAGATGTTGTGCTCCTAAACGTGCCACATCATTGTCCTGAGAGAAAACATGCAAAAATCTCAGTACAAGACTGGTGAGTTCACAGGTTTATCAGAAAACAGTAATTATCAGTAATGAAGTTCCCGGATTATGAAATCCGTCAAGTATGTAATTCCCGGATTATGTAATCCGTCAGGTATGTAATTCCCGGATTATGTAATCCGTCAAGTATGTAATTCCCGGATTATGTAATCCGTCCAGTATGTAATTTCCCGGACTTAGTAATCCAATAAGTATAATGAAATCCCCGGAATTATTAATCCGGTCAGTATAAATGAAATCCCCGGATTTATTAATCCGATCAGTATAAATGAAATCCCCGGATTTATTAATCCGGTCAGTATAAATGAAATCCCCGGATTTATTAATCCGGTCAGTATAAATGAAATCCCCGGATTTATAAATAAAGCATATAATGGGTAGCTAGTCCATAATGATCACTATGTGTATGAAGGCGCGGCCGAACAGACATGTAATCAAATAAATAAACAGGCCCGGATGTGGATCACACACCACAACACTTGTAATTAGGCTAACCGTTCACCCGTTTGACGAACGTTGTGCTAGCGCGACTAGCCCGGGTGGGGTATGTCAATCCCAGTAGTACTACTAACAATTACCTCGTTAAGTCCATATTAACGGTCCGTTGGGCAAGTATACACCATAGTATCAAGTATATGCAGTATTACAAAAATCCAATGTAATGTAAAGTTTATAAAAACAGCATGTTTCTCTCCCCCAAAAAGAGTATAAAGTAAAAGTGGGGCTGTAATGAACAAGAGCTTCAAAGAATAAGGCAATGCACGATCAAACACGTTCAACACCTATTATTAATTGTAATTATGTTTTTAAAACGACTTCGATTGCAAATAGATATATTTGGTTGGATTCGGGTCGGTTTGGGTTTGACGTCCACAATCAGTTATATATATTTGAGTGGGTTTATAAATTTGATGATTTATATATTTAAGTTTAATTAATTTAAAATATATTTTATAAGAAATAACTTATAATTATATTCGTAAACAATTTGTGAAATTACATGTTGTGTAATTTCTATGATTCCCGTGATTGTTTCATACTCAAACACAATTAAATGTTTATTTTTATAAAAGTAGTTATTTACATGATTTATTTTATAAGGGTTATTAAGGTTTTTAAATGAAATAAATTTACAGAAAATATTTATGTAGTATTTTAAATAAGGAAAGTTTATTAAAATTATTTTTATAATTTTTAAGGATTTTTGCATAATTTTTAGGAGCTTAAAAAGCTTTTAAAAAAATAAGTGCAGGTGCCCGGGTTCGAACCCGGGACCTTCTGCTGGACATAAAGCGCAGGAACCAGTGGAACAAAGGCCTAAGCCGCGATATTACCCGGGTTTTAAATCTTTTAAACACAAACCTTAACAATCCCCCAAATCCAAAGAACCCTAGATCTTTGAATCCAAAATCGAAACCCAATTCGACAGTAATCATAGAAATAAACATGGGGCTTTTGATCCTCACCTAAAATCGAGCATGTGGGTGTGTTTGATTTCCAGAATGGTGTCGATTTGATGATTAACTCACGAAGAACAGGTCGCGGGTGGTGGTAGTGATCAAACCCGATGTCTGTGTGTGTTTTGTTTGAAATGAATGGTGCAATCGATCAGTAACAAGTACGCGTTCATTTATACTTGATTAATTTTGTCGATTATTGGTGTTAGTGGTGTTCGTGGCCCGTTTGTTTGGCCGAAAACGAAGTGGGTCGGTTTCAGTGGAATTCGCACTCGTTTTATTAAATTGAAAGGTGCCCTACGTTCGAGTCATCCACTGAAAGGTGTTGGTAACTTTAGTTAGGTCAAATACACGATATTTTGGCGTTTAGAGGAGTCGCCGGAGCCGCTCCGGCGGTGGCCGGAGGGTCGGCCGGAGTTACGGGGGGGAAAGGGGGTTGGGTTTTGGTTAATTGCACAAATGGTCCCTGTGGTTTTTAACTTGTGTCATTTTATGCAGAATCATTTTTAAACAAGTTTTAAAATTACATTTTAACCCCCTAAACCTTTGTAAAACAATATTATTATTATTATTATTATTATTATTTATTATTATTATTATTATTATTATTGTTATTATCAGTATTATTATTATTATTGTTCATATATATTTTTAAAAAAAATTTCCGGGTTGTCACATCATCCTCTCGTTAGAGGAATTTTCGTCCCGAAAATTGGAACACTGGAGTAAATAAACTAGTATACGGAGAATTCGGTTTAACCGATGAATAAACCATGAAAATACATGAGGACAGTTAATACACACAGTGAGTTAACGAGCTTAATGCTAACTGACATACTAGTTAGTGATAGATGTCACACACCATCACGTTTACCACATGATCTTCAATAAGAAGAATCTTAGGTTTCCTTTCTGATTTGGGAATATCTTGAATGTTTCTAGTACTTTTGTTTATCAGAAGGTGACCATGAAACCATCTGTATTATCTGAGCTATCACACGCACGTGAAACTTTATGAGGTAGAACAAATGTGAAAATAGACCCACAATGTTCTTTACTTGATATCATGAGATGTCACATGAGAAAATTTCATCCTGAAATTCGGTTGGAGTTAGGTTCTGAAGGTGTATCTACGAACAAGTGCGGATATTTAGACTTCATCTGATCCTCCCGTTCCCATGTAAATTCTGGTCCCCGTTTAGAGTTCCATCTTACGCGCACAATGGGAATTTTGCTACGCTTTAGTGTCTTGACCTCTCGATCCATGATCTCCACTGGTTCTTCGATGAAATGTAGTTGATCATCTATCTTTAATTCCTCTAAAGGCACGATCAATGATTCATCAGACAGACATTTCCTCAGATTGGATACGTGAAATACATCATGTATCCCCTGAGTTCTTCAGGTAAATTCAACTGATAGGCTACTGGGCCAATCCGTTTGACAATCTCGAATGGCCCCACGTATCTTGGGCTTAACTTCCCACGCTTTCCAAAGCGTATTACACCTTTCCAGGGTGAGACTTTTAACAGTACTTTGTCACCAACCCGAAACTCCAATGGTTTACGACGCTTGTCAGCGTAACTCTTTTGTCGATCACGTGCTGCTGCCATACGGTTACGAATTTGCACGATCTTCTCAGTCGTTTCGTGCACAAGTTCGGGTCCTTTAAGTTGGCTTTCTCCTACTTCTGCCCAACAGATAGGTGATCGACACTTACGTCCATACAATGCTTCA
The DNA here is from genome assembly GCA_024085815.1 of Flaveria linearis. Taxonomy (NCBI): domain Eukaryota; kingdom Viridiplantae; phylum Streptophyta; class Magnoliopsida; order Asterales; family Asteraceae; genus Flaveria; species Flaveria linearis. The sequence goes on along the minus strand of CM044007.1, from coordinate 6,770,768 downwards.
AATGGAGCTGCCTTGATCGAGGTCTGATAACTGTTATTATAGGAGAACTCAACCAATGGTAGATGAGTTTCCCAACTGCTGCCAAAATCGATCACACAGGCACGCAACATGTCTTCCAGTGTTTGGATTGTACGCTCACTTTGACCATCGGTCTGCGGGTGATATGCAGTACTCATATCCAACCGCGTTCCTAATGATCGTTGTAATGATTGCCAGAAGTGAGAAGTGAACCGAGCGTCACGATCAGAAATGATAGATATTGGTACGCCATGCCGGGAGACTATTTCCCTTAAATAGATACGTGTTAGCTTCTCCATTCGATCAGTCTCTCAGATTGCCAGAAAGTGTGCGGATTTCGTTAAGCGATCTACTATAACCCAAATGGTATCGCATCCGCTGGGAGTTCTAGGTAACTTCGTGATGAAGTCCATGGAGATTTGCTCCCATTTACACACTGGAATTTCCGGTTGTTGGAGTAATCCAGATGGTCTCTGGTATTCTACCTTAACCTTGGAACAAGTTAGGCATTTGCTTACATATGTGTCTATCTCCCCTTTCATTCTCGGCCACCAGTAAAATTCTTTCAGGTCCTGATACATCTTGTCTGAACCTGGATGGATCGAGTAACGGGACTTATGGGCTTCATCCATTATCAACTCTCGCAGATTCCCGTGCTGTGGTACCCAGATCCGTTTCATAAAATAACGGATTCCATCAGTTCTAACCTCCAATTGTTTCTCCATATCGCGCATGGACTCTGCCTTCAGATTCTCCGTCTTCAAGGCCTCAGATTGAGCAGCTTTGATTTGTGCTGGTAGGTCAGATTGGATAGTCATTTGTAATGCGCGCACCCGACGAGGCTTTAGGGTTTCCTTACGACTAAGGGCATCCGCTACCACATTAGCCTTTCCCGGATGGTACTTGATCACACAGTCATAATCATTGAGTAATTCTAACCATCGTCGTTGCCGCATATTTAGTTCCTTCTGGTTAAATATGTGCTGGAGGCTCTTATGATCCGTATAGATCGTGCACCTGGTTCCGTATAGGTAGTGCCTCCAGATCTTCAAGGCAAACACTACAGCTCCTAGTTCCAGATCATGCGTTGTATAGTTCTTCTTATGCACCTTGAGCTGTCTAGATGCATAAGCAATGACTTTGTCACGTTGCATCAATACACACCCCAAACCCTGGATGGATGCATCACAGTAAACAACAAAGTCATCAGTTCCTTCTGGTAAGGCTAGGATTGGTGCGCTGCAGAGTTTGTCTTTAAGCGCCTGAAACGCTGTTTCCTCTTTGCTACCCCACTTATAAATTATTCCTTTATGAGTCAGGGCAGTCAAAGGTTGCGCCAATTTAGAAAATCCTTCGATAAATCTCCGGTAATAGCCTGCCAAACCAAGGAATTGTCGCACCTCAGTAGGCGTCCTGGGTGCCGGCCAATCCTTGATTGCTTTAATCTTTGAAGGATCAACATGTATACCCTTTTCATTCACCACGTGCCCGAGGAATTGCACTTCACGCATCCAGAAGTCACATTTTGAGAACTTTGCGTAAAGCTGTTCATCTCTTAGCAATTCCAGTATGGTTCTCAAATGTCCCTCATGATCCTCCTTATTACGGGAGTAGATTAGTATGTCATCAATGAAGACAATGACAAACTTATCCAGATAAGGTTTGCAGACACGGTTCATAGGTCCATGAAAACTGCTGGGGCATTGGTTAGCCCAAAAGGCATTACGGTGAACTCATAGTGCCCATAGCGTGTTCGAAACGCAGTCTTGGAGATGTCTTCCTCTCGAACCCTCAACTGATGATAACCTGATCTCAAGTCAATCTTGGAATAGTAGCTAGATCCTTGAAACTGGTCGAACAAATCATCAATGCGTGGAAGTGGATACCTATTCTTGATTGTCACCTTGTTCAGTTCGCGGTAGTCAATACACATCCTGAAGGTTCCATCTTTCTTTTTAACGAAAAGCACTGGAGCTCCCCAAGGTGAAGAGCTGGGACGTATGAATCCTTTGTCTAACAACTCTTGCAATTGCTTAAACAACTCTTGTAGTTCGTTCGGTGCCAGACGGTACGGCGCCCGAGCGATCGGAGTTGCTCCTGGTGCTAGTTCAATTTGAAATTCTACCTGTCTGTGTGGAGGAAGGCCAGGTAGGTCTTCGGGAAATACCTCAGGAAAGTCTCTAACAACAGGAATATCTTCAACTCGCCTTTCATCCGCCTTCGGTTCAGTAACAAGTGCTAACAAGGCAAGGTGTCCTTTTCTGAGACATTTCTGAGCCTTCAAATATGATATGATGCCGACTACCGCACCCACCTTTTCACCTTCCACAATAAGAATTTCATCGTCCGAAATAGGTAACTTGATCAGTTTCTCCTTGCAGACGATCTCAGCACTATTCTGGGATAACCAATCCATCCCGACGACTACATCGAAGCTTCCTAGTGTGACAGGAATAAGGTCTATGTTGAAGGTATGTCCGGTTAAGCCTAGCTTACAGTTTTTAAACACTTGTGTTGCTGTTATCGTCCTACCATCGGCTATTTCTATGGCATAATTAGAACTCAAATCAGTAGGCACCATCCCTAGTGTTTTACTAAACTTGGTGGACACATAACTCTTATCAGCACCAGAGTCAAATAAAACAGAGGCATAACACCCATTAATAGAGAATCTACCAGATACTACAGTAGGGTCGTTTCGAGCCTCACCTGAGCCCATGATGAAGACTCTGCCTCTGCCACCGCCACCACCATTGTTGTTGTTCTTGGGCTTATCAGCAGCACCATTATCACCATTCTTTTTCAGTCTCGGGCAATCCCTTTTAAAGTGTCCGGGTTGACCACATTCATAGCACACAGTCTGATTGTGGTTCTGCTGTTGTTGAGGTGCTTTTCCCGAGAGATTCACCCGGCAATACTTGGCAACATGCCCGAACTTCCCACACCTCTCACACGTGCTCTTTGTGCACTGCCTAGTATGATGGAGCTGACATTTGTTGCACTTTGGGAGATTTCCCTGATAGCCGCCCGAATGAGAGGGTTGGGACTGATTAAACTTCTTGTGTTGAGGTTGATAAGTGGAGGATGAAGATTGCTTTCCGCTGGTAGATGGTTCCCATTTCCTCTTGTTATTGTGGAAACCAGATGCAGCACCTCGCGGGGGCAGTTTTCCTTGCGCGACAGCCTGGTCAGTCAACTTGTGGGCTAGTTGAACAGCTTCCTGAATGGTAGCTGGTCTAACTGTGGTGACCATGCTTTGGATTTCAGGTACCAGTCCGTCGATGTATCTTTCAACCCGTTTGTAAGCCGGGTTAATCATAGTAGGGCACAGAGTAGCCAACTCGTGAGAACGAGTTGTGTAAGCTTCAATTTCAGAACCTACCATCTTCAGGTTCCAAAATTCGGTTTCCAGTTTTTGTATTTCGTCTCGTGAACAGTACTCCTCTTTCAGCAGAGTCTTGAATTCTACCCATGTTGTGGCGTTTGCAGCTTCAACGCCCAGCATCTGAACTTGTGTGTTCCACCAGCTCAGAGCAGCTCCATCCAGTGTGCCAGCAGCATATTTTACCCTATTCCCAGCAGGGCAGTTGCAGATTTCGAACACCGATTCTAGTTTTTCGAACCAACGGAGCAGTCCCACCGCTCCCTCGGTTCCATTGAACGGATTAGGCTTGCAGTCCATAAAGGACTTGTAGGTACAAGTCGGTTGACCAATAGGGTTCTGCTATGGAGGGGGTTGGTTTGCCAACGCTGCGGTAATACTATGATTGATTATTGCTGCCAATTCTGCAGGCGTCAGTGAGATGTTACCTCTTCCACGTCCACGTCCTCTTCCTGACATTCTTTACATTACCATATATCAAAAGCTATCAGTCATATGAAAATAGTCCTTTTGTCTTGGAATGAAAAGGAAGAAAAATTCAAAGATTTAAAGAAATAGACAAGCTAGAGAATCAGTCCGAATCTGAGGGATTAACATAAATGTCATAGTTTGAATTTCGTCCAAATTCAAGGTAAGTGTGAGCATTCCTACAAATAGAACTGATAAATAGTTTCCACATTAGTGACTATGTTCTATGAGAACCGAGGCTTTCTTGCTCAACGTGTAGGAATGATGACTTATACTGACTACAATGTTACCTCCCGACCAGATTTACCGGACTTAACATGCACGACAAATTACAATTACGTGTGCACCCGTAATGGTAATTTGCTTTGCATGATCACCCGGCTCCTCCTATCAGGCTAACATATCTTACAGTGGTCATCAATGATAGAAGTTCCGAGTGTATTCGTTTGATTCGAGAATCAAAGCGAGTACGTTGACTAATCAAAGTATTGGGTCAATCACAACTTTGTTGAAGACATGCGTACCTATAAGCAGATACTCATCCCAAGGGTTCCCAGGTAAGGTAAACAGGTCCATCGGTTGATTTGGATATATGCGAATACCTTGCCTAGACAGAACACCCCGAGATACAGGCATCTTACTCTTCCAGCATTGCATGTGTTCAAGTTGTAAGACACAGACTTTGACGAGACTTTGAAACCATTAATAACAATCGAGGTTTTGGAGTTTGAAATCACTTGAATTAGGCACTCAAACCCTCCCGTGACTCATAGCACATGGATATGTTAAGGCAAAAGTTTTCAGGCAGCTAAATTAAGTAAACATAGCTTAGAAATCTATGTGTGTGTAACTAATGCAAATCCAGCTATAGTCTAAAATGCAATACAAATGAGATGCAAGTCCATTTTAGTTCGCTATAACTAATGCTCTGATACCAATCTGTCACACCCTCATTTTCCACGTACGGGGTTTTACCGTCAGGCGTGTGACATAACCAGGATCTCAGATAAGCATTAGTTACACCAAACGACTCGATAATTACAAATCATATAAGTTGCTTAATTTTAAGGAAACAGATCAATTGTATTTAAGTAATGCGGAAGCGAATACAGTGAAACATTCAACAATAGTTTTGAAACACACAAACATGTGTCCAAACCAGTTTACGTAAAGTAAATGCAAATTAAATCTTGAAAACAGTTTGTGGTGAATACAGAATGACATGCTGTAGATGCTGTGCTCCTAAACGTGCCACATCATTGTCCTGAGAGAAAACATGCAAAAATCTCAGTACAAGACTGGTGAGTTCACAGGTTTATCAGAAAACAGTAATTATCAGTAATGAAGTTCCCGGATTATGAAATCCGTCAAGTATGTAATTCCCGGATTATGTAATCCGTCAGGTATGTAATCCCCGGATTATGTAATCCGTCAAGTATGTAATTCCCGGATTATGTAATCCGTCCAGTATGTAATTACCCGGATTATGTAATCCGTCCAGTATGTAATTTCCCGGACTTAGTAATCCAATAAGTATAATAAAATCCCCGGAATTATTAATCCGGTCAGTATAAATGAAATCCCCGGATTTATTAATCCGGTCAGTATAAATGAAATCCCCGGATTTATTAATCCGGTCAGTATAAATGAAATCCCCGGATTTATTAATCCGGTCAGTATAAATGAAATCCCCGGATTTATAAATAAAGCATATAATGGGTAGCTAGTCCATAATGATCACTATGTGTATGAAGGCGCGACCGAACTGACATGTAATCAAATAAATAAACAGGCCCGGATGTGGATCACACACCACAACACTTGTAATTAGGCTAACCGTTCACCCGTTTGACGAACGTTGTGCTAGCGCGACTAGCCCGGGTGGGGTATGTCAATCCCAGTAGTACTACTAACAATTACCTCGTTAAGTCCATATTAACGGTCCGTTGGGCAAGTATACACCATAGTATCAAGTATATGCAGTATTATAAAAATCCAATGTAATGTAAAGTTTATAAAAACAGCATGTTTCTCTCCCCCAAAAAGAGTATAAAGTAAAAGTGGGGCTGTAAACTCACCTGAATATGATGTAATGTAATGAACAAGAGCTTCAAAGAATAAGGCAATGCACGATCAAACACGTTCAACACCTATTATTAATTGTAATTACGTTTTTAAAACGGCTTCGATTGCAAATAGATATATTTGGTTGGATTCGGGTCGGTTTGGGTTTGACGTCCACAATCAGTTATATATATTTGAGTGGGTTTATAAATTTGATGATTTATATATTTAAGTTTAATTAATTTAAAATATATTTTATAATAAATAACTTATAATTATATTCGTAAACAATTTGTAAAATTACATGTTGTGTAATTTCTATGATTCCCGTGATTGTTTCATACTCAAACACAATTAAATGTTTATTTTTATAAAAGTAGTTATTTACATGATTTATTTTATAAGGGTTATTAAGGTTTTTAAATGAAATAAATTTACAGAAAATATTTATGTAGTATTTTAAATAAGGAAAGTTTATTAAAATTATTTTTATAATTTTTAAGGATTTTTCCATAATTTTTAGGAGCTTAAAAAGCTTTAAAAAAAATAAGTGCAGGTTCCCGGGTTCGAACCCGGGACCTTCTGCTGGACATAAAGCGCAGGAACCAGTGGAACAAAGGCCTAAGCCGTGATATTACCCGGGTTTTAAATCTTTTAAACACAAACCTTAACAATCCCCCGAATCCGAAGAACCCTAGATCTTTGAATCCAAAATCGAAACCCAATTCGACAGTAATCATAGAAATAAACATGGGGCTTTTGATCCTCACCTAAAATCGAGCATGTGGGTGTGTTTGATTTCCAGAATGGTGTCGATTTGATGATTAACTCACGAAGAACAGGTCGCGGGTGGTGGTAGTGATCAAACCCGATGTCTGTGTGTGTTTTGTTTGAAATGAATGGTGCAATCGATCAGTAACAAGTACGCGTTCATTTATACTTGATTAATTTTGTCGATTATTGGTGTTAGTGGTGTTCGTGGCCCGTTTGTTTGGCCGAAAACGAAGTGGGTCGGTTTCAGTGGAATTCGCACTCGTTTTATTAAATTGAAAGGTGCCCTACGTTCGAGTCATCCACTGAAAGGTGTTGGTAACTTTAGTTAGGTCAAATACACGATATTTTGGCGTTTAGAGGAGTCGCCGGAGCCGCTCCGGCGGTGGCCGGAGGGTCGGCCGGAGTTACGGGGGGGGGGAAAGGGGGTTGGGTTTTGGTTAATTGCACAAATGGTCCCTGTGGTTTTTAACTTGTGTCATTTTATGCAGAATCATTTTTAAACAAGTTTTAAAATTACATTTTAACCCCTAAACCTTTGTAAAACAATATTATTATTATTATTATTATTATTATTATTATTATTATTATTATTATTATTATTATTATTGTTATTATCAGTATTATTATTATTATTGTTCATATATATATTTTTAAAAAAAAAATTTCCGGGTTGTCACAGCCTCCAACCCCAAGAATGCATCTTTGGGCTATTTTGAGCCATTGAAAGCCTCTCTAATCATCAAGCAATCAAGGATTAATATGCACAAAGTGAAGATTGAAGAGATTATGATGAATATGCAAGGCTAAACAACCCGTGATCATCTCCGGGTGGACGGTTTGTGATTGGATTTTATGTGCTTGTGCTTTTACCTAGTCAAGACATAATTTGATTGTTTCATAACTTCTCTTCGTTTATGTGTTTTGAATCATGTGTTGACTAAAGATTCCTGTTAGTGGATTTGATTATTGCTTATCAAGTTATCAGTTTTATATTGTTAACCATTGAGTAATAATTAGGTTATATCATTAATTGGTGATTACAATAAAGTTTCTAGATTGTGGCATTAGTTAGTTTACTAGTTAATTTACATAATCAGTTATCAAGTTGGTAATTACCTTTTAACATATGTGATAAACAAGTTATGTCTATGTGACTTCAAGATTAGGTAAAACATACACCGTGTATTCAATTACAATCTAGAAACCCGGTGGTGATTCTTGTCATCTCAATAGTTCTAAACCAAGTTTAAGTTTTTGTTTTGTTTATTAAAGTGATCATTTTTATCTAGTACAGTCAAAATGACAATAGTTTAATTTTAATTATTTAATTAGTTAAATAATCAAATGAATCGTGTAACACTAACCACATGCTCCCTGTGGATACGATACCTGACTTACCCTAGCTACCTAGGTTAATTAGGTTTTTGCATGACCCCAACGACAGGTCATCAGTTACTGAAATGATGTAGACGACAATTTAATTACCATTGGTTAAAAAATATTATCTATTTATTTTAACTTTTTAAACTTTTGATGTACCTGAAAACCTAAAAAAATTACTTGATGGCTTCAGAAGACGTTTTTGGAGATAATCGGGTGGGACGTTGAACCTTTAATGATCCAATCAGCCGTTTGTGAAAAAATGTTTTTGGATTTTTCTTGTGTAAGTGTCACATGTATAGTTTCATAGAGCAATATAAATAAAAACGATAAGAAAGAGTCTCCTTATTTTTTGATATACCAACCTACACTTTATCTTAACTACACCATCCAGTGGCGGAGCTAATACTCTCATAAGGGGACGGGGGACGAAATTAATTTTTTTAGAGCTGGCAAACTTGATTAAAATATTACACTATCGAAACAAAAACTTACCGACAAAAAAGGGGGGTGGCCCCCACCTAACCCCTATTATCTTTCGCCCTTGACACATAATTAAGTACTTCTTATCATATTTAAAACTGTGTTTACTTAAAAAAAATGAAAAATGAAAAAAAATTCTATGAAGTTGAGTGACCCATAAACTAAACCCAACCCATAAGCGGGTTCCTGACATCATTTGACCCATTTTCGATGTCCATTGATCACCTAAACCCATGAGTAGCAAACATGCATGTGTTTATATAAGAAAATAAATTATTCGATCTTTATATATTTTTAGTCATCTTATGTTATACAATTAGCAAATTAAGGCAGTATGTGTAGTCATCATGCATGTATATTGCAAGTACACTTAGGGCGTACATGGTTCATGTAGCTCCCTCTTTACGAAGGATCCAGGGCGGGCCGGATTGCCAAGCGATTTGATGTACGCAACCTTTCCTTGCATAATTTTGTGCAAGAGGCTGTTTTCACGGCTAGAACCCATGACCTTGAGGCCATAAAGCAGCAACCTTACCAGTTGCTCCAAGATCTGTCCTCTGATGTACGCAACCTTACCTTGCATAATATTGCAGGTACACTTAATATCCTATAATGATTGCATTTCACTTAGGACATATTTGCGGCTGGAACCGATACTACATTTGCTAGTCTAGAATGGGCAATCAGCGAACTAATAAAACACCCAAGAGTAATGAAAAAGCTACAACAAGAAGGGACAAAAACCGCACAAGGAAGACCAACAATTGTCGAGAGCGATTTGGAGAAAATGCAATATCTTAAGGCCACCATCAAGGAGACGTTGCGATTGCATACTCCAATCCCTCTACTTATTCCTCGACAATCTACACAAAATGTCAAGCTAATGGGATATGATATTCCAGCAGGCACACAAGCAATTATTAATGCATCAGCCATTGGACGAGATCCTACCCTCTGGGAAGAACCAGATGAATTTAGGCCAGAGAGGTTCTTGAACAACGCGATCGATTATAAAGGGCTTCACTTTGAACTACTTCCATTTGGTGCAGGACGAAGAGGATGCCCTGGGATACAATTTGCTATGGTTGTCAACGAGCTTGCATTAGCGAATGTTGTATACAAGTTTGATTTGTCGTTGCCGAATGGAATAAAAAATGAGGATTTGGATATGACCGAAACGAATGGTATTACAGTCCATAAGAAGTCTCCTTTACTTGTGATGGCAACTCCCCGTTTCTAGCCACTATTTCGCTCATAGCAAGGATGCTTCATTGATAATGAAAATATGTGATTAATTTTATGGTGGATGAAACTTGAGATACCCCTATGTGTTATATATGTAATCTTATGTTGCAAAGTATAAATTTATAGTTTGTAATTTTATATAATTACGTTTTGTTTTAAATATGTTATATATTTTACATGGTTTATAAAACGTACTATATGGGTGCAAGGAAAGGCAAGATGGTGTGTGTACCTTTTCCATGTAATATCAGAAGAGGTTTTATTGTAGTGGTTTGATCATTTTGATATTCTTTGATGCATTTTGGTTTTGCATGGTACACATGTGAGCTGCAGGGCTTTTAGTGCAAAAGAAGCGAAGGAAAATACAAAGGAAAAATTAGAAAAGGAATTCGTGATCGGGAGGATAGCGAGAGACAAAACCATCGCCATGGCAATGGTGATTGTCTTCGGCAATGGTAAATCCTAATATTTGTGTGCTTCTATGTCTCACCTCGATTATCATCGTTTTGACAAACAAAGTCCAAGTATGATTATGTTTTTGGTGATTTTTATTGTCTTTAGTTCCTAAACCCAAAACCCATCTTCATCAATCATCATCGTCACCTTCATCTTCAAAACTGTCATCACTCTAAGCTTCTTGATCAGGCATCTTCAACATCCAATAATATGGTTTAACTTTGTTATGTTTTGAATAAATATTGAGCTCTTATTGTTAGGTTTTTGCTCCAACAAAGTGATCGAATCGAAGCTTCCCGGTATCATCAACATCCAGCTTCTGTCTTGGCCCGTTAAACAACCATTCGTCAAGGTTCCTCTATTCGTTAAACAACCATTCGTCACATATTGTTATATCTTAAATAAACTCATTAGTGATTTGAAATGGATAACACCTTGTATGATTTGATGTATAAAGGATGATAATTTTAATGTATGTATGCTTTTTGTATGCTTCAATTCATGCAATGATTTTAAATTGTGATTAAAAGCACACATAAGTTATTAATGTAGCTTTTTTAACATGTATATATTTACTAATGTTTCTACTATTGTTATTGTATCTTTAAGTAGTATATACATGTATGTGTTACTAAAATGTAATGTTTTTGGTTGATTTCCCTTGTTTTATGTCGACTTACTAAAACCATCATTACTGTATATATGTATATACATATGTATTGGAATGCAGGTAGAAAGTCAAAGCGTATGGGGTATATTTTGATGAGAAGGTATTTTGGTGCCGAGCTTTTCTTCAGCTTATAAATCAGAAAAGGTAATAGATTTTTACTTTTGTAGTTTTGTAATCTGCTAAGTCCTAAAATATGTATGTTTCTGTCATTTTGAGCACTTGAGCCAATAAAGATGAGAAGTTTGACACCCCATTTGCTTAAACCTGTGCAGAATTACGTTAGGGATTTTGTTTTGTGGGTCATTAAACACTTTTGTTTTTACAGTTTCATTGAAAGTGTTACATCAATCATCTTTACTTTTGACATAATATATTGTACTAAACAAAATGTTTGACCTGTAGAATCACTATTCAAGTAATAAGTGGGAGTGGCATTTGCTTGAGAAGGGACCTCTTAGGTCGGCATTTATAGCTCTTTCTAAACCTAGTACATCTCATGTAATAGTGTAGTTATGAATTTATACATGTTTGGTTGCAAAGAAATTTGCAAATTCTTTGTTTCTTATTTACAAATTCATTGTAACTTTTACATTGACCTTCTAAGCACAATATGGTATATTGAATAATTGCAATCATAAGATACAGAATGTTCATGGCTTTTAATAGCCAAATACAACATATGGAAATACGTAAATTATGGATCTAAACATGGTATACAATTATTAAATATTGACTAAAGAATATTACTAAGATTAAGAATAAATTCAAATTTTCAAGGGTGGATCAATTGTTTGAATGATCCGTAATACCTTCTAGTTTCAGGGGTCAATGAACAAAAAACATAAGGGCTGTGTTGTGATAATTTTGCCATTTTGTCATTGAACTTTGAGGGCTTGATATAACATTTCCTACAATCCTACTTTGCTTCCGTTTTGATGGGAGTCAAGAAACAAAAATTAGCGGCTGTCAAATTTTAGAGCCAAGGACTTTTGAGAATGACTTAGCATATTTTACATCCATTTAAAAATTAATCGCTCTTAACTATATATCTTGCATAGGCGTCAATTTGTGACTCAACTTATGTAAATTAACTGATGTTTCTTGATTTTTCATTAAGTTTGCCTAAAATTTGTTTAACCTACACAAAAAGTTTAAGCCATTTTAGTAGTTTGAGGTTTTATTTTGGGTCTTTGTTGTTTACTATGATTTTAATATAGGATTCTTTGTGTTGCATGGAAGATAATTTATAATGTAAAAGTATGTAAATATTTTAATATATACATAGTTACCTTACTTAGGCATACGTTGAGCTAATACAACTTAGGGGTTGTTTGGTAATTTCTGAATGATTAAGTGCTAAACCAACAAGAAGTCTGAACCATTAAGTGCTAAACCATTAAGAGCTAGTATATCGCTTAACTATTCAAAGAAAAATGTCTGACCAATTCATATAAGAGGTCTTAACCATTCAGCATGAGACCTCTTAACTATTCAGTATTAGACCTCTTAACCATTTAGCATTTGTATAATACTTAACCACTTAGAGGCAAATGTCTTAACCAATTGTTAAAACTATGGATTTCTCCCAGAAATAATCAAATCACGATCTCAATCATGTGAATGCGGAATGTAAACATGATTGGAATCAGAGAAGAATCGAATTGATAAAAAATATCCTTCTTGTATTGAACAAAACAACCTATAACAGGTCTTGTGCGAAAACACACAGTAATACAAGAGTTCTGGAATGAATAATGATCAAAGACTTAATTACAAAACGAAAACTAAACAATTTATACTAAATCCCAACTCTCGCGCGACAGGCAATTTCGCGCGGGCTTCAGTTTCGCGTGACATTGACTTTCGCACGAAGCAGTCTTCCGAAGTCGTCTTTATTCAGCCTTCAATTGTTTTGCCGAGCCTTGATTAGTCCTCTACAATCTCCCCCTAGGCTCGGTGAAACAATCTTAGTCAAGATCAACATTTGCTTTCTTGTAAGTACCAGAATAAGCATACCATTTATTTCGAAGGATTCGATCTGTCATCCAGACATATTGGCAAGACAAAAAGTAAACAGACTCATCAGCTGAAATAGGACAGTGTAGTAGCTTGATCAAGTCGTCTTTGCCGAATTTCATTAAGTCAGCTGGATCAATGATTCTAAATGATCTGTCAGTACATTTGATCACAGCATGACCTGAATCCTTTTCACATCTCCAAGAAATTAATTGCTTCAATGAATTTGGAGGAACAGGAGCATGAACTGGAACCTTCCTTTTCTTGTAAGAATTTTCAAAATGAGATCATATAGTTCTTTATCAAGTCAAGACTCTGTTCAGCTTTATTTAAAATAAACTGGTTAAGTTGATTGTCAATATATTTTGTCCTTTTTAAACTTGTACTTCAGGTTTTACTCAGATACATAAAGAGTGATATATATCATGTTTTGTATTGAATTAATATAAGTCAGTGGATCCCACAATCAGAACTTCTGTAAAATAATTATTATCCTTCAAGACACTGTTGAGATTTCAAGTCACCCCAAATTGACTTAAACCATGCATTGTTGATTAGTGATACCATTTATTGATTCCTAAAATATAACTATTTGAGCATAACTAGCTTGAGAACTATCTCTTAACACGGAATATTAACAAGTTTAAGGACTTACTAACAGCCATCCGGACTTACGTCTGCCCTCTCAAGATGTTTAGGACTTACAAGCCATCCGGACTTACATGCCCCATCTTTTGATTTTGCCTTTCATGATCAGAAAATATTCTTAAAATAGAAAATATATACCATATAGTATGTATGTCTTTAGACATGTCTTTTAATTTGTTGTGCTTCTTGGCATCTTATATCCTATATGGCCTTTTGGCATCTTTTTGCTCAATTATTTGCTCAACTATTTTCTTATTGTCTTTTTATTTCTTTTTGTCTTTATATATATATATATATATATATATGTATATATATATATATATGTATATATATATATATAGTTATGATAAACACTGAATCACACAAATACAGGCTTGAGTATGACAAGATTATAACTCTCAGTCTATGTTAGAACATTTTCGACATTGTCACAGAATCCTGATATGTTCCCCACTAATTCATATCACTTTAATTCAAGTTTTAATCACTCAATTATGATCTTTTCATTTCTGAAAGCAAAGCCTATCGACACATCAATCATAATCCAAGTTTATTCGTATTTAAGCCTTTGAAAGTACTTAGACTCTTTTAGAACTTTATAATATCATTTCTCATTTAATTATGAAAATTCATTTTTATTGAATATTCAATCTTGACTCCCCTTAAGGCCAAAAATAAATTTTCAAAGTTGTATTTTCAAATTTCTTCGTTATATGACTGAACATCTAGAAGCAATTGTAAGTTTCCTGTCATATGTCTTTCAACAACCGCTGTCTACACGCCATAAGCTTTCAATGATCTTTTGCGGTCGTTCCTGCATAAATAAAAGAATTACCTAGTCTTTGGTACCCAAGTCAAACAAGACTTGAGCACATTCTGTGTTGCATTTAAAAAAAATGATTTAATATTTTTATATTTGTTTAGCACATCAGTCTTTTTATTCACACTTTTCAATTTGATTTTATCTTTTAAATTATTTTTCAAATTCTTGTTCTTTTCGACATCATTGGCATGATCAACCTTTGATTTCATTGATTTTGAAAATTTACCACGAGTGAAAAACATTTTTCTATTGTGAGTAATAGAATTATGAAATCGTTGTTTGCTTAATGATTTTTGTCGAAAAGGACAATTATTCGCCAGATGATTTATGTTTCCACACTGATAACATTTTCCTTGTTGTGTGTGGAAAACAAACTGTGGATGACAATTATAAAAATTGTCATAGAAACCAAAGTCAGATTGACTTTTTGGTTTAACTCTCTAAACAGTCTCTCGAATCTTTGCTTCATTTGATAATTGCTTGTTCATCTTTTGCAAATTCGAGGAAATGGGTGATTTGTGACCACTTAGAATGTTAGGTTTATCTTCTTTGGCTATTTGAACAGATAATGCTGGAATTGGACCAGTCTTAGATTGTGCTGAAGAAGGACCAGGCTTTGTTATTCGAATTGATGCTGGAGAAGGACCAGGCTTTGTCATGCAGATTGATGCTGGAGAAGGACCAGGCTTTTCAATTTTCAGAAAGGATGAGGAAGGAGCTTTCACTTGCAAATCTGGGCTACAAATATCTTGGTTCACAAGGTTAGCATTATGATGAATTTTATTTTTAAAGAATCGAAAATTCGTTTCTTTAAAAATATGATCTTCATTTTCAATTAAACCTTTAGAAACAAATCTACCTTTAAAGTCCTTTTCAAGTTTTGCTTTCTGATTTGTCCTTTGATTTTCATTCAAATTACATTTAATATTTAATTTTGGCACATTCAAATCAACAATCTTTTAATTTCTTGATGAAGTTTGATTACAATCAAATCTGAAATCATTTACATTCTTATTTTTCAAACTTTCACTTTCATTTTCACTCTCATAGTCACTCTCACACTCTTCAACCAAACCATCCACCTTCACATTATCTGCACAAAGATTTTCAGTGGATTGTTTAGGTTTAGTTATTATGATTGGATCAACAGTCAGATTTACCTTGACTGAAGGTTTTAAGTCTGAGGATGGAGAAAAGCCTATCCCATAACTCATATCAGAATCAGAAATCACATCAGATGAAGGTAAACATGAATAATCATGATTAATTGGAGGAGCGATGTTTAAAAATCCAACACCACACTTTCCTCCTTTTATCTTCTGTGTCATTTGTGACTTGATAATACCTTCAACCATAGTTGATGAAAGTTCAAACTTTTCAACAGTCAATTTAGCCGAAGCTAGTTCACTGTTGAGTCTATTAATTTCTAAGGCGAGTTCATTGTTTCTATTTGTCAAATCATTATTTGTGCATTCTTTATCATGAAGATTTAATTGCAAATTGTATACTGTATTATTTAAACCTTCAAGTTTTTCTTTAAATATCTTTTCATTTGATTTGTGTTTTCGAGCTTGATACTGAAGTTTTTCAACTTCCATTATCAAGTTCTTATTATGAACTCTGTATCTTTGAACTTTCTCAACACAAGAATTTGTGCATAGATCATCATATACCTTTGGTTCTGAGCTTTCTTCTTCAGGCTCTTCAACCCTTTTCACCATGAATGCTTTCATAGCCTCAACTGGTTCTTCTACTGGAGCAACATCAACAGTCTTTAGATCTTCAACCTGATATTTGACTGGAGGCTCAACAGTGTACTCTTCAACTTCTTTCTTTTCCTTCTTAACCACCTTCTCTGTCTTCTCTTCCTTCTCAGCACTTTCCGCAACTGTAACTTCTTCTTTTTTTGTTTCCTTCTCAACAAATATACCATCCAACAGATCATCTGATACAAACTCAGCAAACAAATTTTCTTCCTCCTCCGGTATAGTAACAATTTGAGCAACCAAAGCAGTAGATAGCTTTAAGTTAGGAGTAGATGAAGACATTCAGTGGAATTGAATCAAAGATTATTGAACCTTGAAAACTGGTGCGAAAATACTTGACTCGGGCGAAAATGAGTATCACGCGAGAATGATCCTCGTGCGAAATAGATGTTCGGACGAAAGATTCCTTTTCCAACAAATTATTTTCGCGCGAAAATGCCAAAAACCACCTATGCGAAAATTGTTAATTTCGCACGCGAAAAGTCCAATTTTCATGCACAATCAATTCTCCAAGTGTGTTTTCAAGCGAAAATCACCTCCAAATCACTGAATAAGTCCGATTATACTCATTTTAGTCCGATTTAATGTGTTTAGTTCAATTTTTGAACTTAATTATGATTAAAGTTCAACTAAAGTCCACTAAATCAGTCCAATTCAATCCAAATTCTCAAAATTTTGGCAGCATAACATCACCATGGCTTAATCTCAAGTAACCAATGATGAATACCACAAGAAATGAGTAGAAATCAATCCAAAACTTCTTCAAATCATGATTCTAGAGCCTAATGCTCTGATACCAATTGTTAAAACTATGGATTTCTCCCAGATATAATCAAATCACGATCTCAATCATGTGAATGCGAAATGTAAATATGATTGGAATCAGAGAAGAATTGAATTGATCAAAAATATCCTTCTTGTATTGAACAAAACAACCTATAATAGGTCTTGTGCGAAAACACACAGTAATACAAGAGTTCTGGAATGAAAAATGATCAAAGACTTAATTACAAAACGAAAACTAAACAATTTATACTAAATCCCGACTCTCGCGCGACATGCAATTTTGTAAAACCTCTGAAAAATCTCCCAAGAACAATAACACACGATCTCAATCTTGTGAACGCGGAATATAAACAAGATTGGAATAGAAAAGATGATTGGATTGAACAAGAAATGCTTCTTCGATTAAAACAAACAACCTATTACAGGTCTTGTGCGATTTCGCACAGATAAGTATGATACTGAATGAAAAGCTTCATTACAAAACGAAACAAAGCTATTTATACTAAACAGTGAGTTCTCGCGCGACAGGTATTTTGCGCGGCTGTAGCTTTCGCGTGACTTCTTATTCTCGCGTGGAAGTGACTTGCGCGTGACAGAAGCTTTCGCACAGGCTGCTTCTCGCGTGGAAACTTGATTTCGCATGAGTCTGGCTTTCGCTCAAGCAATCTTCAGAATTTGACTTCCTTCAGACTTCAATTGTTTTGCCGAGCCTTGATTAGTCCTCTACAATCTCCCCCTAGGCTCGGTGAAACAATCTTAGTCATGATCAATATTTGATTTCTTGTATGGGCTCATCAGCTGAAATAGGGCAGTGTAACAGCTTGAGTTAGTCGTCTTTGCCAAACTTTATCAAGTCTGCTGGATCAATAATTTGAAATGACTTGTCAGTGCATCTGATCACAGCGTGATTGGAATCCTTCTCACATCTCCATGATAGTAGATGCTTTAACGAGTTGGGAGGAACAGGAGCATGGACTGGAATCTTCCTTTTCTTGAAAGAATTTTTCAAAATGAGATCATATAGTTCTTTATCAAGTCAAGACTCTATCCAGCTTTATTTAAAATAAATTGGTTAAGTTGATTGTCAATATCTTTTGTCCCTTTAAACTTATACTTCAGATTTTACTCAGAAACATAATGAGCGATATATTTCATGTTTTGTGTTGATTTAATATAAGTCAGTGGATCCCACAATCAGAACTTCTGTAAAGTAATTTTTATCCTTCAAGACACTATCGAGATTTTTCAAGTCACCCCAATTTGACTTAAACCATGCATTGATGATCAGTGATACCATTTATTGTATTCCTAAATGTAACTATTTGAGCATAACTAGCATGAGAAATATTTCTTAACCCGGAATATTAACAAGTTTAAGGACTTACTGACAGCCATCCGGACTTACGTCTGCCCTCTCAAGATGTTTAGGACTTACAAGCCATCCGGACTTACACGCCCCATCTTTCGATTTTGCCTTCCAAAGTTAAAAACTATTCTCAAAATTGAAAATATATACCATATAGTATGTATGTCTTTTAGACATATCTTTTGATTTGTTGTGCTTCTTGGCATCTTATATCCTATATGGCCTTTGTTGGCATCTTTTTGCTCAATTATTTTCTTTTTGTGTTTTTCTCCTTTGTTTCTTTTTGTAGTTTTATCTTTATATATATATATATAGTTATGATAATCACTGAATCAATCACATACAGGCTTGAGTATGATAAGATTATATCTCTCAGTCTGTGTTAGAACATTTTTGGTACATAATCCTGATATGTTCCCCACTAAATCATATTTCTTTAAGTCAAGTGTAATCACTCAATTATGATCTTTTCAGTTCTGAAAGCAAAGCCTATTGACACATCAAACATAATCCTAGTCTATTCGTATTTAAGCTTTTGAAAGTACTTAGACTCTTTTTGAACTTTGTAAAATCATTTCTCATTTAATCATGAAAATTCATTTTTATTGATCCAATCTTGACTCCCCCTAAGACCATAAATATTTTTCAAAGCTTATTGTCAAGTTTCTCCGTTTTATGACTAAACATGTTGAAGCAATTGTAAGTTTCTTGTCATATGTCTTTGAACTACCGCTGTCTGCATGCCATAAACTTTCAGTAGCCTTTAGCGGTTGTCCCTGCATAAGTAACAAAGTTACTTAGTTTTTGGTACCCAAGTCAAACATGACTTGAGCACATTCTGTGTTGCAGTTAGACAAAATGATTTGATATTGTTGTATTTGCTTTGCACATCATTCTTTTCATTTATGCTTTTAATCTTGACATTTTCCTTTACATCATTAGTCAATTTCTTATCCCGTTTGACATTAAAATCATTAACAAACTTTGATTTCATATTATTTGAAAATTTTCCACGAGTGAAAAATAGTTTTCTATTATGAGAAATAGAATTATGAAATCTTTGTTTACTTAATGATTTTTGTCTAAACGGACACTTATTTGCCAAATGATTTGTGTTTCCACACTGAAAGCATCTCTTTTGTTGTGTGTGGAAAACAAACTGTGGATGACAATTATGAAAATTGTCATAAAAACCAAAGTCATATTGACTAGGTTTAACTTTCTCCACAGTCTCTCGAATCTTTGTCTCGTTTGACAATTGCACATTCATCTTTTGCAGATTCGAGGAAACCGAGGAATTATGACCACTTTGAATTGGAGATTTGGCAGTTTTGACTTTTGGAATTGGTAGTGTTGGAATAGGAATAGTCTTTGATTCTGCTGAAGAAGGACCAGGCTTTGTTATTCGAATTTGTGCTGGAGGAGGACCAGACTTTGATATGCGAATGGATGCTGGAGAAGGAGCTTTCACTTGCAAATCTGGGCTACAAATATCTTGATTCACAAGGTTAGCATTATAATGAAGTTTATTTTTAAAGAATCGAGAATTCGTTTCTTTAAAAATATGTTCTTCATTTTCAATTAAACCTTTTGAAACAAATCTACTTTTAAAATCTTTTTCAAATTTTTCTTTCTGATTTGCCCTTTGATTTGCATTCAATTTACTTTTAATATTTAATATTGGCACATTCAGATCAACATTCTTTTCATTTCTTGTTAAAGTTTGATTACAACTAGATCTGAAATCATCCACAATTTTATTTTTCAAATTTTCACTTTTATTTTCACTCTCACAGTCTTCAACCAACCCATCCACCTTCAATTTATCTGCACAAAAATTTTCAGGTGATTGTTTAGGTTTGGGTTCTATGATAGGATCAACAGATAAATTTACTTTGACTGAAGGTTTTAGGTCTAGAGATGGAGAGAAACCAATCCCATAGACCATATCAGAATCACAAATGTTATCAGATGAAGGTAAACATGAATAATCATGATTAATTGGAGGAGCAATGTTAGAAAATCCAACACCACATTTTCCTCCTTTGATCTTCTGAGTCATTTGTGACTTGATTATTCCTTCAACCATAGTTGATGAAAGTTCAAATTTCTCAACAGTCAATTTAGCTGTAGCTAATTCACTGTTAAGTCTATTAATTTCTAAAGCGAGTTCATTATTTCTATTTATCAAGTCATTATTGGTACATTCTTTATCATGAAGATTTAATTTTAAATTATATATTGTTTTGTTTAAACCTTCAAGTTTTTCGTTAAAAATCTTTTCATTTGACTTGTGTTTGCGAGCTTGATACTGAAGTTTTTCAACTTCCATTATCAGGCTCTCATTGTGAACTCTGTATCTTTGAACTTTCTCAACACATGAATTTTTGCATAGATCATCATATACCCTTGGTTCTGAGCTTTCTCCTTCAGGCTCTTCATCCCTTTTCACCATGAATGCTATCATAGCTTCAACTGGTTCTTCCTTTTCTTCCTTCTCAACTTCCATCTTACATTCAACTTCTTCCTTTTCAGCAAACACTCCATCCAAGAGATCATCAGAGATAAACTCGGCAAACAGATTCTCAATTTTCTCTGGCATAAGAAGCTTCAAATTTGGTGTTGATGAAGTCATGTTGATCAGAAAATCGAAAATCAAGTTTTCGTGCGAAAAATGAAATCGTGCGAAAAGTGATTTCGCGCGTAACAATCTTTCGCGCGAGATAGCAGTGCGTGCGAATTTCCAAATTACCTTTTCACGCGAAATCGCATAAAAAGGTGATCTAACTGTCTGAGCGAAAACACCCTGTTTTCGCACGCGAAAACTTACAGATCGAGCGAAAACTGTCAATTTCGTGCAGAATTGAGTCTCCAACAGTTAGTTCAAGCGATAACCACCTCCAAATCAATGAATATGTCTGATTGAACCCATTTTAATCCAATTTTAATGAATTTAAATCAATTTTAATCAAAATTAAGCTTAAAGTCCACTAATTAAGTTCAATTAGGTCCAAATCAGTCCAAATCTTCCACAATCGAGCAGCATAACTTTGCCATCTCAGAATCTAAGGTAATCGATGATGAATGCTTCAAAAATCGAGTAGAACACAATCCAATTCTTCTCCAAATCGTGGTTCAAGAGCCTAATGCTCTGATACCAATTGTAAAACCTCTGAAAAATCTCCCAAGAACAATAACACACGATCTCAATCTTGTGAACGCGGAATATAAACAAGATTGGAATAGAAAAGATGATTGGATTGAACAAGAAATGCTTCTTCGATTAAAACAAACAACCTATTACAGGTCTTGTGCGATTTCGTACAGATAAGTATGATACTGAATGAAAAGCTTCAATACAAAACGAAACAAAGCTATTTATACTAAACAGTGAGTTCTCGCGCGACAGGTATTTCGCGCGGCTGTAGCTTTCGCGTGACTTCTTATTCTCGCGTGGAAGTGACTTGCGCGTGACAGAAGCTTTCGCACAGGCTGCTTCTCGCGTGGAAACTTGATTTCGCATGAGTCTGGCTTTCGCTCAAGCAATCTTCAGAATTTGACTTCCTTCAGACTTCAATTGTTTTGCCGAGCCTTGATTAGTCCTCTACAAATTTCGCGCGGGCTTCAGTTTTGCGTGACATTGACTTTCGCACGAAGCAGTTTTCCGAAGTCGTCTTTATTCAGCCTTCAATTGTTTTGGCGAGCCTTGATTAGTCCTCTACAATTCAGATATTTGCTCGCGAAACAAACAGTCTGAACCATTAAGTGTTGAACTATTCAGACATCTGATCGAACCATTAAAAGGCTGATTCAGATTCTGTCAAACAGCCCTTATAGTTAGATAATTGTTGAATTAATACACATTTTCCAAGTAGATAAGGATGAACAGGTGCTTGTTGAAAGTATATTATCTTAATCCATACATGTTTGTCTAAGTATAAGTTAAACTAGTGGGTCGTTATGTAATTAGTAGAAGTTAACTTAGTATCTAAGTATGTAAGGTTATGTATGTATAAGGGTATAGTATGTCAAGAAGTAAACTTGATAACTATCATGCAGGGTATAAATAGTTGTCAAGAGTCTGTAATCTTTGTAATATTCATAATCAAATTCATACGTTTGTTCATATCTCTTAAGTTTCATATTCATATTCAATCATCAAATCAAGAGCCTAAAGATCCTAAAGAGCCAATAATTGGTATCAGAGCCTAAGGCTCGAATTTAATCAGTGATTTGTTCTTGAATTCGCAATCAGAACCAAATCGATTAAGGGTAAATAATCGATCCAGAGAAATCGTTTCAGAAGAAAGAAAACGATTCAGACAACACCAAATCGATCAGATTAATCGATTCAGCGGTGTTAAATCGGTCAGTGCCAAATCGATTCAGAAACAACAAATCGATCCGATAATCGATTCAGCGTCGTTAAAATTGATTCAGTGATAAATCAATTCAGTCGCGATTGCAGAATACAAGAACAATACAAACAGAAAAGTATCAAATCGATTCCGTTAAATTGATTCAGAAAGAAGAACACAAAATCGATCAGAATAATCGATTCAGTGTTGTAAAATCGATTCAGTTAAATCGATTCAGAACAAAACACAAGTCGATTCAGAGGGATAAATCGGCTCAAAAAGAAAGTTGAAGAACAAAATTGATTTCGTTTAAATCGATTCAGAAAACCAGACAAATAGATTTAGTCGTAAACGATTCAGAATCAAAAGTGACATCGTTTCAGAACAGGAAGAAGAAATTGATTAGATTCAACACAAGAACATAAGAAAGAAAACATACTGGTGCAGTTGCGAGAGAAGACAAAACCGTTGCCGCCTATTGCGAACCAGAGAAAGCCATCGATTGTGAAAAGGTGACGTCACCATCGTTCTCGCGGACCAGAGAAGTAGAAGGGCCTGGTTCCGTGCGCTGTTGATCGTAATACAGAAGGAAGAAGGGATTCGGTAATTGCCCTGCTTCTTGCCAACAACAATCGTGAACCATAGAAAAGTGAAGGGTTTGGTGCCTGGTACGTAAGATTCAAGGAGGAAGAGAAAGGGAAAAGGGGGGATTTTACCCTAATTGTGCTTTTGGTCGTAAGTTTCAAAAGAAAAGGAAAAACTTTGAGAAAGTCAAAATAAAGGCATTTGAATTGCCTATTCACCATGAACAAACAAAAAATTAAGGAAGGATTTTTTTTTGAAAATTTATTCTCTGTTGATTATTTATTCAAAGTCAAAGTTAAAAGGAAAAAGATTTTAAAGCATTTTTTATTAAATCAAAAGTCAAATAGAAGGAGGTTTTCTTTAAAAAAGAAAAGAAAAGATTTTTAAGAAAGTGAAATTAATCAAGAGACCGTGATCAAAAGAGATTGAAAACAAGTGTTGTTCTACGTCACAATAAGTTAGAGATTGAAATTTAAAGGATTACATTTTCAAGAAAGTTATATTTGAGGAATCAAGTTTGTTGTTAGAAGAAAACCGACGTCAAGATGACAGAAGAATCGTCGACAGGAACCAACAAAAACGCAATTGTAATACATAAAGATGTGAATTCATTTTCTCAATTCTAATGTCATGTTTTGAAATCGACAAACTACACTATATGGTCAATTCGCATGAAAACCATACTCAAGGCAAATGGATTATGGGAAATGATAGAACCTAATGCTAATACGCAACCCGATGAAAAGAAGAATATGACGACAATTGCATATTTATTTCAAGCACTACCCGAAGATATGACATTACAAGTTGCAAAGTATGAAAGTGAAAAAGAAATTTGAGATGCACTTAAGACAAGACATGTAGGTGTGGATCGAGTACAAAAAGCACGTCTTCAGACACTCAAAACTGAATTTGAGTTACTAAGGATGAAAGAAGAAGACACTATTGATTCATTCACCTCAAAGCTTAATAGTATCGTCAGTAGAGCAAGTGGTCTGAGATCAATGTTTGATCAACCAACTTTAGTACGAAAACTCCTAAGCTCTGTACCTAAAAGGTTTTTCCAAATAGTAGCAACTATTGAATAGTTCGTTGATTTAGAATCAACAGCACTAGATGAAATAATTGGAAGACTAAAAGCATTTGAAGAAAGAACAAATCTATTGAATGAAGGTCAAGTAGACAATCAAGAAAAACTTTTGTTCACCCGTCAAGAAAACAAGTCAAGTCGTGGAAGATGTAGTTATCATTCATCACGTGGTCGAGGCCGTGGTAGATTTAAACAAGAAGAAAGAGGAGAAACTATATCACATGAAAACCTTAAAGAAAATGATGATAACTATGAAGGAAGGAAAAGATATTTAAGGAATCAAAACAAATCCACATTTGATAAAAGTAAGATAAGATGTTATAATTGCAGTGATCAAGGACACTATGCAGCAGAATGTCCTAAACCAAAACATAAAGAAGAAGAATCACATCTCATAATGGAAGATGAAGATCCAGTTCTCTTATTAGCACAAGTTGAAGAAGATTATAATCAAAAGGAATGTGAAGACAAAGGAAAGCTTGTACGTGCTAAAGAGAAAGTTCAAAAGATCAAAGGAGATGACAATTATGAAGATGTTAAAGCATGAAGATGTTGAAGACATGGATTAAGAAATTAGGGGGGAATGTTGAAAGTATAATTATCTTAATCCATACATGTGTGTCTAAGTATAAGTTAAACTAGTGGGTCGTTTATTTAATTAGTAGAAGTTAACTTAGTATCTAAGTATGTAAGGTTATGTATGTATAAGGGTATAGTATGTCAAGAAGTAAACTTGATAACTATCATGTAGGGTATAAATAGTTGTCAAAAGTCTGTAATCTTTGTAACATTCATAATCAAATTCATACGTTTGTTCATATCTCTCAAGTTCCATATTCATATTCAATCATCAAATCAAGAGCCTAAAGATCCTAAAAGGCCAACAGTGCTGTAAGCATTTAGACTCAATAGGTACGAAGGAGTTAGTTTTGTTGCATGTGGTTAGCAATTAGAAATGAGCCAGTTTCTACTATAAGCATCAGAGATATCCAGTTCCTACTAATTGCACCTGAATTTACAAAGGTGACAAGTTCATTACAAGTTATTTTACAACTTCTGCTGCTAAATTTCAGATTTCACATTTATGTGTTTGTGGTAACCGGGCCAAAGTATGTGTGGGCTAGAAAGAGTCAGATGGTTGGGTTGACCCACATTCATCTTCTTTGCCCCTTTAAAATATTTTTATAAATTATTAATATATGGATTCAAGACTTACAAGTTACAACTTAAGGGGGTGTTTTGGGGTTCACATCAAGTCAGTCTTTTTTAATCATGGTATTTGGACCGTAGATCTATCACAGTCAAGAACTTCATAACGTGTGTCAAAGATAGTAGGGCTACTTCAATTTTGATCCTAATTAAAAAAGAAACTTTGTATATATATGTAAGCTGAAAAATAAGATGGGCTTAAAAATCCTTCCACTTTTTTTTGGAGCAGATAAGTAAGCATATCCCACGTTTGCCTCTTGATAAGAGTACAAGTGATGATCGACAGTGGCGGAGCTTGAATATCGCCGTAGGGGTGCAGGGGAGAAATTAATTATTTTACGAGGGGCGAACTCGATATTTATATAAAAATTTACACTACCGGACCAAAAGTTTAAACTAACGGACTAAAATTTAACACTACCGACGAAAAAAAGAGAGGGAGCGCCCCCCCCCCCCCCCCCCGGGTCTTCACTATCCTCCGCCCTTGATGATGATCGATCATCAATGGTTGAAAGCAACAATATGATGGCCACCTCACATCAACGTTTCAAAAAGCTGCAAGAAACGGTAATTAGTAGTAATCGAGACATTTTGATATTTGGGATCTTGACGGAAGCTTCATCCCATATTCGTCGAACGTGATTCAATAATTTGTTTTTATAAATCTTAAGCTTTGTTCTTAACAGAGAACCATTTCTTGATTGTTTTATGCCATGAAACTTTTATTGTCATTAACATAAGTCAATCTCTTAAACTTTTAAAAAACTAAAAACGTAAACATTAATGTAACTTATTTAACAAGGTTGGTGGGGTCCAACCGGCCTTGCCATGTGTCACATAACCATTAGACCGCATCCCAAATTTTTTTTGCTTCGAATCCCAAAACATACATGTGTTTTAAATATATGTTTTTTTTACTTTTTAAAAGCTTTATGATATCAATTTCACATCCTCAAAGTTTCTAAATTAAGTTTCGATTTACCCATGTATAAGTTTACCTAAAAATATAATTTTTTACATTTGTATTTTTATACATGCCTTACTTGCAACAACTTATTTTCATATTTCTTAGTTGTCTATATTTTATATTGAAAGCCGAATTGACTCGATCAAATATAAAATGCCCGCTTATGTTTATATAAGTCTTATTTTCAATCTTTTCACTTTCACCCTATGACCTTTTAAAAACATTATAAAACGTCACTTTAACCACCACACCCCCCCCCCCCAATTGAGTTTCTAAAGTTTCGGGTTTAGTTTTGTACAATTTACATAAAAAAGAAATACGTGTGGGTATAAATTTGAGTCGGTCTACATTTGTACGTAATTGGAAATAACTCAGGTATTGACGTAAATTTAATTAGGAAATAAGTCAGGTCAATTGTACTCTATATCATATCACGTCGCGTACGATGCCATCGCAATGCGCGACGGGTGAAAAACTAGTATAAACACAATTTAGTCTTGGAGATTAATCACTCATTACTTCAAATCCTTGCAAAAAAAAAGTTAAAAGAAAACTCAACAATACAAACACAATTTTAGATCGTATTGTCATTTAGTAATTTGACCCTCATATAAAAAATGCAATTGGTGGTGGGATATCTAATGTCAAAAATGATCGTACATTTGCTGTTCAGAAAACGAATAGAAATTTTGGGTGTTTTTGTTTGATGATGGAATCAGGAGACTGATAATGATGATGAGGTTGGAATAGATTTTCTTTCATAGACTTACACAGACAATAGTTTAGGTTGACAATTCATGTTCCACTGTTGTACAAATCCATCATCCATGAACTTGCAATCACCATTGTGAAAATCATTGATGTTCTTGAGCATCACCAACCATTTCTCTTGATTTTTAGAATTTGATTGAAGGATTCTTGTTTAGTGGTCATGATAGTGTTAGGTATTATGATACTCAATAGAACAGATTTCATTCAATATATAGATATTCAAAGGAAACCCTAGAAACTAAAATAAGCATTTGGGCTCAATACTACTAATCACTAATCTATGTTCCAACACTTCCTCGTAATCAGACAAAAAGAAATCAGAAGCTTAGATGAAAAATAAAAAAAATAAAAATAAAAAAAGATAAAATAGTCTTCAATCTTAGTCCTAAACTCGTAAGTCAAAATTCGGTCACAAATCAACAATCTTCTTGATTTTTCCAGCAATTTATAAATTTCTAAGTCAGTAATCTTGTAGTCTTGCAAGAGGCAAGCAAGCGGCAGAGGCATCATGGTGGAGGACCATAGTCCTACTAAACAGCAGTTGAGGTAAGATGGAGGATCATAGTCCTGTAAGTGAGCGGCAAGAGCATCTCGAGCCTCTTTAGATAATTTATGCAATAATCAGACATTATTTAGACAAAAAACTTCTTTGTAACAAAATCCAACCACACTTGACAAAGAATGAAAATAAAAGATGCCCGACACGCCCTCGCGCTTGGGTCCACAGCAGCACATGACAACAATTGACAAGAAAGAAGTGGTGTATGACGGGTGGTTCGACAGTGGAATTATGTGATGTGCTAACGGAGGGAGGTGGTGTTGGTGAGACGTAGTAGTGTCTTAAAAAAGGAATTTGGGAACAATAGCCAAAATCTTGAATCAAAATCAGGACTATATTAAAACAAGGAATAAGAATACAAGATCAATCAACTAAAAATAAACATCAGGTTCAGCTTTGGCTTCCTCCCTTATCATCGTAAAAGCCCTAGCCTTGGCTCTTGGCTTGTCACCGGCTTTCTTCTCTTTCTCTGTCTCTTTTCCTTTAGCCGATTAAACCACTTTCGCCTCTTTGCACTCTCGGCTGTAGTGCCCCAGCTTGCTACAGTTGTAGCACTTTATCAGATTAGGGCAATTCTTGGAGAAATGTCTCGTCTTCCCACATCTATAACACAGGCTTAAACCGAGCCTGCATTCACCAGCATGCTTTCTCCCATATTTTCAGTATTCACCAGATGATTTCACCTTCATCTTTTTGGTCTGAGCAGCAGACCTCTCATTCCTTTCTCGTTTCACACTCTCCGGCCAACTCCTCTTTCTCAACTCCTCAACGGGCTCATCCGTCACCACATCATCGTAAACTATCCTACTCAGCTCAATTCAAGACTCAAAGGTCTTTGGTTCGCTTGCCTTAACATATGTTCTAACCTTTGAAAGAAAATCTTGTACATAACACTTCATCCTCCTCTCCTCAGTGCTTACAACGTGAGGCACCAACCTGGCTATCTCATTAAAGTGAGGTGTGTACTGCCTATGCGTTAGACTTCCAACTTTAAATCCTAAGAATTCACTTTCCACCCATTCTATCTCATTCTGAGGACAGAGCTTCCTCATCACCAACTCTTTCAGGCTATTCCACTTCAAGTTCCTGAACTCAAAAGGGTCCTTAGATTGCTTGATGGTGTTCCACCAATGAATAATTTCATCAATAAATGAGTGAGCTACGAACTTCACAGCTTGGTCAGCTTTACACTCACTGATCTCAATCACCGCCTCTATCTTAGACACCCTATAAAGAGTGGCAATAGCATCGCCCTTACAATCTAGGATGGAGGATTGCACCCCTTAAAGATGCATATGAACACCCTTTAGCTAATTCCCCATCAGTCATATCGTCCTCATTTTTCCCATCCTTCCTCGAGCCTTCTCAAGTAACCTCATTGTCCTTTTTGCTAGCTTTGTTCTTTGCCTCAAGCGTCCACTCCTTGGTTACTTCCTTCAGAGCTTCAGTCATGGTTGAAGGCATGATGTCATGAAGAATCTTGTGGACCTCTTTAGCAATAGCCTCCCTAACAACATGCTCTAAGGTAAGCCTCTCTTCGGAATGATGAGAGTTTTCCTCTCTAGCAATATGAACAGAGTCCAGATGCACCTCGTTAGTCGTCTCTTTTCGGCTCTTGGTTCCGGTGGTCTACTCCGAACACCACCACGAGCGCCTCCTCAAGTGTCTTTCTTTCCATCCATGACTTTCTATAAGATATGAAAACCCAAAGTTATCATTACAGGTAATAATTTAGATCATGTCAGGTAAAGTAAGTTTCTAATGACAGTGGACTATTGTAATTAACTTCTTACTCTACCTTACATATCCTAAACGTTTCCTATCTTGAGTCACATAAGCTCTTAACCTCACTATGAGCACTATAGCCACTTGAACCTTTATCAATCATAATTTTTAACTTAACCTTCTTGGGATGGAGCTACTGGCACTAGCATTCCTTAATCGATCCCATTCTCAATTTGAGTTCAGACATCGAAGCGTCTAAATCTTTTAAACTATGGCTCTGATACCAACATGTAAGGCTCTGTTCCCAGGCAAGCTCACAGTTGGATTTGATCATTAGAAACAGAAGTTCTCGAACATCAAAATTTCATTAATATAAGCAGCAGACATAAAACATTATCACCATTTAAACATTTACATCGTAAAAGATAACTTTAACTATCTATCTTTAATTTATGTCAGGATGCCATTCTTGACCATATGCCAGGTAGCTTCCCAATTCATGCCATGCTTACCTCTTATTTCTACACAAAAGATTTCGGGGTGTTACAATTATCATGTTGGGAACATAGATTAATGGTGTTAATTATGTGATTAAATGAGCCTATGCGGAGATTGTAGGGTTTAAATCTAAAGGCTCGAGAAATCAAATTGTATAAGCAAAAATTTGTGAAAATGTGAAATCTTTTGATAAAATCAAAAACTTTGCTTTGGGGTTGCATAAATCGCAAACTAACTTTTGGAAGCTTGTTGTACGTCTGCGAGAGCTTCAAATGTGATAACTCCAAGGAATGCGAAAACTTGTGTCTATGTTCGATTTCACTTAAGAAAGACCGTTCTGAGTAGCAGTAACGCTCATAGCAAGCAAGAAAGATGGGGTAAAGGGGCGAAACGGGATTATAAATTATGTATGTTTAGTTTTTGTATAAGCTTTTAATTTCATATCTTGTAAGCATAAATTCTAAGTGAAATCTTATCCGAATGTTATTTACTTTGTATTTGTTTGTGATTTAATTCGGTTTTTTCATTGTTAATCACTGTTTGATCATAATTCACTTCGAATTACATTGATTTCACCTATGCAGTTTGAATTATATTCGTTTAAGTGCAATATTTATAGAAGATTCAATCCTTACATACATACATTAAAACTAATGTTTAGAAATTAAATCAATGACTTATCACTAACCACATCGATCTTGCATATAATTTACTCTATCTATATATGTAATTTTTCCATTGATGATGATTGAAATGTTTTGCTTTTTATAATGTTTCTATTAATTATGATTGAGATGTTTTGCTTATTATAATTGGATATTACCGATTGGTACTTTTTCAATATATAAGATTTTTTTATATTTCTTATATATATAATCTTTGTAATTTAATAAAAGAGTATCTTGTGATGACATATGACAACATCACAATCATCATTGCAAAAAATTTCTCGTCTCTCTCTCCTATTAAATAATTACTTTAATTATTAATAACATTATATAACATTTTTTTAGATTTAATAAATTAAGAAAGATATTTTTATTAATATTATTTCTAAATAAATATTTTTTTATAAAACAACAAATTTTCTAAAGCGTAATGTTTTTTAAAATTACGAATATTAATTGGTAATCTTAAAAAGTAAATTTGTAAAACAAAAAATAATTAAATTTGAGAATTATAATAAGAGAATTTTTAAAAATGACATTTTTATATGGTTTGTTTTAGAACAAAAAGTTTTTATTTTTTTGAACAAAAATATAAAAAAAATTAAAAAGTTGATATTGTTGTTTTATTAATTATAGTTATTTCTCATACGTTATTTCAATCATATCATATTTTTGAATATTGTTTTATAATAAATAAATTTTATTATATTGATATTTTATTTATTCAACTCTTGTAACAGACGGGTTTACTAAAACTAGTAGATAATAAAATCTTGCTAACAAAATTTGGTAGATTTCAAACATGGTTGAAAAAATAATTTTAAGAAAAGTATGATCACCCACCAATCTTATTATAATTATAATTATATTTATATTTATAATTTATAATTATAATTATAATTATAATTATAATTATAATTATAATTATAATTATAATTATAATTATAATTACAATTATAATTATAATTACAATTATAATTATAATTACAATTATAATTATAATTATAATTATAATTATAATTATAATTACAATTGTAATTATAATTATAATTATAATTATAATTGTAATTATAATTGTAATTGTAATTATAATTGTAATTATAATTATAATTGTAATTATAATTATAATTATAATTATAATTATAATTATAATTGTAATTATAATTATAATTATAATTATAATTATAATTATAATTATAATTATAATTATAATTATAATTATAATTATAATTATAATTATAATTCTAATTATAATTATAATTATAATTATAATTGTAATTATAATTCTAATTATAATTATAATTGTAATTATAATTCTAATTCTAATTATAATTATAATTATAATTCTAATTATAATTATAATTATAATTGTAATTATAATTATAATTATAATTATAATTGTAATTATAATTATAATTATAATTATAATTGTAATTATAATTGTAATTATAATTATAATTATAATTATAATTATAATTATAATTATAATTATAATTATAATTATAATTATAATTATAATTATAATTATAATTATAATTATAATTATAATTATAATTATAATTATAATTATAATTATAATTATAATTATAATTATAATAAGTGATACGCGAAAGGAAGATCTCAAGCGAAAATGGAACTCACGCGAGAAACTGAACTCGCGCGAAAGGCACAACCATGCGAATAGGCTGTCTCGCGCGAGAACTGTTTGTTTTAGTATAAATTTGTAATTTTCGCATTTTGCTAAAAAGTTTCCAAGTTTTTTCAGTTCAGTGTTTCTCAATTTCGCTTTGTAATTGTTCTGTGCACTTTGCACAAGATTGTAATCATTTTGATTATCAATTGGGAGCTATTTGATCTATTGTTTTGTGACAACCCGAATTTTTCGGTTAATACTATTTAAACTAACTTTCCCTGTTTATCGCGAATTAATCCGTTTTACTATTTTGTAATATAATAATAATAATAATAATAATAATAATAATAATAATAATAACAAATAATAATAATAATAATAATAATAATAATAATAATAATAATAATAATAATAACAATAATAATAATATTAACTTAAAACTCAAAGTTGAAGAGGTATTTTTATTAATTAGAAAACTTCAAAAATTTAAGTTTGGCATAAAATAATAAAGGAAAGAAACAACAGGGACCATTTGTGTAAAATGTCAAAAGTTTCAACCTAAACCCCCGCCCACCCTGCTTTTCCGGTCGCCGGCCGGCAGAGCTCCGGCGACCCCCGAATCCACCTAAAAACTTGGCTTTTCGACTCCAGAACACACCAATGCGATCGTGAGTCAGATTCCAACAATAATACACAAAATAATTGGAGCAAAATCAGGCGGATTATAGGTAGTGGACTACTAAACCGAACCCACTTTAACATACCTAATCTAATCCACTATAACACTATTATAATCAAATTAATCGCATATAAATGGACTTCTATCAGTCTCTAATCGATTGCACCACTCAAATCCATCTAAAACACTCAAAAATTCCACATTCAAATACCATGTTCGTCGCGACTGTTTCTTCGATGAGTTCATCTCCAAACTATCATCAAACAGGTAATTAAACATACACACAAACTCGATTTGACATGGGGAACAAAAGCCCCATGTCTATTGCAGTGATCATTCGAGTTTTGAGCCTCAATTTGGGTTGGATCGAATTAGGGTTCATACGGAAAGGGGGAGAAGCTTTGATATGAGTTTAAAAGTAAATGGAACCGAGATAAACCGCGGCTGTATGCCATGGTTCACTGGTCCTGCGTTCACAATGCAATCATGGAGGTCCGGGTTCGAACCCGGGCAACCTCACACATTTTTTAAGGCTTTTTAGCCCATATAAAAATATATAAAAATTATAAAAATAAGTTTTACAAACTTTCCTTATTTTAAAAATTACCCAACCATTTTCTGTAAATTTATTTATTTAAAAGCACCTTAATAAATTTTTATAAAATATTGTTTACACATGTTATAAATAATTATTTTTATAAAAATAGACTCTAAATGATAATTTAAATCATTAATTTATTATTAGACACTATATTGTCGTTAATTATGGATTTATCATGATAAATGTAGAAGTTATATATTCTATAATTTCGCAAATACTAATTACAAATATTATCTTTCTTATAAAATATTTTTAAAACCAAAGGTTTAGATTAATAATTCATTATTAATCAAAACATTATTCCAATTAATTTGGCCTAGTTATAAAGCTTTATTATTAATATTGAATCTTATCTATATTTATACTTAAATTTGTTTCTAAATACTTAATCATATAAGCCTATAAAATTCCTTCTAATAGAATCCAAATGTAAATAACTATATTATAAACTCATTACTTATTAAAAACCTTAACAATATAAAAAAACCTAATTCTTATCGAACGTTAATCGTATTGCTAACCTTAACCATAAATCTTGTAATATGTACATTTAGGTGCTTGAAAAGGAATTCGTTGGAACATCGTTTAATCCTTATTATCATTTTATACACATATATGTCAAGGTGAGTTTACAGCCCCACTTTTATTTTATACTATTTTCGGGGGAGAGAAACATGTTGTTTTCATAAACGTTACATTACATTGAGTTTTTGTGATACTGCATATACATGATACTATGTTTGTATACTTTGCCCTTCGGACCGTTAATACGCAAGTAGCGAGGTGATTGTTAGTAGATCTACTGGGATTGACATACCCCGCCCGGGTTAGTCGCGCTAGCTGGTCAAACGGGTGAACGGTTATCCTGTTTTACAGTGTTGTGGTGGGGAATCCACAGCCGTGCCTACTTTATTATTTGATTACATGTCAGCTCGGTCGCGACTTCATACACATAGTGATCATTATGGACTAGCTACCCATTATATGCTTTGATTACAAAATCTAGGAATTTCAATACTGATACTTACTGTTTTCTGATAAACCTGTGAACTCACCAGTCTTGTACTGACTTTTGCATGTTTTCTCTCAGGATATTGATATGGCACGTTTAGGAGCACATCATCCACTGCATGTCATTCCGCTTTCATCCCAAACTGTTTTCAAGATTTAATTTCATATACTTTACATAAATTGGATTGGACGCGTGTTTGCGTGTTCCAAACCGTTGTTAAATGTTTTCCTATTTTCGCTTCCGCAATACTTAAATATATTTGGTTTGTTTCATTAAAATTAAGTAACCTATATGATTTGTAATTATCGAGTCGTTTGGTGTAACTAATGCTTATCTGAGATCCTGGTTATGTAACACGTCTGACGGTAAAACCCCGTTCGTGGAAATTGAGGGTGTAACATGTTGTCTTCCTCCAATCTCAATTATATTCCGCATTCTTGAGATTGAGATCTTGGTTAGTGTTCTTGGGAAATAACCGAGTTTTACAATTGGTATCAGAGCATTTGGCTCTAGAACCAAGATTTAGAGATGTTTTTGGCTGATTTGACACATTCTTCATCTTACCTATTCATTTGGTTCAGTGAGAATTCGATTTGGAGAAGTTATGCTGCTAAAATTTTGAGAAAAGTGATCATTTGGACTGAATTTGATTAAATTTGGACTTAAAATTGAAAGAAAACTGATTAATTTGAACTAAAATGAATCAAATTGGAACTAATCAGTTAATTTAAGGTGAAAAATTGGTAAAATTAGCAAATTGGAAAACTAATTGCGTGAAAAAGTTCAGGACATTTCGCGTGCGAAAACTGCATTTTCGCACAGGCAGTTATCTTGCTTTTCACGCGATTTCGCTTGATTGACAAGTGGGAATCTCGCACGAATTGGGTTCTTGTGCGAAAAAGGTTCTCGCGCGAAAAGTGGTTGTCGTACGAAATGAATTTTCACACGAAAGTTTGTTCTTTGATTCACTTCAACAACATGTCTTCAACAACATGTGCTGAGTATGATTGATCAGATCAGATGGAAGCACTTGATTTGAAGCTGTCTACAGCTTTGACTGCTAAGATTGTTACTGAACCAGAAGAGGAGGAGAATCTGTTTGTTGAGTTTGTATCTGATGATCTGTTGGAAGGTTTGTTTGGTGAGAAGGTAGCAGAGAAGGAAGAAGTTAAAGGTGAGAAGGAAGCTGAGAAGGAAGAGAAAGAAGAGAAAGTTGTTGAGCAAATGATAGATGTTGAAGAGTACACTATTGAGCCTCCAGTCAAATGCCAGTTTGAAGATTTAAAGACTGTTGAAGTTACTCCAGTGGAAGAACAAGTTGATGTTATGAAAGCTTTCATGGTAAAGAAGGTTGAAGAGTCTGAAGGAGAAAGCTTAAAACCAAAGGTATATGATGATTTATGCACAAATTTATGTATTGAGAAAGTTCAAAGGTACAGAGTTCATAATGATAACTTGATAATGGAAGTTGAAAAACTCCAATATCAAGTTCGAAAACACAAGTCAAATGAAAAGATTTTTAAAGAAAAACTTGAAGGTCTAAATAAAACGGTGTACAATTTACAATTAAATCTTCATGATAAAGAATGTACAAATAATTATTTGACTAACAGAAATAATGAACTCGCCTTGGAAATCAATCGACTCAACAGTGAACTAGCCTCGGCTAAATTGACTGTTGAAAAGTTTGAACTTTCATCAAACATGGTTGAAGGTATTATCAAATCTCAAATGACATAGAAGATAAAAGGAGGAAAATGTGGTGTTGGATTTTCAAACATCGCTCCACCAATCAATCATGATTATTCATGTTTGCCTTCGTCTGATGTCATTTCTGATTGTGATATGAGTTATCGGATAGGTTTTTCACCTTCCTCAGACTTAAAACCATCAGTCAAAATAAATTTGACTGTTGATCCTATCACAATAACAAAAACTAAACAATCAACTGAAAATTTTTATGCAGATAATTTGAAGGTGATGGTTTGGTTGAAGAGTGGAAAAGTGATAGTGATAGTGAGAATGAAAGAGATAGTTTAAAAAATAAGAATGTAAAAAATTTCAAATCTGATAGTAATCAAACTTCTTTGAGAAATGAAAAGTATGTTGCTTTAAATGAAACAAAATCAAATACCAACTGTAATTTGAATGAAAGTCAAAGGGCAAATCATAAAGTGAATCTTGAAAAGGATTTTAAAAATAGATTTGTTTCTAAAGGTTTAATTGAAGATGAAGATTATATTTTTAAAGAAACGAATTTTCGATTCTTTAAAAATAAACTTCATCAGAATGCTAATCCTGTGAAACAAGATATTTGTAGCCCAGAGGTGCAAAAGACTGGTTCTTCTTCATCAATTCTGTATCGTCAAAAGCTTGGTACTTCTCCAGCATCAATCTGCATGACAAAGCCAGGTCTTTCTCCAGCATCTATTCGAATAACAAAGCCTGGTCCTTCTCCGGCACATTATAAGACTGGTCCAATTCCAGCATCATCCATTCCAAAAGTCTCAGCAGTTAAACCAAATAAACAAGCAAAGATGAACAAATCACCCATTTCCTCGAATCTGTCTAAGATGAACAAGCAATTATTAAATGAAGCAAAGATTCAAGAGACTGTGCAGAAAGTTAAAGTAAAAAGTCAATCTGACTTTGGTTTCTATGACAATTTTCATAATTGTCATCCACAGTTTGTTTTCCACACATAACAAAGGAAATGCTATCAGTGTGGAAACATAAATCATCTTGCAAATCATTGTCCTTTTCGACAAAAATCACGAAGCAAACAACGATTTCATAATTCTATTGCTAACAATAAAAAATTGTTTTTCACTCGTGGAAAATTTTCAAAACCAATGAAATCAAAGGTTGAGAATGCTAAAGATGATGAAAAGAACAAGAATTTGAAAAATGATTTGAAAGATAAAATCAAATTGAGAAGTGTCAATGAAAAGACTGATGTGCTAAACAAATATAACAATCTCAAATCTTTTTGTCTAACTGCAACACAGAATGTGCTCAAGTCTTGTTTGACTTGGGTACCAAAGACTAAGTAATTCTTTTACTTATGTAGGAACGACCGCAAAAGATCATTGAAAGCTTATGGCATGTAGACAGCGGTTGTTTAAAGACATATGATAGGAAACTTACAATTGCTTCAAAAGGTTCAGTCATATAACGGAGAAATTTGAAAATACACTTAAAAAAAACAAAAAAATATTTTTGGTCTTAGGGGGAGTCAAGATTGGATTAATAAAAATGAATTTTCATGATTAAATGAGAAATGATTTTACACAATTCAAAAAGAGTCTAAGTACTTTCAAAGGCTTACATATAAATAGATTTGGATTATTATTGATGTGTCAATAGGCTTTGCTTTCAGAAATGAAAAGATCATAATTGAGTGATTAAACTTGAATTAAAGTGATATGATTTAGTGGGGAACATATCAGGATTCTGTGACAATACCAAAAATGTTCCAACACAGACTGAGAGTTATATTCTTGTCATACTCAAGCCTGTTATTGTTTGATTCAGTGATTATCATATAAAACTATGTATATATATAAAAGAAAATACAAAAAGAAATGCAAAAAGATATAAAAAGATAAAAAGAAAATAATTGAGCAAAAAGATGCCAAAAGGCCATATAGGATATAAGATGCCAAGGAGCACAAATCAAAAGACATGTCTCAAGACATACATACTATATGGTATATATTTTCTACTTTGAGAAAATTTTCTGATCACGGAAGGCAAAATC
This sequence comes from Flaveria linearis, assembly GCA_024085815.1. NCBI lineage: Eukaryota > Viridiplantae > Streptophyta > Magnoliopsida > Asterales > Asteraceae > Flaveria > Flaveria linearis. The sequence continues at coordinate 6,732,308 of CM044007.1, read as the reverse complement.
AAAAGATGGGGCATGTAAGTCCGGATAGCTTGTAAGTCCTAAACATCTTGAGAGGGCAGACGTAAGTCCGGATTGCTGTTAGTAAGTCCTTAAACTTGTTAATATTCCGTGTTAAGAAATATTTCTCAGGCTAGTTATGCTCAAATAGTTATATTTTAGGAATAAATAAATGATATCACTGATCAACAATGCATGCTTTAAGTCAATTTGGGATGACTTGAAATCTCAATAGTGTCTTGAAGACTAATAAGTATTTTACAGGAGTTCTGTTTGTGGAATCCACTGAATTTATATAAAATCATTCAAAACATGATAAATATCACTCATTATGTTTCTAAGTAAAGACTGAAGTATAAGTTTAAAATGGACCAAATATATTGACAATCAACTTAACCAGTTTATTATAAACAAAGCTGGACAGAGTCTTGACTTGATAAAGAACTATATGATCTCATTATGAAAATTCTTAAAAGAAAAGGAAGGTTCTAGTTCATGCTCCAGTTCCTTCAAATTCTTTGAAGCAATTTATTTCATGGAGTTGTGAAAAGGATTTAGGTCAGGCTGTGATCAAATGTATGATCGATCATATAGAATCATTGATCCAGCTGACTTAATGAAGTTTGGCAAAGACGACTTGAATAAGCTGCTACACTGTCCTATCACAGCTGACGAGTCTGTTTACTTTTGTCTTGCCAATATGTTTGGATGACTGATCGAATCCTAAGGAATAAGTGGTACGCCTATTCTGGCGCATACAAGAAATCCAACGTTGATTTTGACTGAGAATGTTTCACGAGCCTAGGGGGAGATTGTAGCAGACTACATAAGGCTCGGCAAAACAACAAGTGATACGCGAAAGGAAGATCTCAAGCGAAAATGGAACTCACGCGAGAAACTGAACTCGCGCGAAAGGCACAACCGCGCGAATAGGCTGTCTCGTGCGAGAACTGTTTGTTTTAGCATAAATTTGTAATTTTTGCATTTTGCTAAAAAGTTTCCAAGTTTTTTCAGTTCAGTGTTTCTCAATTTCTCTTTGTAATTGTTCTGTGCACTTTGCACAAGATTGTAATCATTTTGATTATCAATTGGAAGCTATTTGATCTATTGTTTGTCTTCTTCCAATCTCAATTATATTCCGCGTTCTTGAGATTGAGATCTTGGTTAGTGTTCTTGGGAAATAACCGAGTTTCACAAGTATTGTCCTAATGAACATTTTCACGACCTGGTAAGTCGTGGCAGGAGGCAACAAACGTAACACAGTCAGCTTCAAACGTGAAATCACTATGATTATTACTAATTGTGTATAGACTAGCTATCTATTACAATACACTGCTTATGTTTTACAACTATTACTGATTATTATTTAACGCAAACTCATGAATTCACTAACCATTGTGTTGTAAAACCTCTGAAAACTCCCAAGAAATCAATAACATACGATCTCAATCACGTGAATGCGGAATGTAAACGTGATTGGATAGAAAAGAAGATTGGATTGAACAAGAAATACTTCTTCGATTAAAACAAACAACCTATTACAGGTCTTGTGCGATTTCGCACAGAAAAGTATGATAATGAATGAAAAGCTTAATTACAAAATGAAATCTAGCTATTTATACTAAACACATGGTTCTCGCGCGAGATGCCTTTCGCGTGGCCAAGTCTTTCGCGTGAGTCTTCATCTCGCGTGGAAGCTGTTCTCGCGTGAGAGCTGCTTCTCGCGTGACTTCTTCAAATCGCGTGGATTCTTGCTTTCGCATATGATGTTTTGCCGAGCCTTGATTTGTCTTCTACAATCTCCCCTAGGCTCGGTGAAACATAATCAATCAAAGTCAATATTCGCCTTCTTGTAAGAGCCAGCATAAGCATACCATTTGTTTCTCAGGATCCGGTCAATCATCCATACGTACTGGCAAGATAGAAAATAAATAGACTCATCAGCTGAGATAGGGCAGTGTAACAGCTTGAATAAGTCGTCTTTGAAGTCTGCTGGGTCAATGATTCGATAAGACCTGTCTTTGACCGGAATCCTTTTCACATCTCCAGGATATAAGTTGCTTCAAAGAGTTGGGAGGAACTGGAGCATGCACAGGGACTTTTTTGATAAATTTTGGATGTTGATAGACTCGTATCTTCATAGGAGCTTTAGTATTTTCATCAATTCTTGTTGAGTCATCAATCAACTTTGATTTTGCAGTCTTAAAGTCTTTGAAATTTATGCGCATCTCCCTTCTTATCATGGATCTCATGAGCTCAGCTTCACTGTAATTACTCTCATTGAAGAATGGAGCTTTGCCCATGGAGTATAAATCAGCAGCACGTAAAGTATGAAAATCTTGAGTGCTCTTTAGATAATCAATTTCTCCATTTCTTCTCTTTATGACATACATCCTTTTCTCACTATCATAACCCTAGCTAATAACGTGAGACATTTCACCATACTTTTGTTTTGGCTTTGTTATAAACAGAAAGTGAGATTCAGTAGGTGGTGGTGGTGCTTTGAATTGTAAACCTCCTCTAGTGTATAGGGCAATCTGACCAGTAGTATTTGTCTTTGTAGAATCAGTAGGAGTTTCACCACTCACAGTCTCATTGGGAATTTCTCCTTCTTCAAGATTGATGTCTTTGAATAGTTCTTGAAGGTTGTTCCCAAAAATGTCTGTATACTCATTCTGCTCTTCCAGATCATCAAAAATATCAAGTTCTTCTTCAACAGTTCCAGATGAAGTTTGTTGAAAAGAATACAGTTCCTTTTCATAAACACTCTCAGTGGCAGGGTCCAGTGGATCATATCCTTCTGGATTACTAACACTTGGTCTATCGACATTGTCAGTGTTAGTATCTCCAGTAGGATTCGAAGAAGAACCTGTAACATTACCTCCATCATTATCATTTCCATCATCATTATTACCATCATTACTTCCATGATCTCCACCATCACCATCATCACCATCATTTCCACCATCGTCATCATCATTATCATCATCATTTTCATCGTCATCCTCATCATCAACATCCTCATTATCCTCAGAATCAGCATAATCAACTAACTCTTCATCCTCCTGTTCATGAACAATAGGTATAGAAATCATGTGTTCCGGCTCAACGAAAGCTGTAGATGTGTAAGCTTCGGTGATAGGTACTTCAGATGAAATAGGAATATCTTCAGTAGTTCTACCACTTGGCTGTTCAACAGATGCTTGTGCTTCGTTGACCGTTTCCTTTTCAGGAACAGACTCAGTAGGAGGTGGGCTTGGAGAGCGTCTACTTGATTCACCAATTACTGTAGTAGACCTTATGATAGGGGGCTGATGAAAATAAGTCTGTGAAATGAATTCTCTCAGCTCGTTCAGTTGTCTCTCCAATCCAGAAGTGTAGTCAAACATGCTTTTCATTTGTTGCTCAAGAGATGCCAATCTTGTGTCTTTGATAGCTGAGTCGAGATGAATCATGTTGATCAGATTTGTCTTTTCATCATTGCCTTTCTTTAACTCAGCAATCAATTTCATATTCTCAAAATTTTCTTTCTCCAGGTTCTTTATTCTTTCTTCCAACGTGATAGAACCTGGAGTGCTTGTTGATTCCTCTCTCCTCTGAAACTCAGGAGGAGTATTCAAGAGTGTATCTACATCAAACTCTAGATTTTCTTGATGAGGTGGTGTAGAGAAACCTGAGCCAGAAATATTAGCTGCTCCAGAAACATGAACTGTTTCTGTTTCAGGAGCAGAAGAAGTCACATTTGCTGCCTGATCTTGCTCTGTCTCGGTGACAACCACATGAGTTCGTGGTCTCCTTGGTACAATACCTCGACCTCTCTTTCTAACTGGATAATCTCTCCTTCTAGCCATCCGTTTTCTTCATGAGGAGGTATTTGGTGACTCTTCAGGGACATAATCAGTATCCCTGTCTTCCTCATTTGGTTGAGAAGATGTTGGAGTAGAAGAGGTTGGATCAGTTTGGATCACATAGGGAACATTCCCTATTTGATCACTAGCAGTCTCGGAACTGGAAGCAGAGTGAACAACTTCTTCCATTCCTCCTTCACGCGCAGGCTCATCTTCAAAAAGCTTCTCAATCTCTTCATCAATATTATCTCTAGTAGTAGAAGTAGAAGCACCAGTCTGTGCATCATCAGCATGAACACCTTCATCAAACTCATCAACATGTTCATCAATCTCAAAAATTTGCCGATCTTCGCAAAACTGTCACCAGAGCATTTGTTTCCTCTGGCTCCAGTAAGGTGTGTAAAAATCTCCTTCTTCATTGTCTGAACAACGTATTTAGGAGATCTCTGAGTGGCAAGCTCAGGAAAAGCATCATTGATGATCAGCTGAATGAATCTGGGATACATGATAAACTTTCTCCCTGGATTGGCCGTAGTGTTTTTCACCATCTCTTGAAATATCACGCCAGAAATGCTGAATGGAATATCATCCACCAGAGAAACCAATAAGGATCCAAACACAGCACTAAGGCTATCCATGCCAGCCTTCAAATTACTCAAACAGTGAATTACCACATGAAATAAATATTTCCATTATGGTGGTAACCACTTCTTCTCCAAACTTGGATATCTATACTCATATCCCATCCGAGATAGATAATCCATAACTACATCATCATCTAGTCTTGTTGGTGCTCCCTCTTGGTCATTAAATAGAAGAACTCTGTTTAGTATGGCTTGAGAAACTATCACCCTTTTATCCTTTACAGTGGCTGTGATAATCTGGTTTCCAGCTTCGTCTTTTTCTAGAGCAGCAGTGCCCCAGAAAGAATCTATCAATTCGGAATAGATGGCTGGATCAGCAGAAATAGAATAAACAATCCTTGAGTTCTTCAGCCCCTCAATCATAGAAGAAAATAATTCCTTCCCTTCCGGAACCTCATCCAAATATGCAACACAATTATGATTCTTGTTAAAGATCATTTGTGCCATCTGCATTGTCAAATAAGATCAAAATTAGAACACTTTTTATATAACTTAGTTATGTCAAAATAGTTTCAACACTTAGAACATGTGAACCAAAAAAAAAAATTTACTTAGAAGATTTCATCACTTGAAAACACTTAATCATCTCAAAGTTTTATTACATTTAAGGTTTATCAACAAAAAGTTATTGTGTACAATTACAATTGAGACACAAGTGCTTCAACACTTAGAAAATTTTACAACTTTCTGTTATGCGAAAAATCAACACTTGCAAAAATTAACAAAGAGCGACAAGTGTTAATGCGAAAACACATTTCACGTGACAAAACTGTCAATGCGAAAATTCTGTTCATGCGAGAGCACTTTGCGAAAACTGGGTTTAAGCAAAAATTTACATTTCACGCGAAACCAAATCTCATGCGAGAACCAGTTTCACGCGAAAACCCCATTTCGCGTCTGTTCAAGTTCTGTGCGATTCGCACAACTCAAAGTTCAAATTAACACTTTAAAACTTGTTTTTGATCCATGAAATCCAGATCATTGCTGTCGCCTAAGTCCATTAGGTGTATTTTATTGTTCAATTTCAATTTTAAAGTCCATTTCAAGGTTTTAATGTCAAGATGTTAAGTTTCCCTTAGCATAGTACTGCTACAGTAACCAAATCAACCCGTTTATACCTTCAAAATCACACTATGCACGTACTGAGAATAATATGTGGATCAAACTAACAGAGTAAGAGTGAAATGGTGTATGATTTGGTGTATGCGAGAGGAGATTTCGGATTGTGAGCGAAAAGGGTTTTCGGGTAAACTTCTGTGCGAAATTTGATTTTGTCTTGAACAGTGTGAACTTTATATCCCTGACAAGTCACGCGACAGGGACTTTCGCAAGTCATTCTATTTCGCGTGACTTCCCTTTCGTGTGCGAAATGAAGAATTTTTCAAAGTTTTCAAATATTTCAATTTTTAAACTTTTACAAACATTTACACAACTTTCAATCCTTTTTATTTTAATGAATTAAGTCAACATAAAATATTATTTACTAAGTGACCAATTAATTTAATGAATCTTCAATTTTTCAAAAATTTTCTTGTTATTTATTTGTCCTAAAAATAAAACACTATAAAAAAGTGAAATAAAAACAAACACTTACAAACAAAATAACAAAAGAATGAAAAGGCCATAAAGAATCAAGATCGGATTTGCTTGTTTTGTATAAATTTTCATAATGAGATCATATAGTTCTTTTGTCAAGTTAAGACTCTGTCCGGCTTTATTTAAAATAACTGGTTAAGTTGATTGTCAATATCTGTTGTCCGCTTTAAACTTATACTTCATGTTTTACTCAGAAACATAATGAGTGATATATATCATGTTTTGTGTTGATTTAATATAAGTCAGTGGATCCCACAATCAGAACTTCTGTAAAGTAATTATTATCCTTCAAGACACTCTTGAGATTTTTCAAGTCACCCCAATTTGACTTAAACCATGTATTGATGATCAGTGATACCATTTATTTTAATCCTAAATATAACTATTTGAGCATAACTAGCCTGAGAAATATTTCTTAACCCGGAATATTAACAAGTTTAAGGACTTAGTGACAGCCATCCGGACTTACGTCTGCCCTCTCAAGATGTTTAGGACTTACAAGCCATTCGGACTTACATGCCCCATCTTTCGATTTTGCCTTCCAAAGTTAAAAACTATTCTCAAAATCAGAAAATATATACCATATAGTATGTATGTCGTTTAGACATATCTTTTAATTTGTTGTGCTTCTTGGCATCTTATATCCTATATGGCCTTTTCCTTTTGGCATCTTTTTGCTCAATTATTTTCTTGTTGTATTTTTCTCCTTTTTGTTTCTTTTTGTATTTTTATCTTTTTATATATATATATATATAGTTATGATAATCACTGAATCAATCATATACAGGCTTGAGTATGACAAGATTATATCTCTCAGTCTGTGTTAGAACATTTTTGGCACAGAATCCTGATATGTTCCCCACTAAATCATATTTCTTTAATTCAAGTGTAATCACTCAATTATGATCTTTTCATTTCTGAAAGCAAAGCCTATCAACATATCAAACATAATCCAAGTGTATTCGTATTTAAGCCTTTGAAAGTACTTATACTCGTTTTGAACTTTGTAATATCATTTCTCATTTAAACATGAAAATTTCTTCTTTTGATTTTGGCAATCCTTTGATCTTAACTCCCCCTAAGACCAAAAATATTTTTCAGAACTTGTTTTTCTAATTTTCTCCCCCTAAAATTGTGATTGTTCTTTTAAGAAAAAGAAACAATTTCAATTTTATTCTTTATTAAAAATAAAAAAAATCTTTTTGTGAAGATTCATTAAACCAATTTTATCCAAAGTTAATCATTCCCAATGATTGCACAAGAAAATCAAATCGAGAATGATCAAACGCCTTGGTAAATAAATCAGCTATATTTTCAGTTGATGGCACTTGTTTTAGATGAATAAGTTTACGATCAAAACAATCGCGGATAAAATGGATGCGGATGTCAATGTGTTTAGTTTTTGAGTGTTGAATGGGATTTTTCACGATGTTTAGAACTGCCGTGTTATCACACCAAATTGGTGTGTCATAAATGTTGAGACCATAATCGAGAAGTTGTTGCTGAATCCAGACAAGCTGGGAACAACAACTCGAAGCAGCCACATATTCAGCTTCGGCAGTGGATGTGGATACAGTGTTCTGCTTTTTACACTGCCAAGAAATGAGTCGGTTACCCAAGAATTGACATCCTCCTGTGGTCGATTTCCTGTCTAAGTTACAACCACCATAATCACTGTCAGTATAAGCAAATAAATTGAAATCGGAATTTCTAGGATACCAAAGACCAAGTTTAGGTTGATCCTTGAGATACTTGAAAATCCGCTTGACAGCTTTCATGTGTGATTCCTTTGGATCACTTTGATAGCGGGCACACTGACAAACAGGGAACATGACATCCGGCCTGCTTGCAGTTAGATACATGAGGGAACCAATCATCGATCTGTAAAGATGTTGATCAACTGATTCGCCTAATGGATCCGGAGTAAGAGTAGGACGAGAAGCCATTGGAGTTGGAGCTACTTTGGAATCTTGAAACTTGTATTTCTCAAGAATTGTCTGAACATATTTTTCTTGATGAATGAGAATACCCGTCTCAGATTGAGTAACCTGAATACCCAAGAAAAATGAAATTTCCCCAAGGGAACTCATCTCAAACTTCTTCTTCATCACCTCTTCGAACTCCGTGCACATACTATCATTTGTGGAACCAAAAATGATATCATCGACGTAGATTTGAACCAAAATGATATCATCCCCTGATTTTCGTATGAATAAGGTTTGATCAATTGCACCTCTTGAATAACCATTTGCAAGCAAATGTTCAGTCAGAGTTGCATACCAAGCACGAGGTGCTTGATGTAATCCATATAGCGCCTTATCCAACTTATATACATAGTCAGGATGATCTGGGTCTTCAAATCCAGGAGGCTGACAAACATAGGTTTCTTCCTTCATTTCTCCGTATAAAAATGCAGTTTTAACATCCATCTGGTACACCTTGAAATTCATGTATGAAGCAAAGGCTAAGAATATGCGTATTGCTTCTAGTCTTGCAACTGGAGCATACACTTCTTCATAGTCCAATCCTTCAACTTGATAAAATCCCTGCACAACAAGACGTGCTTTATTCCGAACTATAACACCCTTTTCATCCGTCTTGTTTCTAAAAATCCACTTTGTCCCAATCGGAAGCTTATCCTTTGGAAGTTCAACAAGATGCCAAACATTGAGTTTCTTGAATTGCATCAACTCATCTTGCATTGCTTCTATCCAGCTGTTTTCTTTGAGTGCCATTTCCACATTCTTGGGCACTATTTGTGATAGAAAACAAGCATATAGACATGTGTTGATTGCCCCTGATTGACTTCTGGTAATTACACCTTCGTGCAACGGACCAATGATTGCTTCAGTGGGATGAGTTTTATGTATTCTCAATTGAGGAATCTCATCTGCAACCTTTCCATCTTCCAAATTTGTAATATGTTCAATATTATCATGAGCTTCTTCAGAGTGTTGAGATTGATACACAATAGTTTCTTCAAGTGTGTCAGCTGAAACATGATTTTCAGAAGCAGTAGACACATTTGGAGATTCTTCAAATGGAACTTGAATGATTTCTATTGGTGTATGTATAGTCTCTGACGAAGATGAAGATAATAGAGAACTCAAAGATTCTTCCAAATCCTGTGTAGAAATTTGTTCTGAAGAAACATCTAATGACTCAGAACATGCAGATACAGGTACAGAATTTGTAGGAATATCTTTGGATGATGAAGCAACAGCAGAATCATCAGATATCAAAGATGAAAGATCCTTAATGATTTTGTTGTCCAAGGAGATTGCTTGAGAAGTAGAATCTGCAGATGAAGATTTAGAAATTTTAAAATTTATGAACAAAGATTCATAATCATAAACCCATGAAGGAGCTGAACCTGCATCAGTTATGTTAAGCTCGTGCCAATCAATGTTATATGACTCGACTATTTGTCTAGTTCTTTTATTATAAACACGATATGCTACTTTATTGGCAGCATATCCCACAAAGTAACATTCATCCGCCTTTTCAGAAAATTTTGAAGATGATTCAGTTGTATGCAACAAAGTGCAACAACAACCAAAGGCTTTAAAATATTTAACTTTGGGTTTGTGTTTATAAAATATTTCATAAGGAGTCTTATTTAATCTTTTGTTGATTAAAGCACGATTTTGAACATAACATGCAGTATTTACTGCTTCAGCCCAAAAGAACAAAGGTAATTTGGCAGCAGAGATCATCGTTCTAGCAGCTTCAATCAATGTTCTATTTCTTCGTTCTGCAACTCCATTCTGTTGTGGAGTGCCAGCAGCACTGAATTGTCTAGCAATTCCCTTGGATTCACAAAACTCATTCAGAGTTTGATTGCAAAACTCTGTTCCATTGTCACTTCTGATGCATTTTACCTTTTTCTCTGTCTGATTCTCCACCAAAGTAATGAACTTGATCAAAAGGTGTGGAGTTTCATCCTTAGATGCTAAGAAAAACACCCAAGTAAATCTAGAAAAGTCATCAGTAACAACCAGACAGTAAGATCTTTGACCCAAACTTAAAACACTTACTGGACCAAAAAGATCCATGTGTAAGAGTTGTAAGATTGATTCGACTGAGTTGTGTGCAACATGTTTATGAGGAAGTTTATGTTGTTTACCCTTTGAACATGACAAACAATGTTCATTTAATTGAAATTCTTTTTCGGGTAAACCAATAACATGATTTCCACGTACAAGTTTATTCATGTTTTTAAGATTGACATGTCCTAATCGACGATGCCATAACATGGAATCATTCTCCGAGGCTTTGGATAGTAAGCACGAAGCTGTTACCAAAGAACTAGAACAATGCATATCAAGAAGATATGTATCATAGTCTCTCGGAGTCCTCATCAAAATCCATTCATCAGGAACAACAAAACCTGGTTTTAAAATTAAGCATTCTTTGTTAGTAAAGTGTGTAGAATATTGTTTGTCACAGATTTGAGACACACTTAGCAGGTTATGTTTTAATTCCTCAACAAAATTAACATTCTCAAAACTTAGGACGCCATTTGTAACTGTACCACGTTTAGTAATTCGTCCTCCTCTATCTCCTGCAAATATCACTCTTCCTCCATTGTATGATTGCACATCTTGTAGTAATGATAAGTTACCCGTCATATGTCTTGAACAACCGCTATCTACATGCCATAGACTTTCAGTAGTCTTTTGCGGTTGTCCCTGCATTCGTAACAAAATTACTTAGATTTTGGTACCCAAGTCAAGCAAGACTTGAGCACATTTTGAGTTGCAGCAAGACAAAATGATTTGATATTTTTATATTTGGTTTGCACATCATTCTTTTCATTTATGCTTTTAATTTTGACATTTTCTATTACATCATTAGTCAAATTCTTATCCCGTCTGACATTAAAATCATTAATAACCTTTGATTTCATATTATTTGAAAATTTTCCACGAGTGAAAAATAGTTTTCTATTATGAGAAATAGAATTATGAAATCTTTGTCTACTTAATGATTTTTGTCTAAAAGGACAATTATTTGCCAAATGATTTGTGTTTCCACACTGATAGCATCGCTTTTGTTGTGTGTGGAAAACAAACTGTGGATGACAATTATGAAAATTGTCATAAAAACCAAAGTCAGATTGACTAGGTTTAACTTTCTCCACAGTCTCTCGAATCTTTGTCTCGTTTGACAATTGCAAATTCATCTTTTGCAGACTCGAGGAAATTGATGAATTATGACCACTTTGGATTGTAGATTTGGCAGTTTTGACTTTTGGAATTGGTGGTGTTGAAACAGGAACAGTCTTTGATTCTGCTGGAGTAGGACCAGACTTTGAATTTGCTGGATGAGGACCAGGCTTAGATATACGGATTGGTGCTGGAGAAGGACCAGGCTTTTGAATGTTCAGATTAAATGCAGAAGAATCATTCACTTGCAAATCTGGGCTACATACATCTTGATTCACAAGGTTAGCATTATTATGTAGTTTATTTTTAAAGAATCGAGAATTCGTTTCTTTAAAAATATGTTCTTCATTTTCAATTACACCCTTAGAAACAAATCTACTTTTAAAATCCATTTCAATTCTTTCTTTTTGATTTGTCCTTTGATTTGCATTCAAATTATTTTTACTATTAGATTTACACTCATTCAAATCAACCTTCTTTTCATTGCCAGACAAATTTTGTTTACAATCAAATTGTGAAACTTTTACATTCTTATTTTTCAAACATTCATTCTCATTCTCTTCCTCACTCTCACTTTCCCAATCTTCAACCAACCCATCCACCTTCATTTTATCTGCAAAAAGATTTTCAGGTGATTGTTTAGGTTTGGGTACTATGATAGGATCAACAGATAAATTTATTTTGACAGAAGGTTTTAAGTCTTTAGATGGAGAAAATCCAATTCCATAGACCATATCAGAATCACAAATGTTATCAGATGATGGTAAACATGTGTAATCATGATTAATTGGAGGAGCAATGTTAGAAAATCCAACACCACACTTTCCTCCTTTGATCTTCTGAGTCATTTGTGACTTGATTATTCCTTCAACCATTGTTGATGAAAGTTCAAATTTCTCAACAGTCAATTTAACCGTGGCTAATTCACTGTTGAGTCTATTAATTTCTAAGGCGAGTTCATTGTTTCTATTTGTCAAGTCATTATTAGTACATTCTTTATCATGAAGATTTAATTTCAAATTATATATTGTTTTGTTTAAACCTTCAAGTTTTTCTTTAAAAATCTTTTCATTTGACTTGTGTTTGCTAGCTTGATACTGAAGTTTTTCAACTTCCATTATCAGGCTCTCATTGTGAACTCTGTATCTTTGAACTTTCTCAACACATGTATTTTTACATAGACTATCATATACCTTTGGTTCAGAAGTTTCCCCTTCTGTTTTCTCTGCCTTCTTGACCATGAATGCTTTCATTGCATCAGCTGGTTCTTCCACTGGAGCACTAGCAACAGTCTTTGGATCAATGCATGGATTTTTGACTGTGAGCTCGACAGTGTACTCATCATTCACACTTTCTTCTTCAGCAACCTTTTCAACCTGATCTTCCTTCACAACAGTTTCCTTATCTTCTACCACTTTCTCATCCTCGGGTTCAACTTTCACTTTCTCTATTTCAACTTTCTCCTTTTCTTCTTCCACCGTAGCAAACAAACCCTCCAACAAATCATCAGACACAAATTCAGCAAACAAATTTTCCTCCTCTTCGGGTTCTGAAACAATCTTAGCAACAAAGGCAGTAGACAAATGTAAATCAAGGGCCTCCATTTGATCAGACCAATCATATTCAGCATTAGTTTGAGAAACTAGTGCTTTAGTACCACCAGAAGTACTTGCTTTATCCTTCTTTGGCTCTATCTCCACAGTCACCATCTTCTTCGGGCCTTCATTTTGACCAGTTTTTGGTTCAGTACACTCTCTGGCGAAATGACCTGGTTTGTCACAGTTGTAACACCTCAGGTTAGATTTATCGAAACCAATTTTGCTAGAATTGTTAACGCCAAACATTTTCCTCCCAGTTCTTCTAGCAAAATTCTTCGCCCTGTAAACTACCATGGCCATTTGATACTTGATGTCATTTTCTTCAACATCATCCGGATTAACTTGTTGAAGATCATCAACCAGAACATTTGGAGCAGTAAGTCTTCAGGCCATGAAAGCTTCATAACTCGACATGAAAGTGGTGAAAAGAGCAAGATGCTCCTCAGCAATCTGAACAGTTTGTTTTGATGGACTAGTGGTAGCAACATAAGCATGTTGACCACTCTGAGAATCTTGAGATTGAGAGACTTGTTGATGGATGATGGGGGAATAATGTTGAGCAGCTGGAACATGAACTTGGTGGTTTACTGCTGGTTGAATAAAAGAAGATGCTGCACTTCCTGATTGTTGTTGCTGACACATTTGCGTATAACTGACATAGTAATTCGGATTACTAGCCATCTTTGCATAGAGAGCAGTTCCTTCAGCACCCAGAGAACTAAGATGATTAGCAGCACGCTGCTTATCGTCCATAGCATAAGACTTGATTGTTGAGATGAGATCAGTCAACTGAAGAGTATACAAGTCTTTGGTTCTCTTTATCAAAGTACAGTTGTTATTCCAACTGTATGGAAGTGAGTTGAGCAACTTCTTGTTCACAGTTATGGGTTCCAGAGTAATACCCGCACTCTTCATTTTTGTGACCAGTCTAACAAACCTGGCCATCTGAACTTCCAGCTCTTCACCAACAATATGATTGAACATGTTGAACTCTTGATTCAACATATCCTTTTTGCTCTTCTCATGTCTTTATTGCCCATAATCTGAGACTAGCATCCCAAAGCACTTTAGCACCCCTGAACTCTTGAAACTTTTGTGAGATTTCAGTAGTAAGAGCCATTGTGATTGCAGCATACGCTTTATCATCCAATTCCAATCTCTTGATGTCGTCTTCATCCCACAAATGTTCAGGTTTCTGAACCATTTCACCTTTATCATTTTTGTACAACGGAATGTAAGGACCATACTGGATTGATCTCCATATCTTCGGTTCCGTGTAAATAACATATCTTTCGAATCGGAAAGCCCAATCAGAATAATCATCTTCACAGAGAAGCCTCGGTGGCTTGTTACCAGTTCCAATTTCAGTGTCTAAATGAAGTGAAGCAGTAAGATGCTTCAAATTCGGTGTTGTTGAAGCCATAGTGATCAGAAAGTCAAAACTCTGGTTTTCGTGCGAGAAAAGAACTCGTGCGAAAAGGTATTTCGCGCGGCACAACTTTTCGCGCAAAGGAGAAATTCGTGCGAATTCGCAAAATTTACTTTTCACGCGAATCGCACAAAAAGTAACTGAGCGAAAACACCACTTTTCGCGTGCGAGAACTTGCAGATCAAGCGAAAACGTCAATTTTGTGCAGAAACAGATTACCAACTGTTTGTTCACGCGAATGTCACCTCCAATTCACTGATTAAGTTTGATTAAACCCATTTTAATCCAATTTTAATGAATTTTAAGTCAATTTTAATCAAAATTAAGCTTAAAGTCCACTAATTCAGTTCAATTCGGTCCAAATCAGTCCAAATCCTCCACAATCGAGCAGCATAACATTGCCATCTCAGAATCTAAAGTAATCAATGATGAATTCTTCGAAAATCGAGTAGAACACAATCCAATTCTTCTCCAAATCGTGGTTCAAGAGCCTAATGCTCTGATACCAATTGTAAAACCTTTGAAAACTCCCAAGAAATCAATAACACACGATCTCAATCATGTGAATGCGGAATGTAAACGTGATTGGATAGAAAAGAAGATTGGATTGAACAAGAAATGCTTCTTCGATTAAAACAAACAACCTATTACAGGTCTTGTGCGATTTCGCACAGAAAAGTATGATAATAATGAAAAGCTTAATTACAAAACGAAATCTAGCTATTTATACTAAACACATGGTTCTCGCGCGAGATGCCTTTCGCGTGGCCAAGTCTTTCGCGTGGCCAAGTCTTTCGCGTGAGTCTTCATCTCGCGTGGAAGCTGTTCTCGCGTGAGAGCTGCTTCTCGCATGACTTCTTCAAATCGCGTGGATTCTTGCTTTCGCATATGATGTTTTGCCGAGCCTTGATTTGTCTTCTACATGTGTTGACTTGTTTAGTATGATATTCTCAGGTTAAGGATGCCAGTTGCCTAGGAACACACACACGTCAGCATTGTTGGGTTGTCTGCATTGTTTTAAATACTATTTTAGATTATGTCTATTTTAAACAGTTATGCTTGGGTTTTTTCATTACGATTGGGCGTGTATGTTGTGCGCATTTTCTTTCCATGTTACATTGTTTTGGGTCTTTTGGTTATTTAACCGCTTTCACAGTTATTAAAGTAAACTTTAATTTGAATTTTGGTTCATGTAGAGTCGTTCTAAGTAACTAATGACTGAGATCCTGGTATGTCACGCACCTCGTGGTAAAACCCCACACGTGGATGTTGAGGGTGTGACAGATTGGTATGTAACACCCTTATTTTTTTAAAAGAAATAAAAGAATAAATGAGAAAGAAAAAGAAGGAAATGAAAGTCAACTTAAAGTGGAGGGGTTAAAGTACCAAAAGGACAAAGAGAATATAAGTTGGTGAATAAAGGTGGTATGGCCGCCCATTTTGGCCTGCCAAAACACTTTCATTCGGATTTTAGAGAGGGAAAGAGCAGAAGCTCTCAGATATTTGAAGAACAAGAAGAAGAAGTCAAATTTAAGGTAAGATTTAGTGTTTTTGAGTTGTTCTTGGCTAGAACTAGCCTTGGTTATATGCCTATGGGTGTTTATATGTGTTCGAATGTGTGGTTAGTGGGTTTTTAGGTTTGCGAACTCATTGCAAGCGGGTTGGAAAGGAAGAAACACCCAAGTTGCATCAGGTGAGTTTCTAGACCCCGGTTTTTACTTGTTTTAAACTATCTTTGGGGCTGAAAATGTATGAAAATGGTTTTTATAATGTTCATGTATGTTTACCCGTATGCATTGTGCATGTTATATGTGGATTTTGAAATGTTTATAGGTTATTCATGTTTAGAACAGGCATATTAAGCTTAGAACAGTTGGGTTTGATGTTTGGGTTGAAAACATACTGGAAATACGTTTGAACAGAATGTCCATAGGCCTAGATAAGGCTCATGAGTCTCAACAGTGCTCATGCGCCTGAAAATGACTTAGAAAAGTTAGGTAAGGTTATGTGCCCAAACAGGGCTCTTGCGCCTGAAAAATAGGCTTAAAAGCCTAAGTGAGAGATGATGTACCCAAACAGTAACCTCATGTGCCCAAAACTTGCCTTAGAAATATTCCTAGTAGATTCTTATGCCCACACAGGGCTCATGTGCCCAAACAGTAACCTCATATGCCCCAACAGTGCTCATGCGCCTGAATAGCTCAGGCGCCTAAAGTGAAAATGTTTCTAAGTGTAGGCTGGTGAGCCTACATAGTGATGAAAAGCCTGAACATGGCTCATGCACCCAAATAGTTCTCATGCGCCCAAACACTTAGAAAATTTTTACAGAATTTTCTGGGAGTCAGTGCTTTAGGGTTTTGACTGAGGTTGACTAAGGGCTTATTAATGATGATGTTCCATGCATGATATGATTACTTATGATTGTTCCTTATTATAGTTATTGCTAATACTATTATTACTTATAGTATGTGACTTTACGTGGTATGTTATTATCGTAACGTAAAGTATATCGTAATAATAAAGTGAAACAACAATAAAGAAAAGAAGAGGAACATTAATAAAATGTTAACAAGTCTTGCAAGCTTATAGGAGGGACACGACCGTGTTGTCGTTAGCTTAACTATGTTGCGGGTTAGCTACCCTTTATGCACACAGGGTCAATCAATTGAGATTGGCAGGACCTTTGTAGCGTGTCCTGGGTGATTGGGTCGGCCTTGTACATAGTACACACAACCCTTTCGAGGGATACAGTTGACCCTTTTGGGGGATATAGTTGACCCTTTCGAGGGATACAGTTGACCCTTTCGGGGGATACAGTTGACCTTTTCAAGGGATATAGATGGCCCATCACCCGTTTTCCATCGTGCATATAGTTGGGGCATTGCGCATTGGTCCATACAGACAGTGAAACATAAAGTTAAAAGTTTACAGACAAGGCATACAGTACAGAGAACGAACAATATTTGTTCATACAGTTAATGCGTGCTCGCATATACAGTACAGAGTTGTATTTTACAAAAAGAGTATTTGCATATACAACACATAGAAAGTATTTTATTACGTATAAAACTAGAGCTCACTCAGCAACGCTGACTTTTATACATTTTCAGTTGGCAGGTAATTATTGCTGAGGATGGCACGAGGGTGAAGCTACTCGGCAGGGAAAGACTGGCATCATTCTTAATAGAAATCACTGT
This sequence comes from Flaveria linearis, assembly GCA_024085815.1. Lineage (NCBI taxonomy): Eukaryota > Viridiplantae > Streptophyta > Magnoliopsida > Asterales > Asteraceae > Flaveria > Flaveria linearis. The sequence goes on along the minus strand of CM044007.1, from coordinate 6,714,831 downwards.
TGCTTTGTAATACAGTTAAATTATTCTTTTGTAAACTGATTAAACCAAGGTGGATTGCTTAGCAACAGTGTTGATAATGAAATGAATGGCTTTTGTTAAATTAATTCCGCTGCTTAAATTTGTAAACCCATAATGTTTATTGTAATTACTGCTGTGAATCCAACTGTGAGGTGCCTGGGAATGGGGCCTTACATGGTATCAGAGCCATTGGTTATAGGGAACTAGGTTGCATACACATACTAGACCATAACCTCATAGTTATTAGTTACTTGTCATTTACTTCCCTTACTGTATACTTATTGGCATACGTATCACGTACTTCACAGCATGGCATCGTCGTCACGTGACTTGGGTAAGAGGCCCGCGAGGTCCGAGTCACCTCTTTATTCACCTGTACCGGACAATGGACCTGACTGGCCCCGGCACTATTACCCTTCTGAAGAAGTTGATTGGGATCAAGCATTTGTGATACCAGAACGTGATGCTCCGTGAGATTGGGATTACTATCCTACTCGCATCCGGCATATGATATAGCAGGAGCGGGTACCGCTAGTAGCCTCTAACCGACCGCGAACGAGGGCATCTACATCCACTCCATTTCTCACACTTCCTGCTATGGATGCTCCACAAGAGCAAGTTATTGCTGCACTAGTGGCTGCACTGGATACCGAGTAGCACACGTGTCAAGAAACTCACTGATGAGAATTATACTCTGAAACACGAGGTACGAAAACTATTACAACAAGTGGATGCGCTCGAGGGGCAATATGAGAAGACCTTTAATGGGTGCTACGCAATGGCTGATGGCGTAGGAGCGCTTACGGGATGTGTGAATGAACTAGAGCAGTGGAAAGAAATGGCAAATGTTAGGCTTGCTACTCGAGGGCCAACTGGCAGCACTCCAGATTGCTATAGCTCCTGCTCTGGCAGAGGACCCTGTGGATGAGGGCCCTGAGGAGGAGAAGGAGGAACCGGAAGAAATGGAGGACGACAGCGATGGGTCGGATGTTATGGATTGATTTTTCTTTTGTATGACTTAGACTATGTAGTGTTTCTTTCTTTTGAAACCTACGTGGGAAGGGTTGTTTCTTACCCAACTGATGAACTCAAATTTTGACATTGATGAAGATTTTGTGACTCATTTGTAATTTATTTACCTTTGGTTACTATTTTTGTTATAAATGTTGTGTTGGTGATGAATTCATTATTTTCTATTGTATACTATAATTCAATGAGATAAATATGTTGGATGTTACTCATTATTATATTTGTGAATGTAAAGTGAAATATGGACGCTAGTGGACGTGGACGTGGACGTGGACGTGGGCGTGGACGTGGATGTGGCGCCGGGGGCCATGGTGGTGGTGCCATAAATATGACGCCTGCAGAGTTAGTTGCCCTGATAAATAAACACGTTCAGGTAGCAATGGCTGCTGTCCAGCCATGACAGCCAGCAGGTAAATGATAATGAGAAGTTAAAACAATTATCCTAGTTAACAGTATAGGACATCTGACTAATATTTTTTATGTGAAAACAGGACCACCATGTGTACCTACAAGTCCTTTATGGACTGCAAACCACACACCTACAGCGGGACAGAAGGAGCTGTAGGATTGGTACGGTGGTTCGAGAAGACAGAGTCTGTCTTCGCTAAATGCAACTGCCCACCTGTTGATCAGGTGAAGTATGCCACCGGGACTCTAGAAGGTGCAACTCTTTCTTGGTGGAACGCTCAGGTCCAAATGTCGGGCCAGGCTATGGCCAATGATCTTCCTTGGGCTGAATTCAAGGAAATCATGACTGAGGAGTACTTTCCTCGCAACGAAGTACAAAAGCTAGAAATGGAATTCTGGCAGCTCAAGATGCAGGGCTCTGAAATCGAGGCCTACACCACCCGGACCCACGAACTAGCTACTTTGTGCCCAGGGATGGTGAATGAACAAAAGGGTTGAGCACTACATCTGGGGATTGGTGCCTGAGATCCAAAGTATGGTGACTGCTTCTAACCCTACTTCCATACAACAAGCCATCCGGTTAGCTCATAAGCTGACTGATCAAGCGGTAGAGCAGGGACGTCGACCCAAGAGGGGCGTTGTGGCGAGCGTGTCCGACAACAAGAGAAAGTGGGATGGTTCCAGCAACAAGCATCATCATCCAGCAGTCAATCTCAACCTCAGTAACAACAGCCAATTCAGTAACAGCAACGGAGATTCGACAACAACCGAAGCTTCAACCAGGCGACTCCTAACAATCAAGGACCCAGTGGTTATGGCGGCAAACACCCCAAGTGCAACCGGTGTAACTACCATCACGTGGGAAGGTGTGATACTTTCAAATGCCAGCGTTGTGGTAAAATTTTTCACGCAGCTAAGGACTGTCGTGGTGAACTTGAAGATGCTGCAACAACCTCAAGAAAGTCCCAAAGGTTGTTTTGAATGTGGAAAGGAAGGTCATTACTAGCGCAATTGTTCTCAACTGAGGAGAATTGGTAATGGTAACAACAACAATGGCAACAACAATAACGGCAACAACAACAACAATGGGAATGGCAATAATGGTAGCAATAACAATAATGGACCCAAGGGAAAAGCCTTCATCATTAGCTCAGGTGAGGCCCTAAATGACCCTATGACTGTTACTGGTAAATTTTCAGTTAATGGACGTTTTGCTACTATACTATTTGATACTGGAGCCAATAGAAGTTTCATGTCCTTAAAGTTCTGTAGTCTTTTAAGTGACGTGCCCTCTGCCTTAGAATCTAAATACACTAAAAAATTAGCTGACGGTAAACAGATTCATGTAACGCATATTCTTAAAGATTGCAAGATAGAACTTGCTGGTCACACATTCATCATAGATCTTATGCCTGTTACGCTGGGAAGTTTTGACGTAGTGATAGGCATGGATTGGCTCTCCGATAAGCAAGCGGAAGTCATATGCCACGAGAAGATCATACGGATTCCTGTTGGTTAAGAAGTCCTTACGGTCATAGGTGATAGGGGTGGTGTAGTGATAGGCATAATCTCGTATATGAAGGCACAAAAGTTATTGAGGAAAGGTCGCTTAGCCATATTGGCACTCGTCACTGATAAGCAACTGGAAGAGAGGAAGATGGAGGATATTTCCGTAGTACTTGATTTTCCAGAGGTGTTTCCCGAGGATCTTCCTGGATTACCAACTCACCGCCAAGTGGAATTTCAGATCGAGTTGACTCCTAGAGCAGCCCCGATTGCTAGGGCACCTTATCGATTAGCACCAAATGAATTACAGGAGTTGTCGTCACAACTTCAGGAGCTTTTAGATAAGGTCTTTATCTGACCTAGCACATCACCTTGGGAAGCCCCTGTTCTCTTTGTTAAGAAGAAGGACGACACATTTTGGATGTGCATCGACTATAGGGAGTTGATCAAGGTCACGATCAAGAACCGGTATCCCTTACCTCGAATAGAAGATTTGTTTGATCAACTGCAAGAGTCAAGCTATTATTCCAAAATTGACCTGAGGTCTGGGTATCATCAGCTGAGAGTTTGAGAGGAGGACATCTCGAAAACTGCCTTTCGTACACGATATGACTATTACAAATTCTTGGTCATGCCATTTGGGTTGACAAATGCACCAGCAGTATTCATGGATCTCATGAATCGTGTGTGCAAACCCTATCTTGATCAATTTGTCATTGTATTTATCGATGATATATTGATTTATTCAAAGACAGAGGAGGAGCAAGAGGAGCACTTACGTTTGATCTTGGAACTGCTTAGAAAAGAACAACTGTACGTGAAGTTTTCTAAGTGTGATTTCTGGATACGTGAGGTGCAATTCTTAGGTCACATTGTTAATAAGAAGGGGATACATGTTGATCCTGCCAAGATTAAGGCAATAAAGAATTGGGCTGTACCCAAAACGTCGAGCGAGGTACGATAATTCCTTGGATTAGCAGGGTATTAGCGATGGTTCATAGAAGGATTCTCTAAGATTGCACAACCTCTCGCAGCTTTGACTCACAAGGGAGCGACATACAAATGGGGTGAGAGTCAGGAATCTGCTTTCCAGTTGCTGAAGCAAAAACTGTGTAGTGCGCCGATATTGGCGTTACCGGAAGGTAATGATGATTTCGTAGTCTACTGTGACGCCTCAATTCAGGGATTCGGTTGTGTCTTGATGCAGCGAGATAAGGTGATAGCTTATGCCTCAAGACAACTGAAGGTTCACGAGAAGAACTATACTACCCATGTCTTGGAATTGGGGCGGTGGTTTTTGCCTTAAAGATTTGTGGACATTACTTGTACGGTACCAAATGCACTTCTACACCGATCACAAGATTCTTCAACATATCTTTGAGCAAAAGGAACTGAACATGAGGCAAAGGCGTTGGGTAGAGTTGTTAAATGATTATGACTGTGCTATCAAGTACCATCCGGGGAAGGCAAACGTGGTTGCCGATGCCTTAAGCCGGAAAGAGACAGCTAAACCTCAATGTGTGCGAGCTTTACAGCTTATAATCAGTACCCAACTGCCTGAACAAGTTAAGGAAGCACATATAGAAGCTTTAAAAGCAGTGAACATCGGGTCTGAGTTGTTACGTGGAATGGATAAACAATTAGAGGTGATAGATGATGGAATTCGTTACTTCATGGATAGACTTTGGATACCTCTACATGGAAATCTGAGAGACTTGGTGATGAGTGAGGCACACAAGTGTAAGTACTCTATACATCCTGGATCTGACAAGATGTACTAATATTTGAAGGCGTACTACTGGTGGCCTAACATGAAGACGGAGGTAGCTACTTATGTGAGCAAGTGTCTGACCTGCTCGAAGGTGAAAGTGGAGTACCAAAAACTGTCTGGTCTATTACAACAACCTGAGATTCCTATGTGAAAGTGGGATCAGATATCGATGGATTTTCTTACTAAGTTACCTCGGACTTCTACCGGTTGTGACACAATATGGGTTATCGTTGATCGATTGACAAAGTCTGCTCATTTCCTAGCAATTAAGGAAACAAACAAGATGGAAAAATTAACCCGACTGTATCTGAAGGAGATCGCTTCGAGACATGGAGTACCGATCTCAATTATTTCTGACCGCGATGCTCGTTTCACATCGCACTTCTGGCAATCACTGCAGGAATCTTTGGGTATGCGATTGGATATGAGTACTGCTTATCATGCACAGACTGATTGTCAAAGTGAGTACTATACAGATGTTGGAGGACATGCTACGTGCTTGTGTGATTGACTTCGGGAATAACTTGGAAGTTCACCTATCATTGGTGGAATTTTCTTATAACAATAGTTATCACACTAGCGCAAAGGCAGCACCTTTTGAAGCTTTATATGGGAGAAAATATAGATCACCAGTTTGATGGGCTGAAATTGGTGATAGTCAGCTAACGGGTCCTGAGCTAATATATGAGACAACTGAGAAGATTGTGCAGATAAGGAACCATATGGCTGCAGCGCGAGACAGACAGAAGAGTTATGCTGACAAGCGACGGAAACCCTTAGAGTTTCAGATTGGTGACAAAGTTTTACTAAAGGTCTCACCATGGAAAGACGTAGTTTGGTTTGGTAAGCGAGGAAAGCTAAATCCAAGATACGTTGGACCATTTGAGATACTAGAAAGAATAGGTCCAATGGCCTATCGATTAGCCCTACCTGATTCGTTAGTAAAATCCATGATGTATTCCAAGTTTCAAATCTGAAAAAGTGTCTAACTGACGAAACGGTGGTCGTACCGCTCGAAGAAGTTCAAGTGGATGAACAATTATGCTTTATTAAAGAACCAGTCGAGATGATGGATCGTGAGGTGAAAACACTTAAGCAAAGCAAGATACCCATAGTCAAAGTTCGTTGGAACTTGCGACGTGGACCAGAATTCACGTGGGAACGTGAAGATCAAATGAAGCTTAAGTATTCTCAACTTTTCGTAAAGATGATGCCTATAAATGAAGGTATTGATTTAAATTTCGGGATGAAATTTCTTTCAACATGGGGATAATGTGACAACTCATCCAAAACTCACTCGATTTTGATTTCTGTGTGCCAATGCAGTAGACCAGTGATGGAACACTCAACATGTAACGCAATTTTCGGGACGAAAATTCTTTCAACATGAAGATAATGTGACATCCGGTAGTTTTCCATTACCGAACTCCATTAGTTCCGTTAAGTCTTGCATACACGTGTCGTAAGCACACACTAGTTGTCGTTTAATGTTGGTGACTTAATAATAATAATTAATAAGGTTAAACTGATGATAACTTAACTGATTATGTGATTGTTAAGTTATGCTTATGTGTTTGTTTGTTTTAAATATTAATTGTGAAAATTAATCGCGTAACGTGGAAACGTGTGTATTTAATCCGTATGTCTTGTGTTTAGTAAAGATAAAATATATAGTTATTATTATTAGTTTATATGTTTATTAATTTAGTTAAAAACACTTTTCAAAAGAGTTTAAAGCCTAAATTTTATAAAAATACAAAACACAAGGGTTTAAAGGGTAATTATCATAAATTAATTAAACAAATCAAAAATCCCAACCCTAATCCCACCCCTTCGGCCGCGACATTCACCCCCATACCCTCACCATCACGATTTCAACCAAAATCAAGCAAGAGACCTTCGGTCTTCGTCGATTACAAGTCATACAACACGTTTGAAGCATCAAACCTTGTCCATTACATGTTTAAAGGTTAGATTTTATGGGATTTCATGTGTTCTTATCTTGGCCGAAACCCTAGTTCGATTTTGGGTTCAAAATGTCGAATTCTTGGTTGTTTGATGATGTTATGATGTTAGTTAGGTTAGTTTGATGCTAGTTAACGTCGATTATGAAAGAAAACTACGTTTTTTACGTATTGTTCATAGGTTACTAAGAATAGTAACTTTATTTCCATGATTTTGGTGATTTGATGATAATTGATGATGTTAATGTGTTTATGATGATGATTAGATGCTAGATTGTTGTTATGAATGTTAGAAATTCAAGAACACACGTTGTAGTTCATACATTACTAAAGATAGTAACCTTTTGAGTATGAAGTTGATGAATCATGTTAATTAGATGTTATTTGTCACACCCTGGCTTATAGCGGAAACACGAGGATGCGACGGACGGGATCGTCATAACACTTGGTATAATAAAAGAGATATAATACATGCAAAATCCTCGTGTCATAACGTCGCCCGACACAATGGTGACTTGTGTCGTGGTTAGTCAGTTCCACGACTATTATAGTCTTATTGATTCTAATCCAAAATACATAATGTTCAAATATGAAAACAAATGACAAATATTACATATGCAAATCTATTGAAATCCTGAGGTCTCTGCTAAGGCATCTGCACTAGCTATCCTCTTTGATTATGTTCACCTGAAAAGATATGCTCAAAAATGTCAACACATAATGTTGGTGAGTTCCGCAGGTTTAAATTTAAAATATTTGATGCTGTATAGAATTTGATATGGAATCATACTGCAAGCACAAACCACATAACATGTGTTTAAAGACAACCAAACCTAATGACGTTATGCATATAAATCTGACGGAATATATTCACCCTTGGCCGGATTGCTGGCAGCTGTGTTGGTAACTCACAAGTTAACCAATCGTTGAAGGGTAGGGGTGTCAACCCAGTAGTACTACCAATACCTAAACGTTGGTTCCCAAACCCGGGAATTAATGGTTGTATGAGTGTTCCCAAGAATAACACCATGTATGCATGCAAAACAGTATCACATTGATTCCAAGTATGAATATAGAATATACGATGTACAGCATTGAAAACGGGTGAGCATACTTTTCCCCCATTGATTGAAAACATTGAAAATTTGTATAAGCATAAAAAGGGGCCACGAAACTCACCTTGAATCGATGTAATGCACAAAGACTTCACAGAATCAAGCAATGCACGTTCAGATACGATCAATACATATTATTGATTATAACTAATCCTTTAAAACATACTCAACGCGAATGGATATATTTGATTGGATTTGGGTTGGCGTACACGATTATAAATATTGAGTTTGATTTTATACCTAATGATTTTAGGATTTAAATTGTGTTGTGGGATTTTGGACAAATAATGAAATTATTTGTATTCTTGATTTATTCGAAAGAAGTATATGTATGTATTTTTTGTATAATTCAATAATAATTTATTAATTAAACTATAAAAATATAACCTATAATTATATTTAAAAATGATTTGTGAAATTATAATATTGTAAAATTTCTATGGTTTTCTATAATTATTTCAAAATTTAATACGATATAACGTCTATTTTTATAAAAATAGTTATTTACAATATTTCTAAATAATATTTTACAAAGATTTTGAGGTTTTTAAAACAAAATAAATTTACAGAAAATCATTTTGTAACATTTTAAATAAGAAAGTTTATAAAATTTATTTTTAGAATTTTTAGAAATTTTTATATAATTTTAGAAGCTTTAAAAAGGTTTTTAAAAAAAATGGCAGAGGCTCGGGTTTGAACCCGAGACCTCTTGCTCACCATCCCACACCCATACCACTGAACCAAAGGTCTCAGCCGCAACAGAATCCCGTTCTATTTCTTTTTAAACATGATTTCCAGTTTTCCCCAATTCTCAACAAACCCTAATTTCGATTTCACCAAAATTGAATACGAATTCGATATTAATAACAGTTAAAATCATGGGGCTTTTGATCCCCATACATAAACGAGTAAGATGGTATGTTTAATTCCCTGGTTGGTTTCGATTTGATGATAAGAACACTGAAGAACAAGCCGCGGTGTAACCCGAGATCGAATGTTGATCAAACGGTGATGGAAATCAAATTGATTGTACAGAGAGCTTCGAATAATGTCAATGATCAAAAGCCCTATGTTATTTGTGAGTTATAAGGCTCAGAGGTGGGTGTTCGATAGAGTTGCAGGTCGCGACAGAGGGAAAGATTGAATTCGATGTTTGTATGTGTTTTAGGTGTAATTTCCGGTTGTATTCGATTGAGTATTCATATTGGAACATTTATGTGGAATTACTTTGACTAAAGTAGTATTTTAGTGGGTGCTTTAGCCATTGCATTTGGTCGGGAATAAAGTGGAAAGGAATTAGCCGTTATTCGACCGTTTCAACGCGTTTTGGGGTTGCTTTGTGTTCGAATCTTATTCACGAGCCGATTCGCTGTAAATTGAGGTGTTAAAATCATGTTTTTATTTGGTTTTGGGGTTCGCCGGAGTATCGCCGGACTTCGGCCGGAACCGGCGCCGGAAAGTCGGGGGGTGGGCGGGGTTGGATTTGAAACTTCAGAAATTACACAAATGGTCCCTCGGGTTTTATTTTTGTTATTTTATGTTATAAAATTCATTTTTAAGTTTCAAAAATATCAAAACAGCCCCTGGACTTATTATTATTATTATTATTATTTTTATTATTATTGCTATGATTATTTTTATTATTATCATTGTTTTCATTATTATTATTATTATTATTATTTATTAGTATTGTTATTATTATTATTTATTATTACTATTAACTCGAATGTGTATACGAGAATTTCAACTAAAACGAAATGTATATATAAAAACAATAAATACATAAGGATAATTAACACACATAGAACATGTACATGAAGATAATTCTGTACATGAAGATAATTCGATTAACACGATACATAGATTATGAACCTACGTGAGGCTAGTCAATACACACGATGAGTTCACGAGCTTGATGTTGATTGACAGTCTATTGGTGACAGATGCTACATACCATCACATTCACCACATGATCTTCAACAAGAAGAATCTTAGGTTTCCTTTCTGATTTGGGAATATCTTGAATGTTTCTAAGACTTTATTCATTAAATCCATCTGTATCATCTGAACTGTCACACTAACATGACATTAAACCACCATGTTCTTTGCTTGATATTGTGAGGTGTCACAATATCCCCCAGTTGAGGGAATTTCGTCCCGAAATTCAACTGGTGCTAGGTCCAAGAGGGTCATCCTCGAACAGATGAGGATATTTGAGTCTCATCTGATCCTCATGTTCCCGTGTAAACTCTGGACCTCGTTTAGAATTCCATCTTACACGAACAATGGGTATCTTGCTGCGTCTCAATTTCTTGACCTTTCGGTCCATGACCTCAATAGGTTCTTCCACGAAATGGAGACTTTGATCAATCTTGATGTCCTCAATAGGCACGTGAAGTGATTCGTCAGCTAAACACTTCTTGAGGTTTGATACATGGAAAGTATCATGCACACTGTTAAGCTCTTGTGGCAACCTCAATCGGTATGCCACTGGACCTATTTTCTCTGTGATCTCGAATGGTCCAATGTATCTCGGGGCTAACTTCCCCTTCTTTCCAAACCGAACAATTCTTTTCCAAGGAGAGACTTTAAGTAATACTCGATCCCTAACGTTAAACTCTAACGGCTTCCGACGGTTGTCGGCATAGCTCTTTTGGCGATCTCGAGCAGCCTTAAGTCTATCTTTGATTAGGAAAATCTTATCGGTTGTTTCTTGTATGATTTCAGGACCTGTTAACTGACTCTCGCCAATCTCGGCCCAGCATACAGGTGATCTACATTTTCGGCCATACAGCGCTTCGAATGGTGCACACCCAATACGAGTATGGTAGCTGTTATTGTAGGAAAACTCAATCAACGGTAGATGAGTATCCCAACTGCCACCAAAGTCAATGACACATGCACGTAGCATGTCCTCAAGCGTCTGTATTGTGCGTTCACTTTGGCCGTCTGTCTGGGGGTGATAGGCTGTACTCATATCCAGTCGAGTGCCCATCGCTTTCTGCAACGTCTGCCAAAAGCGTGAAGTGAATCGACTGTCTCGGTCGGATATGATTGACACCGGCACTCCATGCCGTGTCACAACCTCTTTGATGTACAATCTTGCCAACTTATCCATTTTATAGTCTTCTCGGATTGGCAAGAAGTGAGCAGATTTTGTTAATCGATCTACTACGACCCATATCGAGTCGTGCCCGCTTGGCGTTCTCGGGAGTTTGGTGATAAAATCCCTTATGATGTTCTCCCATTTCCACTCGGGAATTTCGGGTTGTTGCAATAATCCCGATGGCTTCTGATGTTCAGCTTTAACCTTGGAACACGTCAAGCATTTGCTCACATATAGAGCAATGTCTTTCTTCATACCCGGCCACCAGTACAGATCCTTCAGATCATGGTACATCTTGTCTGCACCGGGATGAACAGAATATCGAGTCTCGTGTGCTTCATCCAAGACTAATGTACGTACATCTCCCCATTTGGGGGCCCACATGCGATCAATGAAGTAATGTACACCGTCATCCTTGCGATTCATCTATTTATCCAACCCTCAGAATTCTTCTCCCGCAAGGTTTTCTTCTTTTAGAGCCTCAGTTTGCGCACTTTGGATTTGAGCTTTCAAGTTCGTTTGAATAGTCAATCCTAAAGCTCGAACACGTAATGGTTTTACGCGTTCTTTACGACTGAGGGCATCAGCCACCACATTTTCTTTCCCCGGGTGATACCGGATTTCGCAATCGTAGTCACTAAGTAATTCTACCCATCGTCGTTGTCGCATGTTGAGCTCTTTCTGATTCAGGATGTGTTGAAGGCTCTTATGATCGGTATAGATGATGCATTTGGTTCCATACAGATAGTGCCTCCATATCTTATGTGCAAAAACTACAGCGCCCAACTCCAAATCATGAGTCGTGTAGTTCTTCTCGTGCACTTTTAGTTTTCGTGAGGCGTATGCAATCACCTTATCTCTCTGCATTAACACACATCCCAATCCTTGATGCGAAGCATCGCGATACACCACGAAGTCGTCTGTTCCTTCCGGAAGAGAATGGTATAGGAGCATTGCACAGCTTTTCCTTTAACGTTTGAAAAGCTTGTTCCTGTGCATGTCCCCAATCAAACTTCTTATCTTTCTGAGTTAGCATGGTCAACGGTTGTGCGATTTTTGAAAAGTTCACAATAAACCGTCGATAATATCCGGCCAATCCTAAGAATTGTCGGATTTCTGATGGTGCTTGGGGTGTATCCCAATTCTTCACGGCTTCAATCTTGCTGGGATCTACATGGATTCCATCTTTATTAACCAAATGGCCCAAAAACTTCACTTCCTGAAGCCAGAATTCACACTTCGAGAATTTGGCGAAAAGCTTCTCTTGCCGCAACAATTCTAAAATTGCCCGAAGGTGTTTCTCGTGGTCCTCTTTCGAACGGGAATAGATAAGTATATCATCTATGAACACGATTACAAACTTATCTAAGTATGGTTTGCACACTCGATTCATCAAATCCATGAACACAGCTGGTGCATTAGTCAGCCCGAACGGCATGACTAAGAACTCATAATGCCCGTAACGAGTCCTGAATGCGGTTTTCGGTATGTCATCCTCATAAACTCTCAGTTGATGATATCCAGAACGAAGATCAATCTTGGAGAAATACGAAACTCCTTGTATTTGATCAAACAAATCATCAATTCTGGGAAGAGGGTATCGATTCTTCACCGTCAACTTGTTCAACTCGCGATAATCGATACACATACGAAATGACCCGTCTTTCTTCTTGACAAATAGAACCGGTGCTCCCCATGGTGAATGACTCGGCCGAATGAATCCCTTCTCCAATAGCTCTTGTAGTTGGTTGGAGAGTTCCTGCATTTCGGATGGTGCTAATCGATATGGTGCTTTTGCTACCGGCGTAGCTCCAGGAACCAACTCGATACGAAATTCTACCTGTCGTAGAGGAGGTAAACCCGAAAAATCATCAGGAAATACTTCCTGATAATCTCGCACCACAGGAATATCTGCCAACTTGATGCCTTCTTTCTTCTTTTCTACAACATGAGCCAGGAGTGCATAGCACTGCTTCCGTAGACATCGTCGCGTCTTCATGCAGGAAATAAGCTTCAAAGTTCTTTCTGGTCGTTCTCCTTGAATTTTGAGTACCTCCCCATTAGGCATGGGGATTCGTACTACTTTCTCTCGACAAACGATCTCGGCTCCGTGCTTCGACAACCAATCCATTCCCACAATCACGTCGAAGTTCCCTGGTTCGAAAGGTATTAAATCTATGTCGAAGGCATGGTCTTCTAATATTATGGAGCACTGTCTAATGATCTTATCTGCTTGTATGAATCTACCGTTGGCCATTTCTACGGAAAAGCTAGTTTCTAGCCTACTCGGTTTCAAGTCCAGCATGTGTGCAAATTCAGAAGATATGAAGCTATTGTCTGCTCCTATATCAAACAATATAGAGGCGAAGTGGTCGTTGAGAAGGTACGTACCCGTGACGACATTAGGATCCTGACGGGCATCATTAGCTCCAATGACAAAGGCACGTCCTCTTGCAGCATTTCCTTGATTTCCCTGGGCCAGATTACCAGCTATAGCCAGCAATTACTGCTGGTTATTGCCTTGTTGGCCGGGTGCTCTGTTAAATGGGGGCACTTGTTTCGGAAGTGATCAAGACCTCCGCATTCATAGCATGCCCTGGCATGCCCGGTGGGGTTAACCGCGTTGATGGGCGTTACCAGGTTTGGCGCAGTCCTACAATCCTTCGCCCAGTGACCCAAACGCCTATAGTTTGTGCATTCCTGACACGGCCTTGCTGGGGAATGGTGCCAATTACACTTGTTGCACTTGGGGTGCAGTCCCGTGTAATCCTTCTTTTCTTGGGTTACAGCCACAAAACTTCGGGCTGTTTTAGCCTTCTTATCAGATCTTCCAGCATTAGACCCGAACTCCTTTCTTTTCTCGGTTCCCTTTCCCAGCAATCTAGTTCTCACCATTTCGTCAGTAAGAGCGCCAGCCTTCAAAATTGCGCTCTGGATTGTAAGAGGAGCAGCTGCTGTTACCAGTGCTCGGATTTGAGGCGCAAGTCCCCAAATGTACCTCTCGATTCTCTTGGATTCCGGTGTGACTAAATGCGGAACCAATCTTGCCAGTTCATGAAATCGGTCGGTGTACGCTGCGTGCCCAGCTCCCACCATTACGTGATTCCAGAATTCATGTTCGAGTTTTTGCATTTCATTGAGAGGACAGTATTCCTCAGAAATTAATGCCTTAAACTCATCCCAGGTCATCTGCATTGCAGACTCCCTTCCTCTTGCTTGAACCTGAGTGTTCCACCAGGTTAATGCCTTTCCTTGCAGTGAACAGGTGGCATATTTGATCCGTTGACTATCGAGGCATTCACTAATGTTGATTACTGCCTCCATCTTCTCGATCCATCTGGTCAAGGCTATCGCTCCGCCTTTCCCATCGAATTCGTGGGGTTTGCAAGCCACAAACTCTTTATATGTGCATCCCCGTTTGGTATGGTTGACGCCAGTTTCGTTTCCATTTGTTCCACCAATGCCAATATCATCCACTACCCCTTGGTTATGTTGGCCGTTGGTGTTATGATCCTCGTGGAGAGGATGATTCAGCAGAGCGTCGCTTACTTGCGTCACAATAGTAGGAACTAATGCAGCTAGCTACTGAGCAATCATAGCAGCTATATCAGGGGTGCCAGTTTCTTGATTATTGCCAGCTGGAACACCGCCAGCTCTTGATGGTCTACCCCTTCTCCTATTTTGCGAGGCTTCAGCTTCTTGGTTGGTTTTGCGTGTGACTCTTTTAGGCGCCATCTTCTAACTACATAAAGATGGAAACTTTAGTCACCGCATGATTTCACTCATTAATTCATAATAACCTATGCTTCGGTCCATTAAGATCATTATGTAGCCCAGGTTAAGCACATTCTTAGTATACCGGTGATGCTTATATATAGGGTTCCCCGCAGCATTCCCACCACATCCACGATATACCTTGAATAATACTTAAACTAGTTACATAACATCTTAATTTTCCTTAGCACCTACTCAAAGAATAACGTTTTGTATGCGTAGAGAGTATCATTACTCCTCTACATTCATGTAATCCATAAGGTCAATATTATGATTGGAAATACCATGAAGGCTTTAAGTAGGACAGGACTTGAGTAAATAATAATGTTTGATTGCCTTCAACAAGGACTTAACCCTAGCACCCTAGGGTATAGAATAGAAACGTGTGATACTCATGATCGTTACCTCATGGTAAGATTAGCCAGACTTCTCATGCATGGTGGATTGCAATTACGTGTGCACCCATAATGGTAATTTACCTTGCATGATCACCCTTAGCTTCACTTACCCCAAGTTAACATCATAGTATTATTTAGATTTAACAAGCACAAATTATATGATGTCCTCCTGTCCATGAGCCATTATTCCAATTATAGCATGTAATAGCAAATAAGCACATAAGCACATTATGTTTAATGTTAACTGCATATCCGTCACATTTCCAGAATTTCAGTCATAACCATGATAGGGTCGGACTCAATATCCGAGATCGACGCTACGCGTGATCACCGAAGTTCCCTAATAATATGATGTTGTACAAGCGTCTAGTTTGTACTTTTCCATTTCAGTAGTTTGTACAACAGCTGAAGAGTTTGTTCTTCAGCTGTTATAGTTTCAGTAGTTTGTAAACGACTGGAGAGTTTGTTCTTCAATCGTTGTACCTTTTCAGTACTTGTAACAGTTAGAACACCTAACATTTTTGTAAGAGGGTGTCAGCTGTTTGACATCTAGTATCAAAGTATCCCATGGAGAAAGACTAAGAGTATTAATGTCTTTCTCAGGATGTTCAGATAATACGTGTATATGTATAAAGTCAAGTATGTAGGAACATACTTGTATATTATTAGGTATATAGGAATATACCTGTATATTAAGTTCATAGACTTAATATACTTGACCCATTTGCCTTGTAGATTTGTGTATTGACCATAGTTTATCACTCATCCCAGAAATCCCCAGGTAGCGTAACGGGTCTCGCAATGAGATTTATACGAATACGCTTGCCTTAGCCCCAAGGCCTTTTGCAAGGAAATCTAGAATACAGGTGTCTATGTGTCACACAAATCATGAAAGACATTTAGGTAAAATCAAATGCACACAATCCCTAGCATGCATTCTATATGAAGGTTCTTAGGTTATAGTCTAGGTCGAATTCTCCACCTAATTCTCAATAACCAAGGCTCTGATATCAATCTGTCACACCCTCGCTTATAGCGGAAACACGAGGATGCGACGGACGGGATCGTCATAACACTTGGTATAATAACAGATATATAATACATGCAAAATCCTCGTGTCATGACGTCGCCCGAAAAAATGGTGACTTGTGTCGTGGTTAGTCAGTTCCACGACTATCATAGTCTTATTGATTCTAATCCAAAATACACAATGTTCAAATATGAAAACAAATGACAAATATTACATATGCAAATCTATTGAAATCCTGAGGTCTCTGCTAAGGCATCTGCACTAGCTATCCTCTTTGATTATGTTCACCTGAAAAGATATGCTCAAAAATGTCAACACATAATGTTGGTGAGTTCCGCAGGTTTAAATTTAAAACATTTGATTCTGTATAGAATTTGATATGGAATCATACTACAAGCACAAACCACATAACGTGTGTTTAAAGACAACCAAACCTAATGACGTTATGCATATAAATCTGACGGAATATATTCACCCTTGGCCGGATTGCTGGCAGCTGTGTTGGTAACTCGCAAGTTAACCAATCGTCGAAGGGTGGGGGTGTCAACCCAGTAGTACTACCAATACCTAACCGTTGGTTCCCAAACCCGGGAATTAATGGTTGTATGAGTGTTCCCAAGAATAACACCATGTATGCATGCAAAACAGTATCACATTGATTCCAAGTATGAACATAGAATATACGATGTACAGCATTGAAAACGGGTAAGCATACTTTTCCCCCATTGATTGAAAATATTGAAAAGTTGTATAAGCATAAAAAGGGGCCATGAAACTCACCTTGAATCGATGTAATGCACAAAGACTTCACAGAATCAAGCAATGCACGTTCAGATACGATCAATACCTATTATTGATTATAACTAATCCTTTAAACATACTCAACGCGAATGGATATATTTGATTGGATTTGGGTTGGCGTACACGATTATATATATTGAGTTTGATTTTATACCTAATGATTTTAGGATTTAAATTGTGTTGTGGGATTTTGGACAAATAATGAAATTATTTGTATTCTTGATTTATTCGAAAGAAGTATATGTATGTATTTTTTGTATAATTCAATAATAATTTATTAATTAAACTATAAAAATATAACCTATAATTATATTTACAAATGATTTGTGAAATTATAATATTGTATAATTTCTATGGTTTTCTATAATTATTTCACAATTTAATACGATATAACGTCTATTTTTATAAAAATAGTTATTGATGTGTTGCAAAACACATCTGTTTTCCATGCGATTTCTGTATATATTTTTAGTCTTTATTTCCCTGTTTATTAGTTTTTGGTTTCTATTTACGTATTTGTGTATTTGCAGGTATTTGTGGTTCAAGGAGCATAAATGGTTGATTTTTGAAGAATAAACAAGCATGCGAGCTAAGGAACGGAAGAAGCTTGGTCAAATGGAAGAATTCTGAAAATCCTTATCTTGGTGGGTCGCCAAGATGATGACAGGATCTGAGAGACGCGCCATGATTCCCGCGTCAGAAATCGACTATTTTGTTTTTAGCACGTAGCGAAGATTATGGGGTTATTTTAGCGACGCACTAAGATTGCTAAACAGAGAAATTTTGCCCTAGATCATTATTTAAGGTTTTATAAAAAAACCAGAGGGGGAGGCAGACGGCAGAGGCGATTGAAACAGACTTTTGAGACGATTTTGGAGCATTTGGAAGGCCAAGAACAAGATCCAAGCAAGAGAATCAAAGAACCTCGGGTGTTAATCATTCGGTTTTTAGTTTTCTTTCGTTTAATCTTTCCCTATCCATGTTTCGTACTTTTGATTTCTCTTTCGTCTCTGTTTGGATGATGTTTCTTGGCTAAACTTCTGTAGCTACCTAGGTTTGATGAATATACATTGTTTAGTTTAGTATTCTTTCGGTTTTTGGATTGTACTTGTGTTTAAAAGTTAATGATAATGATTTGGTTTGCATGATCAGTTATGGATGTGTATTTAGATCTGTTCTTGTGATTGATTTATTGCTTCACATGTGTCTTGGTGATTGTCTGTCATATAATGGATGCATGCTAGATCGTTTGCCTTGTGTTTGCGGTTTTTAGATGATTTGGTAGACGTATTGAATCATTGAAGTAATTGATCTTGAATTGGACTAATCAAATATGCAACTAATCTTAATACTGTGAGGTTAATAGGTTATCAGGTTATCTTGTGTGATTGATTGCTAGGTTAGAGTCTCTGTGAGGAGTTCAGTCTAGTTTCCCGCTCATATCATAGTTTCCTGAGTCTGATTAGGCATTCCAGATCTATCCCCTTACCTTTAGGTATTGTGACACTCGCGCCGTGAGGTAGAGTGTCTATCGGGTGTGTTATTAGCTCTCTTGGAGAACCTGTGAGGGTAATCCACAAACCGGTGTTTTATCGGCTTATTAGGTCTATCTAGTTGCTTTCCTTGAAAGTGTCGAGGTTTCTCTAGGTTCCTTTTAAGTTAGCATCTCTAGATCCCGGTTACACAAGTCTTTCCAAAACCGTTAGAAGAACAGCCAAAACGTGTATAGGATTCTGCGTAGGTAGTGTTTTTAATCATCTGAACTCAATTCTAGTCTTTTCCCTGTGTCTGTCCTGTTTTCAGTTCTTTCTAAAGCAATTTAAAAACAAACCCCCTATTTTACTTTCGCTTAGTATTTTAGTCGAGTCTTAGGTAAGTTTAGTTTTCGTTTTTCATACAGAAGTCTTTGGGTTCGATAACTCGGACTTAATAGCTATTCTGCAGTCGACCGGTACACTGCCGGTTGTGTCGCTTAGGATCGAGTCTTAGTTTTATAAATTTAAAGCTTTTAAGTGTCTAGTTAGAGTTTTATTTGTTAGTTTATTGTAGTATAGTCTAGCACACATCAAAGTTTTTGGCGCCGTTGCCGGGGACTTCTTGGCAATTGCGTTAATTAGACTTACTTGATTTAATTGCTATTTGTCCTAAGTGTTTTTAATTAGTTTGTTTTTAATTCTATTTGTTTTTATTTTATTTGTTTGAGTCAGTCTTACAGTTTTAATTTTGTGTTTTGCAGGTTTATGCCCCGCTTGAGATCACAAGGACCACCTCCGGATCAAGATTTGCAGCTTGTATTGCCCACATTTGAGGTTGGTACGTCTTCTCTTTCTGTTTTTGATTCTACACCTTTTCCTACACCTCCTTCTTCTACTTCTTCTGCATATCCTAGCCCACCTAGTTCACCACATACACATATGGCTGAGAATCAGACTGTTCATCAGCAAGCCACCCATGGCTTCACAGGAGTTAGCAATCCAATCACACTTCCTGCCATTGCTAATGATAACTCCTGGCAGATCCCATCCTACGTCATGACAGCTATCTCTAATAACTGTCAATTCCATGGACGCGAGGATGAGGACGCACCTGCACACATAGGTCGCTTAGAGCGAATTGGTAGAACTTTCAAGTTGCAGGGTGCGTCTGATGATGCCATTTTCTTACAGTTGTTTCCATTTTCACTTGCTGATAGAGCCGCCACTTGGCTCGAATCTCATGCAGCTGGTACATTCACCACTTGGCCGGCTCTTCGTGAGCGTTTTCTTCATAAGTATTTTCCACCGGCCAAGGCATCTAGGCTTAGAGATGAGATCCACTCATTCAGGATGGAGCCGGACGAGCCTTACTATCGTGCTTGGGAGAGGTTTCAAAACCTCCTTAGTCGTTGCTCCCAGCATGGCTTGTCCGAATGGGCTTTAGTTGAGAAATTTTATAATGGGTTGAATTATGAAACTAGGGCTAGATTCGATACTTCTGCGGGCGGGCACTTAATGGGTAAGAAAAACGTGAATGAATGTAATGAAATATTTGAGAGTTTTCCCCAAGCAGAACATGAGCAGCGGTCTGGAAACAGGAATTCCAGTCCTGCTACTAGTACCTCATCCAGAGGAGTTCACCATGTCACCATGGATACTAGTGTGGCTGCTGCTCTTGATAGTCTAGTTCGTGAGGTGAGAGAGTTGAAGAAAAAGGTTGATAGGTGTGAGCTATGTAGAGGTGACCATGCCACTAATGAGTGTTCTCTGATAGGTCAAGAACAAGCTAGCTATGTTAATAATTCTTATAACTCCGGTTGGAGAAATCAAAACAATTCTAGCTGGCGTTCTTCAGGTGCTCCCCCAGGTTTCCAATAGGGTTCTAGTCAAAGCCAGGGGCAGGGTAGTGATCAGAATCAAGGTGTTAGTCAGGGTAATGGAGAGTTGAGTAGGATAGAGAATCTGTTAACTCAATTAGTTGTCAAAGATGCAAAAACACAACAGATTCTAGCTGAGCATGATAATCTTCTGAAAAACCAACAGTCAACTTTCCTAGATCTCCAGAGGACCGTAGAGGACATAGCTAGAAGGTTAGATGAGAGGCTCCCAGGGCAGTTACCCGGTAATACTCAACAAAACCTAAATGCACATGTTAAAGCCATTACTACTAGGTCAGGTAGGAGGTTAGATGAGGTTAGAACTCCTATAGTTGAGGAAGTTGTGTTTGAGAAAGATGAGAGAGAGGTAGTTGAGAATCCCTCTGGGGATAAGGTTGTTAAGAAGACTAGTGTGTTTGAGCATTCTCCTGAGATTGACCATTCCCGTCTCCCGTTTCCTGATAGGCTTAAACATCAAAAGTATGAAAGGGATTACGGGCACTTTTTAGATCTCTTTAAGCAATTAAAGGTCAATCTCCCGTTCATAGAAGTGATTAAGTGGATGCCTAAGTATGCGAAATTTCTGAAGGATCTCCTGAAGAATAAAAGCAAACTGGGTGAGATTTCAAGTGTCTCTTTATCGGGTGAGTGTTCTGCGGTGGTTATGAACCAACTACCGGAGAAATTGGCAGATCCCGGGATTTTCACAATCCCGTGTCTGTTTGGTAGTGAGGTTCAATGCCACGCGTTGGCGAACTTAGGAGCTAGTATTAACCTTATGCCTTATTCCTTGTATGAGAAATTAGGTTTAGGTGAATTGAGTCCAACGCGCATGACACTTTCCCTTGCTGATAAATCTGTTAAGCACCCACGGGGAATTGTAGAGAATTTGTTGGTGAAAGTTGGTAAGTTTGTATTTCCCGTTGATTTTGTGGTTTTAGACATGGAGGCTGATGAACGTGTTCCTATTATCTTAGGTCGACCCTTTTTGTGTACTGCTAAGGCAAATATTGATGTGTTTAGGGGTCAGATCACACTTCACGTAGGAGAAGAGAGTGTTGTGTTTGAGGTAGCCAAATCAATTAGGAGTCCTAGTATTCCGAAAGAGTCGGTTTCCTTGATAAATTCTTGTGAGGTGGTTGATAGGAAAATGGAGAGTGTTAAGAGTATAGAGAATAATGCTAAAGTTGTTCGTGTTGAGAGAGCATATTCTGTCGAGGAAGAGGAGGAATTGGATAAGATAGTTGATGAGTTTTTGAGAATTTGTGAAAAAGATGATGAGTTGTTTGCTTCTGAGTTTGAAAATTTTGTGATGATTAAGGATAGCAAATCCCCAAGTGTGGGGATGTTAGAGTTTGAAAGAAAACCGCCACCGTTTGCAAAACCCAAGTCTGGGGATTGTGATAGCTTGATTGAGTCTGAATATGGTGGTTTTTTCTTTTGTGATGAGTTCGGTTATGATGTAGTGAGCATCGGGGGTGAGCTGGGTCTTCATGATCCCCCGTAAGTTGATCTTGGAAGATAGTATTTGGGTAGTGACCCATTTGTAGAGTTTGTAGAGTTGGTTTGCTTGAGTTTTAGGTAGTTTGTGTCGGTTTTTGTGTTTCGTGTGCTTTGTTTTCGTGTCTTGTTAAGTGTTTGCAGGGAAACGATTATTCGGTTGCAATTTGACACATGACCGGGATGGTACCAGGTAAGTTTTCCCACTTGAGCCATGTTAAAATAGGTAAAAAGATTATTGGGGTCGTAATTTGGCTAAGGCATGAAAATTTTCGAAACCTTCTGAACAAAGTGCAACCTCGCGTTACGCGCCAGGTTGGTCTTGATTTTCTCGCGTAGCGCGAGGTTCCTCGCATGTCGCGCCGTACTTTGCCTTAATCCCACGCGATACGCGAGGGATCCCAGGATTTTCAAAAAAAAAATTTTATTTTACCTAATTTTTACCATTTCACCCATTTTTCCACCATTTTCTACCTTCTACCATCATGTCATCCAGTTTTCCACTTGTTTAAGCAAACTTGAAAGTCTCAAACTTGTGTTCCCCTGTTTGTTGAGCCAGATTGTTTATTTTTATTGAGTCTGTTTGATGCTGTGTTTGCCTGGTAGAGTGTTTGTTTTGCAGATTTGGAATAATTCACCCGTACTCAATCTCCATTCGGGTGAATATATCCAACACTTTTTAAGGAGGCAACCAGTGATTCCTGATCGCGAATGAAATGCTATACGATCAGAGGTTTTGGATTCAGACTGTGCACAAATGGAATCTGCTTATTACCAGCTAAGTCTTTTCCAAAACTCTTCTTATTTATGTCTTTCTTTTTAATTTCCACATTGAGGACAATGTTAAATTTAAGTGTGGGGATAGGAAGACATGTGTCTTAGGTTTAATTTAATTGAGTCAGTCAGTCTTTAATTTGTTGAGTCAGTCAGTCTTTAATTTTTGCGTGTGTTAGTTTTTATTTTAGTGTGTTCTTTTAAAAAAAATCAGAAAATTAGAAAATGTCCTTGATTTTGATGTTTGCATATATTAAAAAATGGAAAATGATAGATAAAGTCAGGTGTCTGGTTTTCAACTACTATATGTATGAGATAAATAAATAATTGAAAACGTGTCTAATTTGGGATGCACGGGTAGGCCCAGCCGATTATGAAGGGTTTTCACAGATGTATTCTAATCCATCTAATTAAATATTTAATTCAATATATGTGTTCTCGCTAAATGGAAGTTGAAACTGTTGGAAGGTTGAAAAAGCACCACTGTAGGTTGATACACGTTTGTATTTAAGATTAGCAATAGTTGGCACACAGTAGGTGGCGCCTTAGGATTCCATCTTAGTGTTGTGTGAGGTTTAAGATGACAATTAGGTGCGAGAGGATTGTGACTCTTTTGTCAAAAGCCTCTAGGCTAGTGCTTAATGATTGTGGCCTGAAGCTTATGTGCTTGACTGCTGGGATGATGACTTGGCTGGCAACACCTCTGAGTTAGGGTTGTGATTGCGTTGTTTTAAGTCTTGCACAACTTAGGAAAAAACTATATGCTATATTTATATAAAAAAATGAGAAAAGCATAAAAAAAGAAAAAAAAATAAGTGCTGGAAAAAAAAAATTTTAGTGCAAATTAGCTTTCATCCAAAATAAGTTAGTTTTAAATACACGTGGGTATTGGGTTACAGTGGTAGAAAAATCATGGATTTTTGATTTAATCTTTGCTTTGGAGGCTTGAAAACAGGAATAGATACCGACTTGTGAGGATCATGATAAATAAAAATAGAATACTTGAACTTAAATGCTATACTCTTGGGGATTTGGATGATCGGCGGTTGGGTTTAAATTGACAAACATACCTTGTGATCGCGGTTAACACGTTAGTAAATTTTAAGAAGTAATTGGACTTAATTGTTGGAAACCAGATTTAAACTTGACTATGATTCCATTTGCATAAGTCTTTTTCAGGGACGAAAAAGAGGTAAGTGTGGGGATACTTGAGGTGTTGCAAAACACATCTGTTTTCCATGCGATTTCTGTATATATTTTAGTCTTTATTTCCAGTTTTTATTAGTTTTCGGTTTCTATTTACGTATTTGTGTATTTGCAGGTATTTGTGGTTCAAGGAGCATAAATGGTTGATTTTTGAAGAATAAACAAGCATGCGAGCTAAGGAACGGAAGAAGCTTGGTCAAATGGAAGAATTCTGAAAATCCTTATCTTGGCGCGTCGCTAAGATGATCACAGGATCTGAGAGACGCGCCAAGATTCCCGCGTCAGAAATCGACTATTTTGTTTTTAGCGCATAGCGAAGATTTTGGGGTTATTTTAGCGACGCGCTAAGATTGCTAAACCGAGAAATTTTGCCCTAGATCATTATTTAAGGTTATATAAAAAAACCAGAGGGGGAGGCAGACGGCAGAGGCGATTGAAACAGACTTTTGAGACGATTTTGGAGCATTTGGAAGGCCAAGAACAAGATCCAAGCAAGAGAATCAAAGAACCTCGGGTGTTAATCATTCGGTTTTTAGTTTTCTTTCGTTTAATCTTTCCCTATCCATGTTTCGTACTTTTGATTTCTCTTTCGTCTCTGTTTGGATGATGTTTCTTGGCTAAACTTCTGTAGCTACCTAGGTTTGATGAATATACATTGTTTAGTTTAGTATTCTTTCGGTTTTTGGATTGTACTTGTGTTTAAAAGTTAATGATAATGATTTGGTTTGCATGATCAGTTGTGGATGTGTATTTAGATCTGTTCTTGTGATTGATTTATTGCTTCACATGTGTCTTGGTGATTGTCTGTCATATAATGGATGCATGCTAGATCGTTTACCTTGTGTTTACGGTTTTTAGATGATTTGGTAGACGTATTGAATCATTGAAGTAATTGATCTTGAATTGGACTAATCAAATATGCAACTAATCTTAATACTGTGAGGTTAATAGGTTATCAGGTTATCTTGTGTGATTGATTGCTAGGTTAGAGTCTCTGTGAGGAGTTCAGTCTAGTTTCCCGCTCATATCATAGTTTCCTGAGTTTGATTAGGCATTCCAGATCTATCCCCTTACCTTTAGGTATTGTGACACTCGCGCCGTGAGGTAGAGTGTCTATCGGGTGTGTTATTAGCTCTCTTGGAGAACCTGTGAGGGTAATCCACAAACCGGTGTTTTATCGGCTTATTAGGTCTATCTAGTTGCTTTCCTTGAAAGTGTCGAGGTTTCTCTAGGTTCCTTTTAAGTTAGCATCTCTAGATCCCGGTTACACAAGTCTTTCCAAAACCGTTAGAAGAACAGCCAAAACGTGTATAGGATTCTGCCTAGGTAGTGTTTTTAATCATCTGAACTCAGTTCTAGTCTTTTCCCTGTGTCTGTCCTGTTTTCAGTTCTTTCTAAAGCAATTTAAAAACAAACCCCCTATTTTACTTTCGCTTAGTATTTTAGTCGAGTCTTAGGTAAGTTTAGTTTTCGTTTTCCACACAGAAGTCTTTGGGTTCGATAACTCGGACTTAATAGCTATTCTGCAGTCGACCGATACACTGCCGGTTGTGTCGCTTAGGATCGAGTCTTAGTTTTATAAATTTAAAGCTTTTTAGTGTCTAGTTAGAGTTTTATTTGTTAGTTTATTGTAGTATAGTCTAGCACACATCAGTTATTTACAATATTTCTAAATAATATTTTACAAAGATTTTGAGGTTTTTAAAACAAAATAAATTTACAGAAAATCATTTTGTAACATTTTAAATAAGAAAGTTTATAAAATTTATTTTTAGAATTTTTAGAAATTTTTGTATAATTTTAGAAGCTTTAAAAAGGTTTTTAAAAAAAATGGCAGAGGCTCGGGTTCGAACCCGGAACCTCTTGCTCACCATCCCACACCCATACCACTGAACCAAAGGCCTCAGCCGCAACAGAATCCCGTTCTATTTCTTTTTAAACATGATTTCCAGTTTTCCCCAATTCTCAACAAACCCTAATTTCGATTTCACCAAAATTGAATACGAATTCGATATTAATAATAGTTAAAATCATGGGGCTTTTGATCCCCATGCATAAACGAGTAAGATGATATGTTTAGTTACCTGGTTGGTTTCGATTTGATGATAAGAACACTGAAGAACAAGCCGCGGTGTAACCCGAGATCGAATGTTGATCAAACGGTGATGGAAATCAAATTGATTGTACAGAGAGCTTTGAATAATGTCAATGATCAAAAGCCCTATGTTATTTGTGAGTTATAAGGCTCAGAGGTGGGTGTTCGATAGAGTTGCAGGTCGCGACAGAGGGAAAGATTGAATTCGATGTTTGTATGTGTTTTAGGTGCAATTTCCGGTTGTATTCGATTGAGTATTCATATTGGAATGTTTATGTGGAATTACTATGATTAAAGTAGTATTTTAGTGGGTGTTTTAGCCGTTGCATTTGGTCGGGAATAAAGTGGAAAGGAATTAGCCGTTATTCGACCGTTTCAACGCGTTTTGGGGTTGCTTTGTGTTCGAATCTTATTCACGAGCCGATTCGCTGTAAATTGAGGTGTTAAAATCATGTTTTTATTTGGTTTTGGGGTTCGCCGGAGTATCGTCGGACTTCGGCTGGAACCGGCGCCGGAAAGTCGGGGGGTGGGCGGGGTTGGATTTGAAACTTCAGAAATTACACAAATGGTCCCTCGGGTTTTATTTTTGTTATTTTATGTTATAAAATTCATTTTTAAGTTTCAAAAATATCAAAACAGCCCCTGGACTTATTATTATTATTATTATTATTATTATTATTGCTATGATTATTTTTATTATTATCATTGTTTTCATTATTATTATTGTTATTATTTATTAGTATTGTTATTATTATTATTATTATTTGTTATTACTATTAACTCGAATGTGTATACGAGAATTTCAACTAAAACGACATGTATATATAAAAACAATAAATACATAAGGATAATTAACACACATAGAACATGTACATGAAGATAATTCGATTAACACGATACATAGATTATGAACCTACGTGAGGCTAGTCAATACACACGATGAGTTCACGAGCTTGATGTTGATTGACAGTCTATTGGTGACAGATGCTACATACCATCACATTCACCACATGATCTTCAACAAGAAGAATCTTAGATTTCCTTTCTGATTTGGGAATATCTTGAATGTTTCTAATACTTTATTCATTAAATCCATCTGTATCATCTGAACTGTCACACTAACGTGACATTAAACCACCATGTTCTTTGCTTGATATTGTGAGATGTCACATTATTGATCATGTCTAGATATGTTATGAACTTGATTAAGTATGAAAATGATGAAATTATGATTGAATTAGAGTAAGAGTAAGATAGATTTGACGTTCAAAAAACATTTATTTATTTTTTAAGATTGTATTTTAAAATTTAGTTTTAGATGTTTATACTATTATAGTATTTAAAATATAAATAGTAACACTATATTAGTATTTATTATAATGTTTAATACGTAACTAAAATGCTTATTTGATGGTATAACAATCTTACAAATTAATTGTTATCTATTAATATTTATTAATATCAAAATTCATGTTACAAAAATAGCCAAAACAAATATAACTTATGTACATTCATAATTTTTGTTTATTAATTCTTATAATTTCTTGCTTTTTATTAAAAAAAACACTTAATATTATTTTTCATGACGTGGCAAGGAAATCCCGCGGCCAATGTTTTTAGAACCGGATCAAACGTCGAACCGGACGTCTTATTGGTTTGGCGATTGGACCGGATTTAATAAATGGATAATGTCATAATTATATATAGTATAGTATATATATATATATATATATATATATATATATATATATATATATATATATAGTTCTACATATAATTCAATATAAGTAATTTTATATGTGTATTTTATAGTTATATATAAAACATAATAATAGCCTTATGTACAACACATTAATTTATTGTTCAACACCCTGTTTTTACTCATTAAAATCCAACAAAAAAAAACAAAAAATCAAAATCCGGTTCAACCCCCGGTCTGTTTCCCGGTCCTACCACCGATTCGCGATGAACAGGCTGGTCGAACCCCTCCAAAACGAATTGATGCGAACTGGTTCAGCCACACTTCCAATTCGCAGTCGGACCGGTTGGACCGGCCAGTCTGAGCCGGTCTTCACAACATTGCCCACGGCAATGCGCGGAAGTCAATCCTAGTAATCTATTAAACAAGTAATTTTAATTATTATCTATATATAATTGTTAAATATGAGATCTAGGAGCTTTTTAGAAAAAAAGTATGAGATCCTGGTCTTCAAATCCCGTAACTTTTCTCAATACTCGAATATAAACCGAGCATTTTATGGAAACACACAATCAAGAAATCGATTTCATAGATGAATAGAATCATAGATGATTTCTATAGTTTTTTATTGATGAATTATTTGAAGAAAAAAAAATCGGATACGATTTCATTTCTAAAAAAAATGCGCTCCAATCAACTACTAATTTTCTAGCAATGGTAACATTACAGTAATGTAGAGTCTACTTGTGAAATAGAGTAGCGCACTTAATCAACTTCTATATTTTCGTCTATCTCAAGAGACTATGTAACGATAATAACGACTCCCTTCTAATAAAATGACTAATGTAAGATATAGTCGTGCGTGTGGATGAAATTATTTCAAAACTTGCAAATAATTTCAAAACTACAATCTTGAATATTTATTGTATTATACGTCTGCTTTTTTCTCAGCTTGCTACTGTGATATCAAGAAGGAAGACGAAATTTTCGATTATTAGGAAAGACAACAAGGAGTGGATCCATTCAATATTTATTTAAATGTTATTGTATTCAAAATTGACCTGAGGTCTGGGTATCATCAGCTGAGAGTTCGAGAGGAGGACATCTCGAAAACTGCCTTTCGTACACGATATGACCATTACGAATTCTTGGTCATGCCATTTGGGTTGACAAATGCACCAGCAGTATTCATGGATCTCATGAATCGTGTGTGCAAACCCTATCTTGATCAATTTGTCATTGTATTTATCGATGATATATTGATCTATTCAAAGACAGAGGAGGAGCAAGAGGAGCGCTTACGTTTGATCTTGGAACTGCTTAGAAAGAACAACTGTACGTGAAGTTTTCTAAGTGTGATTTCTGGATACGTGAGGTGCAATTCTTGGGTCACATTGTTAATAAGAAGGGGATACATGTTGATCCTGCCAAGATTAAGGCAATAAAGAATTGGCTGTACCCAAAACGCCGAGCGAGTTACAATAATTCCTTGGATTAGTAGGGTATTAGCGATGGTTCATAGAAGGATTCTCTAAGATTGCACAACCTCTCGCAGCTTTGACTCACAAGGGAGCGACATACAAATGGGTTGAGAGTCAGGAATCTGCTTTCCAGTTGCTGAAGCAAAAACTGTGTAGTGCGCCGATATTGGTGTTACCGGAAGGTAATGATGATTTTGTAGTCTACTGTGACGCCTCAATTCAGGGATTCGGTTGTGTCTTGATGCAGCGAGATAAGGTGATAGCTTACGCCTCAAGACAACTGAAGGTTCACGAGAAGAACTATACTACTACGCCTCAAGACAACTGAAGGTTCACGAGAAGAACTATACTACCCATGACTTGGAATTGGGGCGGTGGTTTTTGCCTTAAAGATTTGTGCACATTAGTTGTACGGTACCAAGTGCACTTCTACACCGATCACAAGATTCTTCAACATATCTTTGAGCAAAAGGAACTGAACATGAGGCAAAGGCGCTGGGTAGAGTTGTTAAATGATTATGACTGTGCTATCAAGTACCATCCGGGGAAGGCAAACGTGGTTGCCGATGCCTTAAGCCGGAAAGAGACAGCTAAACCTCAACGTGTGCGAGCTTTACAGCTTATAATCAGTACCCAACTGCCTGAACAAGTAAAGGAAGCACATATAGAAGCTTTAAAAGCAGTGAACATCGTGTCTGAGTTGTTACGTGGAATGGATAAACAATTAAAGGTGAAAGATGATGGAATTCGTTACTTCATGGATAGACTTTGGATACCTCTACATGGAAATCTGAGAGACTTGGTGATGAGTGAGGCACACAAGTGTAAGTACTCTATACATCCTGGATCTGACAAGATGTACCAATATTTGAAGGCGTACTACTGGTGGCCTAACATGAAGGCGGAGGTAGCTACTTATATGAGCAAGTGTCTGACCTGCTCGAAGGTGAAAGTGGAGTACCAAAAACCATCTGGTCTATTACAACAACCTGAGATTCCTATATGGAAGTGGGATCAGATATCCATGGATTTTCTTACTAAGTTACCTCGGACTTCTACCGGTTGTGACACAATATGGGTTATCGTTGATCGATTGACAAAGTCTGCTCATTTCCTAGCAATTAAGGAAACAAACAAGATGGAAAAATTAACCCGACTCTCTCTGAAGGAGATCGCTTCGAGACATGGAGTACCGATCTCAATTATTTCTGACCGCGATGCTCGTTTCACATCGTACTTCTGGCAATCACTGCAGGAATCTTTGGGTATGCGATTGGATATAAGTACTGCTTATCATCCACAGACTGAATATCAAAGTGAGTGTACTATACAGATATTGGAGGACATCCTACGTGCTTGTGTGATTGACTTCGGGAATAACTGGGAAGGTCACCTACCATTGGTGGAATTTTCTTATAACAACAGTTATCACACTAGCGTAAAGGCTGCACCTTTCGAAGCTTTATATGGGAGAAAATGTAGATCACCAGTTTGATGGGCTGAAATTGGTGATAGTCAGCTAACGGGTCCCGAGCTAATATATGAGACAACTGAGAAGATTGTGCAGATAAGGAACCATATGGCTGCAGCGCGAGACAGACAGAAGAGTTATGCTGACAAGCGACAGAAACCCTTAGAGTTTCAGATTGGTGACAAAGTTTTACTAAAGGTCTCACCATGGAAAGACGTAGTTTGGTTTGGTAAGCGAGGAAAGCTAAATCCAAGATACGTTGGACCATTTGAGATACTAGAAAGAATAGGTCCAGTGGCCTATCGATTAGCCCTACCTGATTCGTTAGTAGAATCCATGATGTATTCCATGTTTCAAATCTGAAAAAGTGTCTAACTGACGAAACGATGGTCGTACCGCTAGAAGAAGTTCAAGTGGATGAACAATTACGCTTTATTAAAGAACCAGTAGAGGTGATGGATCGTGAGGTGAAAACACTTAAGCAAAACAAGATACCCATAGTCAAAGTTCGTTGGAACTTGCGACGTGGACCAGAATTCACGTGGGAACGTGAAGCTCAAATGAAGCTTAAGTATCCTCAACTATTCGAAAAGATGATGCCTACAAACGAAGGTATTGATTTAAATTTCGGGACGAAATTTCTTTCAACATGGGGATAATGTGACAACTCATCCAAAACTCACTCGATTTTGATTTCTGTGTGCCAATGCAGTAGACCAGTGATGGAACACTCAACATGTAACGCAATTTTCGGGACGAAAATTCTTTCAACATGAAGATAATGTGACATCCGGTAGTTTTCCATTACCGAACTCCATTAGTTCCGTTAAGTCTTGCATACACGTGTCGTAAGCACACACTAGTTGTCGTTTAATGTTGGTGACTTAATAATAATAATTAATAAGGTTAAACTGATGATAACTTAACTGATTATGTGATTGTTAAGTTATGCTTATGTGTTTGTTTGTTTTAAATATTAATTGTGAAAATTAATCGCGTAACGTGGAAACGTGTGTATTTAATCCGTATGTCTTGTGTTTAGTAAAGATAAAATATATAGTTATTATTATTAGTTTATATGTTTATTAATTTAGTTAAAAACACTTTTCAAAAGAGTTTAAAGCCTAAATTTTATAAAAATACAAAACACAAGGGTTTAAAGGGTAATTATCATAAATTAATTAAACAAATCAAAAATCCCAACCCTAATCCCACCCCTTCGGCCGCGACATTCACCCCCATACCCTCACCATCACGATTTCAACCAAAATCAAGCAAGAAACCTTCGGTCTTGGTCGATTACAAGTCATACAACACGTTTGAAGCATCAAACCTTGTCCATTACATGTTTAAAGGTTAGATTTTATGGGATTTCATGTGTTCTTATCTTGGCCGAAACCCTAGTTCGATTTTGGGTTCAAAATGTCGAATTCTTGGTTGTTTGATGATGTTATGATGTTAGTTAGGTTAGTTTGATGCTAGTTAGGTTAGTTTGATGCTAGTTAACGTCAATTATGAAAGAAAGCTACGTTTTTTACGTATTGTTCATAGGTTACTAAGAATAGTAACTTTATTTCCATGATTATGGTGATTTGATGAGAAATTGATGATGTTAATGTGTTTATGATGATGATTAGATGCTAGATTGTTGTTATGAATGTTAGAAATTCAAGAATGCACGTTGTAGTTCATACATTACTAAAGATAGTAACTTTTTGAGTATGAAGTTGATGAATCATGTTAATTAGATGTTGTTGATCATGTCTAGATATGTTATGAACTTGATTAAGTATGAAATTAATGAAATTATGATTGAATTAGAGTAAGAGTAAGATAGATTTGACGTTCAAAAAAACATTTATTTATTTTTTAAGATTGTATTTTAAAATTTAGTTTTAGATGTTTATACTATTATAGTATTTAAAATATAAATAGTAACACTATATTCGTATTTATTATAATGTTTAATACGTAACTAAAATGCTTATTTGATGGTATAACAATCTTACAAATTAATTTTTATCTATTAATATTTATTAATATCTGAATTCATGTTACAAAAATAGCCAAAACAAATATAACTTATGTACATTCATAATTTTTGTTTATTAATTCTTATAATTTCTTGCTTTTCATTAAAAAAAAACACTTAATATTATTTTTTATGACGTGGCAAGGAGATCCCGCGGCCAATGTTTTTAGAACTGGATCAAACGTCGAACCGGACGTCTTATTGGTTTGGCGATTGGACCGGATTTAATAAATGGATAACGTCATAATTATATATAGTATATTATATATTTATATATATATATGTATATATATATATATAGTTCTACATATAATTCAATATAAGTAATTTATATGTGTATTTTATAATTATATATAAAACTTAATAATAGCCTTATGTACAACACATTAATTTATTGTTCAACACCCTGTTTTTACTCATTAAAATCCAACAAAAAAAACAAAAAATCAAAATCCGGTTCAACCCCCGGTCTGTTTCCCGGTCCTACCACCGATTCGGGATGAACAGGCTGGTCGAATCCCTCCAAAACGAATTGATGCGAACTGGTTCAGCCACACTTCCAATTCGCAGTCGGACTGGTTGGACCGGCCAGTCTGAGCCGGTCTTCACAACATTGCCCATGGCAATGCGCGGAAGTCAATCCTAGTAATCTATTAAACAAGTAATTTTAATTATTATCTATATATAATTGTTAAATATGAGATCTAGGAGCTTTTTAGAAAAAAGTATGAGATCCTGGTCTTCAAATCCCGTAACTTTTCTCAATATTCGAATATAAACCGAGCATTTTATGGAAACACACAATCAAGAAATCGATTACATAGATGAATAGAATCATAGATGATTTCTATAGTTTTTTATTGATGAATTGTTTGAAGAAAAAAAAATCGGATACGATTTCATTTCTAAAAAAAATGCGCTCCAATCAACTACTAATTTTCTATCAATGGTAACATTACAGTAATGTAGAGTCTACTTGTGAAATAGATTAGCGCACTTAATCAACTTCTATATTTTCGTCTATCTCAAGAGACTATGTAACGATAATAACGAGTCCCTTCTAATAAAATGACTAATGTAAGATATAGTCGTGCGTGTGGATGAAATTATTTCAAAACTTGCAAATAATTTCAAAACTACAGTCTTGAATATTTATTGTATTATACATCTGCTTTTTTCTCAGCTTGCTACTGTGATATCAAGAAGGAAGACGAAATTTTCGATTATTAGGAAAGACAACAAGGAGTGGATCCATTCAATATTTATTTAAATGTTATTGTATTCAAAAGTAGCAGGAAATATTTTTTACACAATGACCAATAGTTAAGGAATTTATTTAATTCTGTTTTATTGGTTATGCAATTTATATTTATGCAAAAGATCATGGAATTACCCTAGGAAATGAATAGTATGAATAGAGATGTTTATGTAGTTTAGATACTGGCCACACAAGTTTGGTGTTTGACATTTTACCCCCTCCTTTTACCTTTATATCATAATTTTACTTTTGTGGGTTGTGGGTTTCAACATAATTTGTGAAAGGGGTTTTAGGGTTTCTGGCCATGGAGGTGGTGACTCGCCGACTTGCCCGACCATGGCACACCCCTTTGCGGTCGGTGGCCGTCTCTCTTACTCCGGTGATCGTTGGGTCGCTGCTTTTTTTCCACCTTTACGCCGCCTCACCCTTCTGTCGGCCAAGATACGCTGATGTCGGCGGTTGGTGGTCGATGGTATTGTTAATGGTTGGCGGCTCCAATGGACTCGTCTAGCGCCGACGTGCTTAGATCTGTGGGCCCCGATGTTGTCGGCGGTCTGTCGACCGCCTTTGGTGGCGTCTGCGTGGCTCCGATTGGTCGACGATGATGTGCGACTACTCATCTGAGTCGCTGATTTATGTTTCTGATTTAAAACCGTAGGTGGTCGCAGCATGTCGATGATGATGGGTAAAATTCATCTGAGACTTTCGTTTCAGCAAAATCTTTCCGATTCATTTTTTTTGTGTTTGGACCAGGGTGGAGGTCGCATGCCTCTGAGATACGGTGGTGGCTTTGCGACGTCGCCTGACGCTGTCCGACGGCCGGCGGGTGGCACCGAGGCTGTCCGATAGCAGAATGATTGACGGTCTTGGGCTGGTTGAATGCATGTACTATCTGTATGTTCCAGTCGATGACGACGAGTGCACTCGTCCGACACTTTTGTTGACGCACCATGTGTTGGTTGATATATCTGTTGTTGTGTGAATATGGATTAGGCGATGAAGAAAGAGAAAAGGTTGTTATGCTCATTGTTTTGGCGTGGTAAACGAGTATTTGCAGGCACAATGAATGACCCACCTCTGAGCCTCTAAATCCGCAATTCATTTATTAATCTATTATTGTTTTCGTTGTTCTGTGAAGCTACCATATTTTATTTAAAGCATCGACCGAGTCTTGAACGTTAGTATATGTGCAATGTGAGCGAAAATTAGATTCGCGCAACGCGCGTACTGGACATCAACTAGTTATTTAAAAACCATTTTAAGTAAAGTACTTTTATGTATTCTTATTTGATCAAGATACTTCCGATGAGTTTGAAAATTTTCAAGGGAATATTTATTAATTTAATAATTTACGACAGTTATATTTAAATTTATATATGTAAATAGATTATCGGTTCATAAAAAAATGATATAAAAAATCTTTTGTAAATTATTTACATGTATACAAAGTGAAGATCATATTAAAAATTTGCATGTATGTAACTACACAATTGGTTTGAAAAATAATTATTTAAGATTTACTTATATAAATATACAACTAGCTTTAGTTACCCGTGTATTACACGGGAGGTGGAGAGTTAATTATTAAAATAACACAAAAACATAAATAAAACTAAATATATTATACGGGTTGAAAAAATAAAATTGATTAGTTATTTATTGTTATTTATATAATACTAACTTTAGTAAACCCGTGTATTACACGAGTTAAAAAATAAAATATTAATTATGATGAAAGTTTATGAAGTATATAATGATATTTTAAAATAAGATATGATTAAAATTACATCTGAGTAATAATTATAAGTAATAATTTTAATTTTTATTTTCAAAAAAATTTAACCATTTTTCCAAACAAACCATATTAAAAATATCATTTTTAAAAGTTTCTTATTATAACTCCTAATTTTAATTATTTTTAGTTTATAAAGAAGTTTACTTTTTAAAAACATCAAGTTTAAGATATTTTATATTTTTAAAAATGTTTGATTTTTTAGAAATACTCTTATTTTATAAAAAATTATTTTCTAGAAGTAACATTAATAAAAAGACATCTTTTCTTAAATTATTAAGAAAAAAAAATTAATCTTAAAAAGAATTAAAATATTTTAATCTTTAATTTAAGTAACTATTTAAGAGGAGAGAGAGGTGGGAAAAATAAAATTAGAAGGCCTAGGATCATGACAAGTGTCCCCCTAAGTTACTCTTTTAGTATTATACTAGTTTTAGTAAACCCGTGTAATACACGGGTTGAAAATATTAAAACAACATAATTCATAAACTATAAATATTCAAATATTTTTTTGAATGATATAATATATAATTGACCCATGTAAAATTAAAATCAGTTATCTTAAAATCATACTTAAAATATATAAATATATCAATAAACATTTTTTTCTTTTAGTTTATCTTATTTAGCTATAAAAATATGTATAGTTCAAAACAATATGATTATACAATTAAGTTGATAATATAAAAAATTAAATTTAAAACAAAATGAATTATTACTATTAATTGAGTTTCTTAAAATAAAAAACTTGACTAAAATAATATATTAGTTTAGGCGGAAAAATATTTTTGAGGAGTAATATGAGGATGTCATGTGGCATCCTAGTTACTCTTTTATTATATAGTATAGATATAGATTAGTTTAAAAAATAAAGATTAAGATTTACATATCTTAATGTATTTCTACTATAATAAAATAGTAACTATAAACGGCATGTGCCATCACCACTTTCATCCTCATTAATTTTTTCTTGTTTCTCTCTTATTAAATAATCATATTTATTACTAATAATATTATTTATTTTTTATATTATATTAGTTTTTTAAAAATTAAGAAAAATATCATTTTACTAATGTTATTTCTAAAGAAATAAAATTTTATAAAATAAGAAAATTTTCTAAAATATAAAACTTTTTAAAAAATATGAAATATTCAAAATTGGTGTTTTCTAAAAAGTAAAATGTTTACAAAAAAATTGATTAAATTAAGGAGTTATAATAAGAAAGTAAAAAAATGATATTTTCTTTAAAACGTTCTTTTTGAAACAAAAAATTTCATTCTATTTATATTAAGTAAGATTTCAATCATATATATTAAACTATCATTTTTTTATTAGCAAATGTTAATTTTATTTAATATTTTATTTATTAAATTTGTGTAATACACAAGTTTACTAAAAATATTCTTTCAAAACTAATAAAATAAGGTTTTTGAAAGCCATATAGCATAATTCTATGCCTTCTAAATTTTATTTTATCTCTTCTCTCTCACAATAAATATCAATTAACTACTAATTATATTATTTAATTCTTTTTCATATGAAAAATTTTATTAAATTAAAAAAAGATCTTTCTACAAATGCAAATTCTTGAGAAATAACTTTTTAAAGAATAATAAATTTAAAATAAAAATATCAAACTTTTTAAAATCTATCTATACTAATAAAATAAACTTTTTAAAATGTGACAACCCGGAAAAATTTCGTTATATATATATATATATATATATATATATATATATATATATATATATATATACGTATGTATGTATGTATTTGATATTATAATAATAATAATGATATTATTATCATTATTATTAATAGTAACATTAGTAATAATAATAATAATAATAATAATAATAATAATAATAATAATAGTGTTGTTATTAATAAAAATAATTTATAAAAGTTTATTTATTTTTGAAATAATTAAAAATTTGGATTTAATAAGTTCAGGGGGTGATTTTGTAATTCTCGAAACTTGAAATTGAAACTATTTTACATAAAATAATAAACTGGAAACCACAGGGACCAAATGTGTAATTTTTAAAAACCAACCCCGGTCCACTCTTTCCCCATCGATTCCGGCCACTGTTCCGGCCGAGCCCCGGCGAGCTCTGGCGAGCTCCAAAACTCCAAAAATACTCGATTTTAAAACATGAAACTGGTCCCAATCAAATTGTGGGTCAAATTTGAATCTGGACACCCACTTTAATTGGTTGAATAACAGCTCACGATCGCATTAATCCAACCACTTCACTTTCGGCCGCTTTACAATTCATAAACCGCACTACACTTCGCGATAATGCAATTAAATTAATCCAGACGGTCGATTATAAGATTCCTAATCAAACTCAACTTTGAATTGCATCTGAAACACTCGAAAACATATTGTTCGATCCCCATTTCTCTCTCTCGACCTGCAACCCATTCGAACTCCCACTCAGACACGTTCTAAACCCAAATTAACAGAGGGCTTTTGCTTGTCAACAACTTTATAATGATCCTGCAAAGTTAATTCGATTATAATCAGTGATTGTTCATCGTTTGAATCCTCCCCAAGCCGCGAACTGTTCTTTAATTGTTCTTGACGACTTGAACCCCAAATCAGGTAATTAAAAACACCTTTATGCTCGATTTCATATGGGGATTAAAAGCCCTAACAATAATCTGATTAACAACATCAAATTGGGGTTTGATTTTGAGTTAATCGAATTAGGGTTCTTATCGATTTGGGGATTGATTTGGGTTGTGTTTAAAGGAATTAAAAGCCGAGACTTAATGCGGCTTTAAGCCTTTGGTTCACCGGTTCAGTCTCCAATTGCAATCCTAGGGGTCACGGGTTCGAACCCTGCCCCCAACATTTATTTTTTAAAGCCTTTTTGACCTTTTAAAAATACAGAAAAATACTTAAAAATTATAAAAATTTTTATAAACTTTGTTTATTTTAGAAGTTATCTAATTATTTTCTGGAAATTTATTTCTTTAAATACCTTATTTATTTATTTATTATTACAAATACTATAAATAGTTACATTTATAAAAATGGATTTTAAATAATAATTTAAATCATCAAGTTATTAATGGAGATTATATTATTTTAATTATGGATTTATTATGATAAATGAAGGAATTATATTTAATAAATTTCCCAAATTGTTTACAAATACGAATATTATCATTATAATTATGATCATGCCATGGTTATTATTAATATCAATATTGGTAATATTATTAATACATGGTGTTGTTTGTAATCAAATCGTACGCGTCAAACCGAACCGACCCGAATCCGACCAAATGTATTTATTCGCGTTGAACACATTTAAAAAAAAAACTTAATTACAAATAATAATAGGTGTTGATCGTGTTTGATCGTGCATTACCTTATTCTTTGAAGCTCTTGTTCATTTCATTACATCAGTTCAAGGTGAGTTTACAGCCCCACTTTTACTTTATACTCTTTTTGGGGGAGAGAAACATGATGTTTTCATAAACATTACATTACATTGGGTTTTTGTAATACTGCATATACTTGATACTATGGTGTTATACTTTGCCCTTCGAACCGTTAATATGCAAATAGCGAGGTGATTGTTAGTAGATCTACTGGGAGTGACATACCCCACCCGGGCTAGTCGCACTAGCACAACGTTCGCAAACGGGTGAACAGTTAGCCTGTTAAAGGTTGTGGTGTGTGATCCACAATCGGGCCTACTTTATTATTTGATTACATGTCAGCTCGGTCGTGACTTCATACACATAGTGATCATTATGGACTAGCTACCCATTATATGCTTTAATTACTAAATCCGGGAATTTCATTATACTTATCGGATTACTAAATCCGGGAATTTTATTATACTTATCGGATTACTAAATCCGGGAATTTCATTATATTTATCGGATTACATAATCCGGGGATTTCATTACTGATACTTATCGGATTACATAATCCGGGGATTTCATTACAGATACTTATCGGATTACATAATCCGGGGATTTCATTACTGATACTTATCGGATTACATAATCCGGGGATTTCATTACTGATACTTATCGGATTACATAATCCGGGGATTTCATTACTGATACTTATTGGATTACATAATCCGGGAATTTCATTACTAATACTTACTGTTTTCTGATAAACCTGTGAACTCACCAGTCTTGTACTGAGATTTTTGCATGTTTTCTCTCAGGACATTGATGTGGAACGTCTAGGAGCACACCATCCACTGCATGTCATTCCGCATTCATCTCAAACTGTTTTCAAGATTTAATTTGCATTTACTTTACATAAATTGGATTGGACGCGTGTTTGCGTGTTCCAAAACTATTGTTAAATGTTTTCCTGTTTTCGCTTCCGCACTACTTAAATATATTTGGTTTGTTTCATTAAAATTAAGCAACTTGTATGATTTGTAATTATCGAGTCGTTTGGTGTAATTGATGCTTATCTGAGATCCTGGTTATGTCACACGCCTGACGGTAAAACCCCGTACGTGGAAAATGAGGGTGTGACAGATTGGTATCAGAGCATTAGTTATAGCGAACTAAAATGAACTTTGCATCTCATCTGCATTGCATTTTAGACTATAGCTGGATTTGCATTAGTTACACACATATAGATTAATATGCTATGCCTACTAAATTGGTTGCCTAAGAATTTTTGCTTTAACATATCCCTGTGAGCATATGGCTACCGGGATGGTGACTCCGAGTTACTGTGAGTCACGGGAGAGTTTGTGTGCATTTGACATCGCCTGAATGTGCTTCATGATTTGTGTGACGCATAGACACCTGTATTCTGGATTTCCTGGCAAAAGGCCCTCGGGCTAAGGCAAGCATATCGCATAAATCTCATTGTGAGACCAGTTATGCTTACTTGGGGATTTCTAGGATGAGTGATAAACTATGGTCAATACACAGGTCTCTAAGGCAAATGGGTCAAATTACCTTGGCGTGTCAATAATTCCCAAACTCTACTGATCCTTTCGTATACTTTGATTGATCGACCCCAATATAATACATACATATTTGGTACATCTATCATTGATGACCACTATACTTGACAAGATATGTTAGCCTGATAGGAGGAACCGGGGTGATCATGCAAAGCAAGTTACCATTACGGGTGCACACGTAATTGTAATTTGTCGTGTATGCTAAGTCCGGTGAATCTGGTCGGGTGGTAACATTGTAGTCAGTATAAGTCATCATTCCTACACCTTGAGCAAGAAAGTCTCGGTCTTCATAGAACATAGCCACTAACTATCTATCAGTTCTACTTGTAGGAATGCTCACCCTTACCTTGAATTTGGACGAAATTCAAACCATGACATTTGTGTTAATCCCACGGATTCGTACTGATTCTCTAGCTTGTCTATTTCTTTAAATCCTTGAATTTCTCTTCCTTTT
This sequence comes from Flaveria linearis, assembly GCA_024085815.1. Taxonomy (NCBI): domain Eukaryota; kingdom Viridiplantae; phylum Streptophyta; class Magnoliopsida; order Asterales; family Asteraceae; genus Flaveria; species Flaveria linearis. Next base: position 6,673,832 of record CM044007.1, on the reverse strand, counting down.
CATTTCAAGACAAAAGGTCTATTTTCATACGACTGATAGCTTTTGATATTTGGTAATTTAAAGAATGTCTGGAAGAGGACGTGGACGCGGGAGAAGTAACGATCATGAGTATTACAAGTTTTCTATTCTATACCCTAGGGTGCTAGGATCATAATTCTAGTAAGTCCTTGTTGAGGGTAACAAAACATTACTAACACTTGCTATTACTTAAGTCATGTCCTACTTAGAGCCTTCATGGTATTTCCAATCATGACCTTAATTTTATCTTTTAAGAGACATTCCTCCACTTAGTATTTCAGTAACTGAGGAACTGATTGAATGCTTAGAATGAAAGTGGACTACAGGAAATATAGAAGAGTGATGATACTCTCTATACATACATTACGTTATTCTTTGGGATGATGCTAAGGAAAATTAGGATGTCGTATAACCGGTTTAAGCACATTCTTAGTATACCGGTGATGCTTATATATAAGGTTATTGAGGTTAGTTCAAAGCCTTGGTGATTAAGTACTATTACTTAAAGAATGAAATGCAAAGGTTAGAATGGTAATTCTAAAATCGTGTAATAGTGGGGTTAGGTCGTGCTCTTTATATTGACAAACTCCCTGAATTGACAAAGCTGATGTCATACCTTATGACATTAGACCAAATAGAATTAGGAAGGACACTGTGAAAATCTAGTAATAGTAGAAAGAAGTTGGAAGGTCGAACAAGCAATCTAGCGGTAAGGTAGACAAGAATGCCAATGTTGTAAACCTAGCTATGTTGGTTAATACGATTAAGCTAACATGCGCTAAACGGGGACATTAAGAAGGTTGGAGTTCCGACCATTACCATAAGTGTGACCTAGGTCGATTAGGACCCCAGGACAAGTTAGAAACAATCAGAATTAGGAAATGGCTATAGCTAGAAAGTAAGAACAGTTAAATTATGGAAAATAAAGGTCATATAATTCAAAGTAATACATCACGCGGTCATACATTTACGACTGAAGCAAGCCACATTCGACAAGACTAAATGTTGTTACATGTACGTACCTTATCATTAATAGCTACACATCTATTTGATACCAGGGTTGATAATAAGCTTGGATTCTTCTGGAATTATTCTTTAACTTAGCATTAACCCTAGTTGTTTAGAAATTATTTACTCTGTTAAAATGACCAATGGTAATAATTAGAGGTTACACAAAAGTACACGAAGATCATGTCCTTGACATAGACTTAATACCGTATGAATTGATTATCGAAGAATGAAACCAAGATAGTCCGTCAGGAGAAGGTGATTCGACCCATCAAACCAAAGCATGATCTCTGAACCTGAAAGGAGACCCAATCGTTTTAGGTTGATTTTTATTCTAAGCTTGGAGCACTTAGATTCGTAAATCGATTTCTCTCCCTTTATCCTCATGTTTTGACCTAGCTATATGGAATCATTTAGTCCTTATCTATCGACTTTCATTTTGAGTTATCATCAAAGCATGATTGTGCGATGGTAGCCTTCCTAAACAAATCTCTCTGTTGGAGATATTATCAACTTATGTTCATGACTTTCTAGTCATACAAATGTTCTCAGCTGTGCTTATGGTTTGTTGCACGGCATATATAAACGTACTTAAATATTGCTACCTTGCAAAGCATGTTTACAGATACCTTTCCTATTGTTCGCATCACTTCTTGAATCGTTTTTGAATCCTTAAGCTTGAAAATCATTAAAATTCTATCTTGGATTTAAACAACAAGACTCGTTATCATCCTCATTACGATGTGGACATAAAGGTTCATAAACCTTCGTAACTTGTAGACATGGGTTTGGTCTAAAGACGTAACTTGGTATGTGTCCAAGTGTCTTATCTTCATAAGTGACAAGACCTAATCTTCGTGATCCTATGGATCTCCGGTGTAACTTTCCTTGCAACTAAAATACTTCCTATCTTAGAGGTCACGATGACAATTGGTGCATTATAGACCATTGTCGTGAGCTCATTTCAAGATCTTCGCATAGCGTATTTTAGACCAATGGTTGGTCAAAGGAGGAATACATCTTCACAAGATATGCGTTAAGATCGTTTCATATGGTGACGTTTGGGATTCTTAAATTCCGACGGATAACTTTTCTTATCATTGTTGGTCTTATTTTGATTTGTAGACATCACCTTACCACGAGATTATATTCTGGAAATTATGGATCGATAAGTTAAACAACTTAAGCATAGAAAAATTCTGATTGGCAGAGTTCGGTGGAACTGCCGGCGTGGTCCTGAGTTCACTTGGGAACGAGAGGACGAAATGATACGCAAGTATCCTAACCTGTTTAAGAATGTTGCCAGTACATCTTAATTTCGGGACGAAAATTCCTCTAACAGGGGGATGATGTGACAACCAGGAAAATTTTCGTTAAAATATATATATATATATATGTATATATATATATATATGTATATATTTGATATTATAATAATAATAATGATATTATTATCACTATTATTAATAGTAACATTAGTAATAATAATAATAATAATAATAATAATAATAATAGTGTTGTTATTAATAAAAATAATTTATAAAAGTTTATTTATTTTGAAATAATTAAAAATTTGGATTTAATAAGTTCAGGGGGTGATTTTGTAATTCTCGAAACTTGAAATTGAAACTATTTTACATAAAATAATAAACTGGAAACCACAGGGACCAAATGTGTAATTTTAAAAAACCAACCCCGGTCCACTGTTTCCCCTTCGATTCCGGCCACTGTTCCGGCCGAGCCCCGGCGAGCTCCAAAACTCCAAAAATACTCGATTTTAAAACATGAAACCGGTCCCAATCGAATCGTGGGTCAGATTTGAATCTGGACACCCACTTTAATTGGTTGAATAACAGCTCACGATCGCATTAATCAAACCACTTCACTTTCGGCCGCTGTATAATTCATAAATCGCACTACACTTTGCGATAATGCAATGAAATTAATCCAGACGGTCGATTATAAGATTCCTAATCAAACTCAACTTTGAATTGCATCTGAAACACTCGAAAACATATTGTTCGATCCCCATTTCTCTCTCTCGACCTGCAACCCATTCGAACTCCCACTCAGACACGTTCTAAACCCAAATTAACAGAGGGCTTTTGCTTGTCAACAACTTTATAATGATCCTGCAAAGTTAATTCGATTATAATCAGTGATTGTTCATCGTTTGAATCCTCCCCAAGCCGCGAACTGTTCTTCAATTGTTCTTGACGATTTGAACCCCAAACCAGGTAATTAAGAACACCTTTATGCTCGATTTCATATGGGGATTAAAAGCCCTAACAATAATCTGATTAACAACATCAAATTGGGGTTTGATTTTGAGTTAATCGAATTAGGGTTCTTATCGATTTGGGGATTGATTTGGGTTGTGTTTAAAGGAATTAAAAGCCGAGATTTAATGCGGCTTTAAGCCTTTGGTTCACCGGTTCAGTCTCCAATTGCAATCCTAGGGGTCACGAGTTCGAACCCTGCCCCCAACATTTATTTTTTTGAAGCCTTTTTGACCTTTTAAAAATACAGAAAAATGCTTAAAAATTATAAAAATAATTTTATAAACTTTGTTTATTTTAGAAGTTATCTAATTATTTTCTGGAAATTTATTTCTTTAAATACCTTATTTATTTATTTATTATTACAAATGTTATACATAGTTACATTTATAAAAATGAATTTTAAATAATAATTTAAATCATCAAGTTATTAATGGAGATTATATTATTTTAATTATGGATTTATTATGATAAATGAAGGAATTATATTTAATAAATTTCACAAATTGTTTACAAATACGAATATTATCATTATAATTATGATCATGCCATGGTTATTATTAATATCAATATTGGTAATATTATTAATACATGGTGTTGTTTGTAATCAAATCGTGCGCGTCAAACCGAACAGACCCGAATCCGACCAAATGTATTTATTCGCGTTGAACACATTTTAAAAAAAAACTTAATTACAAATAATAATAGGTGTTGATCGTGTTTGATCGTGCATTACCTTATTCTTTGAAGCTCTTGTTCATTTCATTACATCAGTTCAAGGTGAGTTTACAGCCCCACTTTTACTTTATACTCTTTTTGTGGGAGAGAAACATGCTGTTTTCATAAACGTTACATTACATTGGGTTTTTGTAATACTGCATATACTTGATACTATGGTGTTATACTTTGCTCTTCGAACCGTTAATATGCAAATAGCGAGGTGATTGTTAGTAGATCTACTGGGAGTGACATACCCCACCCGGGCTAGTCGCACTAGCACAACGTTCGCAAACGGGTGAACAGTTAGCTTGTTAAAGGTTGTGGAGTGTGATACACAATCGGGCCTACTTTATTATTTGATTACATGTCAGCTCGGTCGCGACTTCATACACATAGTGATCATTATGGACTAGCTACCCATTATATGCTTTAATTACTAAATCCGGGAATTTCATTATACTTATCGGATTACTAAATCCGGGAATTTCATTATACTTATCGGATTACTAAATCCGGGAATTTCATTATATTTATCGAATTACATAATCCGGGGATTTCATTACTGATACTTATCGGATTACATAATCCGGGGATTTCCTTACAGATACTTATCGGATTACATAATCCGGGGATTTCATTACTAATACTTATCGGATTACATAATCCGGGGATTTCATTACTGATACTTATCGGATTACATAATCCGGGGATTTCATTACTGATACTTATTGGATTACATAATCCGGGAATTTCATTACTAATACTTACTGTTTTCTGATAAACCTGTGAACTCACCAGTCTTGTACTGAGATTTTGCATGTTTTCTCTCAGGACATTGATGTGGCACGTCTAGGAGCACAGCATCCACTGCATGTCATTCCGCGTTCATCTCAAACTGTTTTCAAATTTAATTTGCATTTACTTTACATAAATTGGATTGGACGTGTGTTTATGTGTTCCAAAACTATTGTTAAATGTTTTCCTGTTTTCGCTTCCGCACTACTTAAATATATTTGGTTTGTTTCATTAAAATTAAGCAACTTATATGATTTGTAATTATCGAGTCGTTTGGTGTAACTGATGCTTATCTGATATGCTGGTTATGTCACACGCCTGACGGTAAAACCCCGTACGTGGAAAATGAGGGTGTGACATAAAAGCGACATGTTACAATTCTATGCCTCCTAAATTTTATTTTTCCGGTTCTATTTCCTAATAAATATCACATTAACTACTAATAATATTATTTAATTATTTTTCATATTAATTTTTTATTACATTAAAAATAAATCTTTCTACAAATGAATTTTCTAAAGAAATAACTTATTATAAAATACAAAATTTTTTAAAAAATATCAATTTTTTTAAAAAACACAATATATTTTAAAACTTGTGTTTTCTAAAATTCTTATGAAACAAATTACATGTGTCCCCACTACGATAAATTACATGTGTCCCGACTACGATAAATTACAATTTTGATTAAAAATTGAATTAAAAAAGATTTTAATTTCTTAATAACTCTCATTTAATACCATATCAATCAAGATAACTTTTTTATAAAATAAAAGAACTAGAAAAAAGGGACGATTGCTAGTGATGTTATAAAGTTCGCTACATTCAAACTTTGATCTGAAGGATCTAATCAAAATCAAAATGAGTATTTGAAAAACTCCTACCCTTAATACAATATTCAATTACGTTAAAAATACTTTTAGATATCTTAAACACCTCTTGTGTTGTGGGTACCACTTCGTTGAAACTTGTAATAGCACGCAACTAGCGGATAATAATTCAACCCATCAATATCAACACATCATTTCTTACTTAATTTTTTATTTATTATAGATAGAAAGGTTAAATGTGTATAATTTCAAAAAAATACTATTGCTATTACTATTATATTATTTTCAAATGCATTACCATGAATAATAATGGATCCTAATATAGGGACACCCACTTGAATAAATCAACATCTCATATACGTTGCGTATGGATCCATAAGCGTCTTATAGGTATACCCCATTAATGCTTAGCATTCCATGTCGCATTAGTCGTTTTCGTGGTGCTTATAGCCGTCGTATATCGTCAAACGCCGCTATAGCATTTTCACACGACAAAACTGGACCAAGTTTAATTAATTATTCACCAAAGCTATATGCGTCGTATGGTCTCACCTTGACCAAGTTTAATCAACCATTCAGCAAAGCCATACGCGTCATATGAGGCCATACGTCACGTATAGCCATGTGGCGTATGGACTAAAGTGCAAGTGATGCGGTTAGCAAATGCAACGTGTTTTTGTCATCTTTTCACAAGTTGTGGCTTATCTTGTGCTTGTCGGCTGAAAAAATATAAATATTCTGATAATAATTCTTTACTTACGTCTGTTATCCGATAACAAATTATGTATTAATAAATAATTTTTAAGGCAGGTGCTAAAATTCCACTAGATGCAATTTACGTATTTTAGATGAAACTTGATAAACCTAAACCGTCATTTATAGTGGATGAAAAATTCAATGTTGCAGAAGAAATGTAACGCGTGAAACAATAAATTATGACACAACCTATCGCTGTAAAATTTAGTTTGATGGAAAAAATAAAAGTAATTGTGTATTCATGGAAAACGAATAAGAAAGCGCATGCTATCGATATAGATATTTGTGGTCGTCCAACGCTAAAGGTTCAACAGCAAAAGCATGAAACTCAACAAAGTATGTGTGACATACCCCGAGACATAGCTCCTTCATTGCGTCTCACTTTACCGGAAGAACAAGTTTAGTGGTTAACCTTAGAAGTTCGCCATGCAACGCAATTGTTCAACGTCTTTTAAACTGAAGCGAACATCTAATAGTCTCGGAGTATCACAAAATACTAATGAGTTTTCATCGATTTTCGGATATCAACAATTATATAATATAAACAGGTTAAAGAATTGGATTCCGTCCATCTTTCATCAGTATATCTCACGTATATAAGATGTTCGACTAGACGAAAAATTGTACTTTTCGATCTGTAGCTTTAGGTTAGGGTTTAACGGAAATAAGTGTGTTTATATGCAGCAACAAATTTTTGAAGAATTAGACACACACGAACTAGAATACAAAGAAGTTTCTAATACTTTGTACCCCGAACAGTATAATGACTTATGTCACACCATAAATTGACAACGTGTAGAACCTGCACAAGAAGAACATTGGATGATAATGTCTAGGGCTGGCATAACAGGTATACATGTACCTGTTAAGACACGAACACGATAAGACACGAACATGAAACCTGTATACCTATACACGACACGATAACTTATCGTGTACCTGTTTCCAAACCTGAACATGAACCTGTTAATACCAGGTATACACGATAAGACACGATAAGACACGATAAGACATGATAAAAACCATTAATAACACATATTTAGGAACTATTTTAGTGATACAAAAATCATCCAAAATTCATAAAAGTCTTAAGTAGTACCAAAAATACATAATCCTTACCAAATAAAACACACAAATTCATAATAGTCTAATCGAAATAACTTTGAAAACAAGCAAACAACTTCAACTTCCAATTGATCTTTCTTCTCAAATCTTCAATTCCAAACAATAAAACCTACACACAAAACAAATATAGATAATTAGTCATTTTCTTATAGATATGCATCATTTTGAGTAGTTATCCAATATCATTTTTTAATTTTTATACTTAATGGTACTTCTTGGTCTTGAAAACATATCTATGATAGGTACTAACACGTTAGGGTTAGGGTTATCACTTATGAATTTTAGTGTTACATTATTTATATTTTTTTTGAAAAAAATATTTATCAGGTACTAACGGGTACATAACAGGTAAACAGGTAAAATACCTGTTTAGACATGAAATTTAACAGGTATATTCGTGTCTACCTGTTTAGTACACGAAACCTGTTAAGGTCATACCCAATACCTGTTAAGATCGTGTAGGTTCGTGTCATGTATTCATGTTCGTGTCTAAAATTTCCAGCCCTAATAATGTCGGGGAATAGTAATTGCTCAAAACTTTGGTGTCATTCTTCATTTATTAAGAAATAGCTAATGAGCTGATGCGAGAAGTATGATACCTAATCATGTCGTGTCAATTGTTCATTTAAACAATAACTATTTTGTCCACGTTAAATTAGAAGAAGATTATCTGATGCCTATATTAAGTAATATTTGCCTTCTTAAACGAAACATACGTGCAGCAGAATGGGAGATTCGTATAGGCTTCGTATTTCAGAATATAACGCAATAATAGATAGTAACCCAGAAATTCCAGCTTATAGAAATTTATTTTAATTAAAAACTTGTAATATTTGAATTATAATATCTATTAAACCACTAGGTCGGTGACCACAGTCACCATTTGTAATTTCGTACATTGACCACCAGATTTCACTTATATACGAAAGAGGTCTACTACCCATACTGTCACAAACAGTAGACCTCTTAAGCTATTAATGGCTTGCTAGAGTGTGACAGTGGTGGTAATGGAAGGGTGGGTAAGTTTCTTCATAAAAAAGCCTCACACGCGCTCGTGCACACCCCACTCTCCGACTCTGACTTGAACGTGCAGCGTGGCGGGGCAAGCACGGTTCAAGTCAAGTCAACTAAACAATCAGTAGAGCTTCAAGCTAGCCTTAAACCTTTGCTCTTACGTCTCTTGGAATCACCAACATCGGGAGGTTATACCTATCGACCAAGTCGACGTCATAGAAATCCAACTCCTGGCCGCCATTACGAAGGTACATTGAACAAGATATAGCTATGACGTCGACTTGGTAATGATTGATGAAACGGACATACCCTTCACCGAGGCTGTTCTTGAGGGATCGATGTCGGGTTTGACTTCCACCAATTCATCATATGCGAACGATCTCCCTTCCAGCGGCGAACCACGATCCCACCAGTGCAAAGCATCCCAAAAACCGTGTTGTAGAACCCGCACTATCTCTTCCTCCTACCTCAGGAGGAATTATGGAGAACAAATCAATGGTGGAATGGGGAATTTTGTGGAAGAAAGAGAATAATGCCTGCAAATATGAGGATGTACCATATGCATTGTAGGTTATACTATGATATGAGTCAAAGGACTTGACTTAGTTTTAGCTTTCTCTTGAGCTTGCCTTCTAGGTATCATACCTGTGTAGTAAAATTCAAAGGTTTTTTTAGTTAATATATTTACTCTAAATATTGTATAGAATTATGTTTAGAGTTAATTTTTTTATACAAAAATATGAAGTTATTGTCCATTGTTCTTTCATTTTAATACGTATACTAATATGTTTTAATTTTTATTTTTTGTGCTTTAGTTTAGGATGTTTTTAGAAAAAGAGTGTGTTGGTGGTTTTTTTTAAAACTATAACATATACATTTAATTTTCTAATATTAAAAAAAGGTATAAAATGTTTTTACCTATGTATTAGTAGAGAATATACGAAGTTTATCACATAAAATTACTTAACATTTGAGTCCATTAGAAATTAAAAAAAACATGCGGCAACGCGTGTGGGTTTAATCTCTAGTTATATTATGTATTTCAGACATTTATTTTATATCTTATGCATTGGCTTCGTATCTCGCAATTTAGCAGTTGGTTTTTAAATTTTTATTTAAAATGGTTTAGTAGTAGTACACGTAAAAATTCAAAATTTTCTAAAATTCAAATAATTAGAAAAACAAATTATTTTTGAAACTATAAGTTATACGTCATGTATGGTCCACACATGACGTATAGCTTTTCAACTACGGCATTTTTGTCTTTTTCTCATTTTCGCACAGCAACACACTTTTACAAACACCAAAACTCTCTCGTATCGTATCATACTACTCGTATTAGTTGATTTTTCTTCATCCATGTATGTATTATTGTTCTTACATCATTATTTTGCTAATCGCTTACTAGTTTAAGCTTTAGTGTAGCATTTTGTGTGTTTTAAGCGTTGGTTTATAAACTTCTGGGTAGAACTATACGCCACTATAGACCCGCATCTAGGCCTATACGCGACATATAGTTCTAAAATCAATGAGCTATACCCCTCGTATAGACCTATATGCATCGTGTAGCTTTAACCTAAAAATATGAAAAGACTAGGGTGTCATACGTGGGTCATACTACATAGGGATCATACGCGAGACACCTATAAGTCGCGTAGAGTGTTATATGCGACGTATAGGGGACGACTAGCCTTTGTATCATATGACACTCATACGCAGGTGACCTATACACAGCGTATAGGGCTATACACGACGTATAGGGTGTGGGTGACTAGCTTTTTGTGTCATAAGACACTCATACGCGGGTGACCTGTACGCGGCGTATAGTGCTATACGCAACGTATGGGGGGTAGGTGTCTTTATTTTATGTCATACACTTTTGTGTTATACCTGTTATATGTATATTGTTTATTTTAATTTTGTATATTCGTTTTGTTATGAAGATATGCCTCCCAATTCAGAGATTAAGGCTAACATTGTTGTCGCTAGCACTAATCATCAGTGGTCACAGTTTGAGCCTAGTGCCATCGAGAACGGTAAGTGCTCGAAGTTTTTATGGATGAAGATTGGCCGTCAAAAGGCCGTCAATTGGGAGATGATGTTCGAATTCGGGGAGCGCAATAAACTTGCCGCTATGATCGGAAACGATGTGTCGTGGAGTCATTTGTTCAAGATCACATTCTTGCCATCTTATCAAGAGCTGATGGTGGTTTTTTTATCCACCATTACTTATATTCATCCTCATGATATGGAGGATGACAAGCGCCCATATATTTCATTTAGATTATGTGTAAATCCACATCAGACGTCGATAGAAAGTTTGGCATTATCTCATGACTTTACTACAAACTGGAGACTGTTACCCCTCTATTCATCAAGGGTATTACAGAGATGGAGGAGAGTAAATTGAGAGATTGGTGGCCTTAGATTACCGAAGGTCTATTTCAGGGAACTAACGGCAGGGTCACTGGTATTTGTAAGGCCCCGTTCCCGGGATGCTTACAGCTGCTCAATCATCGCACATAAAACATATATTTTCATCCTCTTACATAAAAGCGTTGCAGCGGAAACATTTAAACATACATTTCATTTCTACATAAATGTTTTTGCAAGTTAATACAACATTCATTTCAAACATAGTTTGTTCGCATTACAATGCAAAAACATTAAACAAAAGAATGACATCCAAAGAAGCCAAGTAGCCGCCCGTGCCATCCTCAGCAACATTACCTGCCAACTGGAAACACATCAAAAGTTAGCGTTGCTGAGTGAGTTCTAGTTTTTATAAATAAAACATACTTTTCTTTCGTTAAAACAGTTCTTTACTTTCTTTCAAATCATACTATACTTTCGTACATGATCACACATCATACGTACACATAGATAATATCATTATTATCTTTCATTACGTTTGTTAACTTTCGTTCATTCAACGTACATCATTATCATTCATTTCCCATCTGGATCCCGTCAAGCTTTACCCTCCTCGTGGCACACAGCCATGATTACTGAGGTCAAATGACAAGGATCCCGTTTCGGTCTTTATTATGATATTTTGTTAACGTTCAATTCATACATTCATTCATTTCATGCATTGTAGGATTCTATATGCCCAAGACACGTAGAATATTGATGCGGTTAGTACGTTATGATCCAAGTCGGGTTATACCCAATAACAAGCTTAGCAGACACCAATTAATATTTAATTGATGATATGATCATGCAATTAAATATAAATACACCAATTTAGAAAATGGGTTTTCTAAATGAGTTGCATATGAGAGGGAACAACTTATTAGAATATTTTTGTTCAATAATATTATTTGAAGTGTTATTTAAATAAGTTAGATAACACCAAATAATAATGAGAGATTATAACTTATAAGTTAAATGGTTAATTGTATAAGTTATATAACTTGTACATACAATTAAAATGGTTAATTGTATGTCTAGTAACAAGACCATTTAATAATGTGTATGTGTGTTTTGATTTAAAGGGGGGAAAATCCTTTGATCTCAAATTTTCGGTCGCCCCCATCTAATTTCTCATTGGTTCTTTTGTTTTGGAACACACACACATCCTAACTACTCTTGGAGTCTTCATTTCTCTCATCACTCAACACATGCAAAACTAGAAAAATTCTCCTCTCTCTCTCTAAACCTACGGCTTTAAGCAGCAGCAAAAGAGGGATTAAGGAGCTTTTCTTGTGGTGTTTCTTCCTAATAAGAAGGTACTTTGCAAAGGGCTTGGGGTATACAAGCTTGAGGGATCCTCTCCTTGGAGCCTTGGCCGTTTTAGAGCATTCAACACCCTCTTCTTGGTCGATTTTCTTGGCTGAAAAGGTAGTATATGGCAGCCCCTTTGTGGCTGTCATATTATGTTGTTTTATGTACACATAGCATGCATATTCACATATAATGATCCTTTGATATATGGGTTTGTTTTATACATATTTTAGACACCTAAAAACATGATTTTCCAGTTTATAATCATGTTTCAAAACATATATATCCGCTACGTTTTTCTGAAAGTTTAAATGGTTAAACTTGGTTTTATGTTCTAACAAACCCATCAATGGCATCAAGAGCCGGTTATGTGGATAGCTTGCTTGTTCTTGTCTTTTAAAATAGGTTTTAAAGGATGATTATCAACACATAATAGTCTGATTTTGGTTGATTCAATAAACCCCAAGTCTTTCAAAGTTATATCTTCATGCTTATGATTAAACTTTGAAAGATAGGAATGTCAATTGGTTGATATGTTTGATTGTTGTTTGTTTGGACAAACAAACCCTAATTTTCAATTTATGTTGGCTGAAAATTTGGGGTTTGATGGGGTTTATTTTGTTTGTTGATTGATGTTTATGATTGTTCATATAATAGTGCATAACCTAGCTTAGGCCTTATGTTATTTGGATGATTGGAATGGTTGTTTTTATTCATTAAATTGGGTTGTAATATTTATGTTTATTATTTGGGTTGTAATTATTTATTCATTTGGTTATGTAATTAATAGATTAGGTGCATTTCTTTTATTAGAAAAATGTATTAGGATACAATTTTTGTAAAAGGAAGATGCACAAGATCAAGACCAAAGATGGACATCAAAGCCATGGACCTTGAAGTATTTGGATATGGATTCAGGTGGGAGTCCATGGACACATATAATGTGTCATTACAAACCCTTAGGAGAGACCTTATGACAACACTTGTGATGGCAAACAAGTGTTGTCAACTTAGTGGCTATGGTTATGCACTCATATTTATAAGTTTATGCTTGTTTGATTGTTTATTGTTTGATTATTTGGTTGATATTTAGTCATACATTACAAACTCATTAACAAACTTAACAAGCTAAAAATTGATGGTTCCTAATCATTAAAAGTTAATAAAAGGTTATTAAAATGATTTAATGATTTTAAATATTAAAAGTAGGTTTTAATCAAAGGACCATAGGGTATCTTGTATTTGAAAGCATGAAAATACATGTACATAGAGTTTTCTAAACTAGAATTATGAAATCTCTAAACATTAAACAAACAAGTTTAACACCGTCCTTTTGCACAACACTTGAGTCATTTGGAAACTCTTAATGGGATAAAGGTCACCTAACCATTTAGAGGGAACTTGTGACTTGAGGTGGGGATACCACATTGGTGGGATAAAGGTCACCTAACCACTTATATGGGTAAACTCACACGCGTGTACAAGTAGGGTAACTTGATTTGCAAACCATGTTAAATGGATCACCTACAATATGGTTTCCAAATGGTGTTGATGGGATTAACATGCCGACTTTACATATGATGTTTAAAGTCGATCACATACCTCTAGAAGTTGCAAATGGTTGCAACCGTCAATCGTTGACCACCTTATTAATTTAAATCGTGGGATAAAGGTCACCTAACCACAATTTAAATGTAATGTTGGGTTCTAGATTTAATATAGAAATGACCTTAAAAGGCATTAATTATTAAAAATAGAAATATCGAAAATACTAAAATAGATCTTTGTTAAATTTTGTAGATGGCCACAAATAATGACAATCATGATAACTCATCCGCGTCCACCCAATCATTACGAGCGATCCTCCAAAAGGAACGTCTAAATCATAATAATTTAATTGATTGGTATCGAAACTTGAGAATCGTTCTCAAGCAAGAGAGAAGATCATATGTTTTAGACGACCCTATCCCTGATCAACCTACTAAGGCTGATGAGGAGGCCTACAACGATTGGCTGAAGTACACTGAGGACTCCGTCCAAGTGTCTTGTCTCATGCTAGCGAGCATGACTCCGGATCTCCAAAAGGAGTATGAACATCACGGAGCTTATGACATGATAACCCAGCTGAAGGAAACGTTCCAACAGCAAGCAAGGGTTGAGCGCTTCGAAACGGTTCGAGCACTCCATGCATGTCGTATGGACGACAACCAATCTGTTTCATCTTATGTAATTAAGATGAAAAGTCATATTGACTGGCTCGAGAGGCTTAATTGTCCCGTCTCGAAGGAATTGGCCACGGATTTGATCCTAAATGGCCTTACCAAAAGGTTCGAGACATTTATGTTGAATTAGAACATGAATGCATGGGACAAGAGCATTGGTGAGCTTCACTCAATGCTTAAAACGGCCAAGGCGGCTATGGGTAAAAGGGTTTTACCCGTTCTCACCATCAATGAAGGTAGGAACAACAAAAGGCCTCATCCCGCACCCAAGGCAAAAGTTACCAAGGGTAAGGGACCCGTTTGGGGAAAGGGGAAAGGGGTGGCAAGGGTGCCACCCAAACCACAAGAGAAGAAGCAAAAGGTTGCTACTAATGACCCATGCTTCAAGTGTGGGGAGATTGGACATTGGGCAAGAAATTGTCCTGTCCATCTACAAGAGTTGAAAGCAAAGAGGGATGCCGGGCAGACCTCAGGTACAATATACATGATTCATATTGATCTTAATGTTACATCTTCTAACACATGGGTATTGGATACCGGATGTGGAACTCATATTTGCAATTTGTTGCAGGGTTTCACAAGAAGTAGGGACTTCAATCAAGGAGATGTTAGCCTCTTCATGGGCAATGGAACTAAAGTCTTAGTTGAAGCTCGTGGGGACTACATCCTAAAACTTCCAAGTGGCTTGGATGTTATTTTGAAGAATGTTTTGTATGCTCCTAGTTTGACTAGGAACATTATTTCTGTATCCCAATTAAGACATTATGATTATGTATTATCTTTTGTTAAAAATGATATTCATGTTTCTTTAAAAGATATGTTCTATTTTAAAGCTATTCCCATTAATGGTATTTATGAATTGGTTCATGAAAATATTTTAAATAGTTCATTGTACCAAACTAACACCAAGAAACTCAAGTTGGGTTTGAGTGATACCTATCTTTGGCATTATCGTTTTGGTCATATAAACAAGAAACGTATACAAACACTTCAAAAGAATGGTCTTTTAAAAAAAATGAATGTGATTCATTTGATGTATGTGAATCTTGTTTTCAAGGAAAAATGACCAAGGCACCCTTTAGTGGAACTAACGAAAGGGCAAAAGATTTATTAGGAATCATACATTCGGATGTATGTGGTCCTTTTAAACCAATGACTAGGAATGGTGAAAGATACTTCATTACCTTTACCGATGATTATAGTCGCTATGGGTATGTGTACTTATTAAGGCATAAAGATGAAGCTTTTGAAACGTTTAAAATCTTCAAGAATGAAGTAGAAAATCAACTCAACAAGTCGATTAAAGTTCTCCGCACCGATAGAGGAGGTGAATACCTAAGTGATGTTTTTCAAGATCATCTTAGGAGTTGTGGGATTGTCTCACAACTCATTCCACCTGGAACACCACAACATAATGGTGTGTCTGAAAGGAGGAATCGAACCTTATTGGATATGGTCCGATCTATGATGGCTAGAAGCACATTGCCTCTATCATTTTGGGGTTTCGCTTTGCTCTCCGCGGCCCGTATTCTAAATATGGCCCCAACCAAAAAGGTGGAAAGGACACCTTTTGAGATATGGCATGGAAGAGTTCCATCCCTATCATACTTAAGGGTCTGGGGTTGTGAGGCTTATGTTAAGACTCCCACCCCAAACAAGTTGGAAGTCCGATCCATCAAGTGTATCTTTATTGGATATCCTAGAGATTCTATGGGATATTATTTCTATGATCCACTAGAACAAAAGGTGTTTATTGCCAGAAAGGGTGAGTTCTTAGAAGCAAAGTTCCTTATGGAAGGAACTAGCAGTAGAACAGTGGATCTTGAAGAGGATCAAGAATCACAACCCGTGCACGTTTGGTTGAAACTAGCACTCAACATGAGGAGGTTGAGGATGATCAAGGGGTTGATCAATACACACAAGACGTTCGCAGAAGTGGCAGAACTAGTAATCCACCTGAAAGATATGGATTTTTCATGGATGGATGCTATGTGGTAGATTCAGATGAACCAATCACATACCATAATGCAATGTCCAATTCGGATTGTGACAAATGGCTTGAAGCCATGAACGTTGAGATGCAATCCATGTATGACAATCAAGTTTGGGAACTTGTTGTACCACCTCTTAATTCCAAGGTAGTTGGAAGTAAGTGGGTTTTCAAGAAGAAAACCGATATGCATGGAAACTTAGATACTTATAAGGCGAGATTTGTAGCAAAGGGTTTCACTCAAACTCAAGGGGTTGATTATGATGAAACCTTCTCACCTGTTGTGATGCTAAAGTCTATAAGGATATTGTTTGCCATAGCTGCTCATTATGATTATGAGATTTGGCTAATGGATGTCAAAACCGCTTTCCTAAATGGATATCTTGAGGAAGATGTCTATATGGTTCAGCCTGAAGGTTTTGTCAATCCAAAACATCCTAATAAAGTATGCAAGTTAAAGAAATCAATCTACGGATTGAAACAAGCATCGAGAAGCTGGAATCATCGTTTTGATGAGGAGATAAAGAAATTTGGCTTCATCAAAAACGCTGATGAGGCTTGTGTGTATAAGAAGGCTAGTGGGAGCACAATAACTTTCCTAGTATTGTATGTTGATGACATACTACTATTTGGAAATGACATTCCAACCTTGGAAGGTGTAAAAACCTGGCTTGGAAGTTGTTTTCCATTAAGGATCTTGGTGAAGCCGCCTATATTCTGGGAATAAAGATCTATAGGGATAGATCAAAGCCGTTGATTGGTTTAAATCAAAGTCCATATATTGATAAACTCTTGAAAAGGTTCAACATGGAGAACTCTAAGAAAGGTACCGTACCTATTCAAAGAGGAACGATATTGAGTACGACTCAATGTCCTAGCTCAAAGGATGAGCAAGATAAAATGAAGGCAATCCCATACGCATCTGCTATTGGATCCATCATGTATGCGATGATATGCACTCGACCGGACGTGTCATGCGCTTTAAGCATGACGAGCTGATACCAGCAAAATCCTGGAAACAGTTATTGGATGGCTGTTAAGAACATACTTAAGTACCTGAGGAGGACAAGAGATATGTTCCTAATCTATGGATCTGGTGATGAGGAACTCGTTGTAAAAGGTTACACGGATGCGAGTTTCCAAACCGATCGTGACGATTCACGGTCATAATCGGGATACATTTTCATTCTGAATGGAGGAGCGGTCTTTTGGAAGAGCTCCAAGCAGGATGTGGTGGCTTTATCAACTACAGAATCAGAATACGTCGCCGCCTTATTGGCAGCTCAAGAAGCTGCATGGTTGAAGAAGTTCATTGCCGATCTAGGGGTTGTCCCTTCCATTCAGGACCCTCTAGAGATCTTTTGTGATAACGAAGATGCGATTGCTTAAATCAAGGAACCTCGTGCTCATCAAAAGACTAGGCACATTGAGCGGAGATTCAACTATATACGAGATGAAGTTGAAAAGGGAAAGATATGTATTCGCAAAGTTCACACGGGTCAAAACATTGCGGATCCTCTCACGAAGCTCCTTGAAAAGGCAAATCATGAAGGTCATACTTATGCCATAGGACTTCGATATTCTAGTGATTGGGTTTGATCTGTAAATTTTGTATTTGGATATATGGAACTCTTTATTATTTGAATAAAATTATTTGGTTATATTGTTTCAATTAATGTTCCAATTTAGCATGTTAATCCATGAGTAAATTGTTTACTTTAAATGCCCGTAGTCATTCAGACTTGTGGGAACAAGTGTGAGGATAAGACTATTATGAACTTGGATTGGTTGATATTCATAAGGATGAATATAAAGCAATGGGTTGCTACTAAGGTTCATAGATACTTGTGGGATACAAATATTGGACTAACCCGCATCTTAAATTTTACTACATGGAATCTTATTGATTGATCATAAGTAAATTTGAGTAACGGCGAATATCATTTGGTATCCTCCGACCTGAGATACATATTGGGTTTTGATATTCATCAAGTATTATACCTTGGGCTAATTCTTTACTGTCCTGAAATAGTGGACAGTACATAAGGGTATGTTCAGGTATGACACGAGGTGTTTGTGAGAGACGTATGTAGTCAAGATGGAATTTGTTCCTCTTATTCGTTGAGAGCAACATGTCTGATGTCGGTTTGTCAAGCCTAATCAAAAACAATTTATAAGGTTCCAAACTCACCTAAGATAGCTAGGGTAAGTCGGGTCGTTCCACAGGGAATATGTGGAAAGTTTTATAGTTTAAATCTAAAAGTTTGTAGCTTGATTACAAAAACTTAATAAAAATGACTAATCGAGAAAAGTGACAAACTTTATGATTAATTGAGTTGTAAACAATAATGTAAAAAGGTAATCTTCTCCGGATTCAGGTTTACTACTTAGATTTGCTTCGAGTGTTCATAAAAGTCATATAAGCTTAACGGGTCAATTTGGGTAAAAACAATAGATTGAATGAGACTGTTGTTAAAGAACTACTCGAATCATATCCTACGTTATGATGCTCAATCCCATCCAACATTAACGTTTCCAGATGAAAAGAAATCTAAAACAATCAAAGTGGAACAAGTGAATTGAAAGCAACACACATATTTTAGAGTTTTCCACCAACAAATAATGTACTCGGCTTAAACTACCGTGTTCAAACATTAACTCAACCACAAATCATCAAAAACAAATCATAGTATTAAACCTTACTACCCAAAGAAGATTACTAGGAGATTAGCTAGACATTGTAATGAAGAACACCAAATCAAAATCAAAATTAAACATCGTATCTAACGTTAAAGGATCAAACCGAATGATTAGAAACACTTGAAACGCCTTGAAATCGCCTCCGGGAGTCCTCTGGAAGCCTTGGGGACGAAAGGGGGCGACTATGGAGGTCTGGAATGAAAGATACCCTAAAAACCTAATTTTTTCGTCTTTTAAATGAGTTCAGCACCCGTGGCCACCGTAAGTCATTTTTCCACCGTAAGTTACGGTGGAAGCCTTCTGCTGCACTTTTCCATCAGCCACCGTAAGTCCTTTTTCCGCCGTAACTTATGGTGGACAGATTTTTTCCAATTCTTGTTTTCTTCATATCTTTTTCGTATGGACTCCGTTTTCGTTCCCGTTTGCGGCCACGTTCTCGTAATTGAATTCTCTATCTCATCATCCATAATGGTCATCACTTATCATTCACATGCATTCTTCAAAATCCATCAAGTGCTCGTGTTTAACCTACAAAACATCACATCACCGTAGTTAACAAATTCAACATAATCTCTTGCATTTAAACACATTAGATACATTAAGATTAACCATTTAATTATGATAAATCTCATTACAAACCCCCAACATCACATCCCCACACTTGTTTCTCGCTTGCCCTCAAGCGAGATTGCTTTTAAGAATTAAGAATTTAAGTCAAAAATGGGTGAGCACACCTAGAAGCACAAATACCAAACTCGATTAAGGTCCACGGGCATACTTAATTTCCAAGTTAGCGATTATGACCCGTTAACAACCACAAACCTTTAACCCGCTGGACTGCCGAACCAAGCTTCTCAAACTCTAGGCTGCTCACTTGCACATATCATACCCCTCACAATGGAGCTCTCCATTCGGTTTAATTTCTTGCTCGGCCAAAGATATGCCGTTGTTTATGAAGCACTCAAGCAATGATGAAAACTAGTGAGCATAGGTTTGTAAAGCAATCAAATCTCCACTTGCTAACACGAGATTGCACACCAATCATGAGGGCTTTTCAAAGGTTGTAATGTTAGGCTTAAGTTCGGGTAGGGATAATTTAGGGTATAAGTGACTAAAGTGATGAAAAACTTGAGTTAACTACTTTATTCAACGACTTCAAACCCCTTAATTACACTTTACTTCAAAGCATAATTTTTTTTCTTTTTCTAATACTTCCGTCTTTTTTTTCTTTTTCTTTTTTCTTTTTTTTCACGAATATAACTTAACAAAACACAGAGGGATTTACTAAGATTAACTATCCCCAACTACCTCTTAGAAACATTATATCAAATCAAACTTACCACTACTACCACTAATTAACTCAAGTTCCATCACACGGGTAAACAACTGAATAGGCTACACAAAAGGCTAGTGGGTCAAAGAGTTTGGTGAAACAAATGAATAGGACAAGGCTCAAAATTGGCTACTACGGATAAACGTTAGATAGGTGGATCCTATGGGGCTATCCTATGGTTAATCCTAATGCCTCAATCATTTTAATAGGAATCCTGGTTTCAAGCTTCAATATGCACGCGCTCCACAAGTTCTGCCATTAGAATGCATCATTGCACACTCAAACAAGCAAATAGATATAATAATATCAAATAATAGGCTTCTCACATATTGAAATAGTGGAATTGGGTTACCGACATGACACGTGCAAGTTTACTACACCCAAAGTTTGCCACCCCTAGTTAGACATTCCCTTTCCAACTTCCACAAACCAACCGGGTTTCAACATTTAGGGAATCAACCATTACCAAGAACCTTAATCAATGATTAGTATTTTTAGAGAAAAATGTTAAAAATTTTAAAATTTTCAATGTGTGTCTAAATTTCCATTTCTCCAAAATGTGTCTGCTTCAGCTCCCCCATCCCCACACTTGGGATACATTGTCCCCAATGTATGGTTGTTTCTAATTCAACATGATTTCTTATGATCTTTACCAACCCCAAACACTCTCCCAAGTGCAAAACAAAAATAGTAAATAAATTCAAAGAAAGTTCACATGGACCTTATGGTAGATGATCTGATAGTGAATGTTT
This sequence comes from Flaveria linearis, assembly GCA_024085815.1. Lineage (NCBI taxonomy): Eukaryota > Viridiplantae > Streptophyta > Magnoliopsida > Asterales > Asteraceae > Flaveria > Flaveria linearis. The sequence continues at coordinate 6,652,564 of CM044007.1, read as the reverse complement.
CGTTAGGCGCTAACTAAACCGAAAGAGCTTCCATATTATTATACGAAGACTATGGGTAAACCTGCTAAGCACATTATCAAATATGCTTCTAAAATTCCACATGCTTCCCCACACTTTCATGTTTTCATCGGCTTGAAACTAAAAAGACAAAACTAAAACAAAAAAAATTAATAACACTCACTTTTGTAGGAATCACGGTTGCATTTAGCATATGCAACAAGCATTTTAAACCTCTCGATAGGCCCGAGTGGACGAGTGAAGTCTCATGAGGGTTTCTAGTGAACACACCCACAAAGTTTCAAACAAAAAATATATCATAAAAATAACTAAAAATTACAAACATCTCAGGCTGCCTCCTAAGTAGTGCTAAGTTTTAGGTCTTCAGCCAGACCATACCTGTCACCACTCATGGTGGTCAAAAGTAGTGCTTGCCTTCTGAGAGTTCTATAACTGTTTTCTTTTGTTGATCTAGTGAGTTCCCGACGTCATCCAAACACGGACCGAATGTTGTTTTCTTAACTCAAGCATTTTTATAATCAGGTGGATCACCAACTTTTTTCTTCCATTTTGGCTTCTTACGCTTTATTTCCATCTCTACCACTGGCTCTTCGTTTTCTTTTGAATCTACAAACTCTTTCAAGTCCACCTGCTTATCCCTATCATACTTGCAACCATTATCAAAAGTTATGTGCTCACTTACATGTGAGATGTAGGGAGGAACACACATATTAGTCACATTTGCATCAAAAAAATTATCATTAACAAAATAGGTGATTGACTTGGAAAATACATCAAAACGTAACTTACGAGTTTCACATGTCATATCAATTGTTCCATCCCGACAGTTGATTTGAGCATTGGCAGTTGCCAAAAATGGTCATCCTAAAATAACCTTTTGTTGCTCGTTTGTTCTCACTGATGCATAGTCAAGCACCATAAAGTCCACCGGGTAGTAGTAATCTCCCAACTTTATTATCACATCTTTTACCATCCCCCTAGGACGTTTGCAGGTCAAGTCAGCTAACACCACGGTACTGTCAACCTTCTGTAAAGGGCCGAACTCATATTGATCATATAACGCACCAGGCAAGATACTAACACATGCCCCATAATTCAAGAGTGCCATTTTTATCTTAAACTTTCCTACTTTTATTGGAATGATGGGTTCTCTTGGGTCACTCTCTTCTACTCCATCAACTTCATTTTCCTTACCTGCAACTTGTTTTGATAAAAAAGTAAACTCGTCAGTGAAAACTTTAGAATTGGGGAGGATAATAACCGAATTAATATGGACATTTTTCATGTTCTTTATGTTTGTCCCTTGATGTTATGGATTCATGATCGTATCACTTGGTAGCTTCCCCGAATCTTTCCTAAGAGCTGCCACTTCTTCTGCTAGTTGACCAACTTGCTTGCTCAAGGCCTCATAGCTCTTGTCTCTCACCTCATTTGATTTCTTCATCTTTTATAAACTCCAGAAGTTCCTTGTTCGTTGGCTCTGTATTTTCTCCTGATCCACCATAGTCTTGGTTATTCTGGTAGTTCCTCTGACCACCCATGTTATAGCTTCCCTGATTGAAATGACCACCCTGTCCTGTTAACCTGTTCTGATATTGCTGATGTGAATTGCCTTGAAAGTTTGGGTTCAACTGGTTGTTTAGGTTACCATATCTAAGGTTTGGGTGATTTCTCAAACCGGGGTGATAGGTGTTGTTATTAGTGTTGTTGTTGTATAGTCGCCTATCACCCTGTACATAATTCACCTCTTCCATCCCCTCGTCAAATTCTGGACAATCTCTCACCGTATGTCCAGCATCACCACATCCCTGGCATATAGTAAATGAATTTGTAGTCTTTACTGTAGCCTTACCTTCTGACTGACCAGACCTAGAAGCCCTTCTATCCACATCATCAACCACATTCCTTGATCTCCTACGAGACTGAGCTTGTCTTTTTGAGTGTATACTCATCCGTTCCAGTAGCTCCCAGTCATCATCCTCAGTATTAGTCATGAAGGTTCCTGCACTTGTTGAACTCACATCTCTCACATCTTCAGCAGATAACCCATCATAAAATGAAGAAATCAACTCCCATTGAGGAATGTCGTGATGTGGACAAGTTCTCAACAACTCCTTGAACCTTGTCCAAGCTTCATGGAATAGCTCATCGTGTTGCTGACTGAAGGTACGAATAGCAATTCTAGCTTCACTTGTCTTCTGTGGTGTATAGTATTCCTCTAGGAACGCCTGCTGCATTTGCTCCCAAGTGTAAATGCTGGCAGCAGGTAAGGAATGGAACCACTTCTTCGCATTTCCTTTCAATGTGAACTGGAATAGCACTAACATCACTTCTTCGGGTGTAAAACCTTGTGCCCCAATAGTTTCACAAATGGCACTAAACTCATTCAGATGCAAGTAAGGTTCTTCCTTGGACAGTCCGTGAAACTCAGGAAGAATGGCCAGACTGTTGGATCTAATCTCAAATGACTTCCCTCTAACTTATGGCCTGACTATGGGCGATGAAGCTCCAGCTATGGTAGGGCGAAAATGGCTATCAACCCCTTGAACAATGGCTTGGTAGGGTTGAAGCCCGGGGTTCCGATTTGCCCGAGGAAATCCTTGCCTTCTACCTTGAACTTGGCCCTGATTTTGCCTATATTGCCTTGGTTGTTCATTATGTCTGTATCGGCCTTGGTTGTTATTAGGTTCATTGTATTGTGCATCCTCTTTAACATACTCATCTTCATTCCCATCACTTTATCCATCTATGTCATCATCCCAAGTATGGATGCTCAATCTGTCAAATCTATCCTCTTCGGCCTCGATCCTATTAACCCCCCTTTGATGTCTCATATTCTGTCTTGGGGGTCCATGTTGGTAGGGGTTTTGCCTTGGTTGAGGATAAGGATTTTGTCTTTGAGGTGATAGGTTGTGGCCAATTGGGTTTTGTGCTTGTGGCTGCAAATTTGGGTAGGGTAATGGGTCATATGGTTGGTTTGGTGGAGGTTGATCAATTGGTGGATTTGGCGGTTGGTCATTGGGTGGATTTTGGTTAAGTGGTGATGGTGGTGGGTTGTGTTCCATCTTGCACTCTTGACTGCTCTTGATGATTGAGTTTTTGCACGGGATTGTGCTCGATTTCTTCGAGCGGTCTTTTCGACTTCAGGATCAAAAATTAACGGGGACTTGTTCCTTGCGTACCGGGTATGCATGCATGGAGCTGTCACCTGCACACACAAGCACACCTAGCGTAACAAAGAAGAGAAAGTAAATAAAACAAGCTAAACAAGTAAAAACTTAAACTTGACACTTTGCGCACTAATTCCCCGGCAACGGCGCCATTTTGATGTCGGTTTGTCAAGCCTAATCAAAAACAATTTATAAGGTTCCAAACTCACCTAAGATAGCTAGGGTAAGTCCGGTCGGTCCACAGGGAATATGTGGAAAGTTTTATAGTTTAAATCTAAAAGTTTGTAGCTTGATTACAAAAACTTAACAAAAATGACTAATCGAGAAAAGTGACAAACTTTATGATTAATTGAGTTGTAAACAATAATGTAAAAAGGTAATCTTCTCCGGATTCAGGTTTACTACTTAGATTTGTTTCGAGTGTTCATAAAAGTCATATAAGCTTAACGGGTCAATTTGGGTAAAAACAATAGATTGAATGAGACTGTTGTTAAAGAACTACTCGAATCATATCCTACGTTTATGATGCTCAATCCCATCCAACATTAACGTTTCCAGATGAAAAGAAATCTAAAACAATCAAAGTGGAACAAGTGAATTGAAAGCAACACACATATTTTAGAGTTTTCCACCAACAAATAATGTACTCGGCATAAACTACCGTGTTCAAACATTAACTCAACCACAAATCATCAAAAACAAATCATAGTAATAAACCTTACTACCCAAAGAAGATTACTAGGAGATTAGCTAGACATGGTAATGAAGAACACCAAATCAAAATAAAAATTAAACATCGTATCTAACGTTAAAGGATCAAACCGAATGATTAGAAACACTTGAAACGCCTTGAAATCGCCTCCGGAAGTCCTCTGGAAGCCTTGGGGACGAAAGGGGGCGACTATGGAGGTCTGGAATGAAAGATACCCTAAAAACCTAATTTTTTTGTCTTTTAAATGAGTTCAGCACGCGTGGCCACCGTAAGTCGTTTTTCCACCGTAAGTTACGGTGGAAGCCTTCTGCTGCACTATTCCATCAGCCACCGTAAGTCATTTTTCTGCCGTAACTTATGGTGGACTGATTTTTCCAATTCTTGTTTTCTTCATATCTTTTTCGTTTGGACTCCGTTTTCATTCCCGTTTGCGGCCACGTTATCGTAATTGAATTCTCTATCTCATCATCCATAATGGTCATCACTTATCATTCACATGCATTCTTCAAAATCCATCAAGTGCTCGTGTTTAACCTACAAAACATCACATCACCGTAGTTAACAAATTCAACATAATTTCTTGCATTTAAACATATTAGATACATTAAGATTAACTATTTAATTATGATAAATCTCATTACAAACCCCCTACATCAATGTCTAAGGCCTGATTAAGTTTAATCAACAAGGAATGATCATTCTGTGTCCTTGGATTTAACATGACATCTGTAACAAAAGGATAGATGATTGATTTACCTAAATCATTTCAAGTAGGGTACTTGAATGGGATGATGTTATTGAATGGCTATAAGTCATGCGTATTAAACCGTTGTTAGGCGGTATTTACTGCTTGCATTAATCTTCTATTAATCTTGGGCAAGTGGGAGATTGTAGGATTCTATATGCCCATGACACGTAGAATATTGATGCGGTTAGTACATTATGATCCAAGTCGGGTTATACCCAATAACAAGCTTAGCAGACACTAATTAATATTTAATTGATGATATGATCATGCAATTAAATATAAATACACCAATTTAGAAAATGGGTTTTCTAAATAAGTTGCATATGAGAGGGAACAACTTATTAGAATATTTTTATTCAATAATATTATTTGAAGTGTTATTTAAATAAGTTAGATAACACCAAATAATATTGAGAGATTATAACTTATAAGCTAAATGGTTAATTGCGTAAGTTATATAACTTGTACATACAATTAAAATGGTTAATTGTATGTCTAGTTACAAGACCATTTAATAATGTGTATGTGTGTTTTGATTTAAAGGGGGGGAAATCCTTTGATCTCAAATTTTCGGCCGCCCCCCCCCTCTAATTTCTCATTGGTTCTTTTGTTTTGGAACACACACACATCATAACTACTCTTGGGGTCTTCATTTCTCTCATCACTCAACACATGCAAAACTAGAAAAATTCTCCTCTCTCTCTAAACCTACGGCTTCAAGCAGCAGCAAAAGAGGGATTAAGGAGCTTTTCTTGTGGTGTTTCTTCCAAACAAGAAGGTACTTTGCAAAGGGCTTGGGGTATACAAGCTTGAGGGATCCTCTCCTTGGAGCCTTGGCCGTTTTAGAGCATTCAACACCCTCTTCTTGGTCGATTTTCTTGGCTGGAAAGGTAGTATATGGCAGCCCCTTTGTGGCTGTCATATTATGTTGTTTTATGTACACATAGCATGCATATTCACATATAATGATCCTTTGATATATGCGTTTGTTTTATACATATTTTAGACACCTAAAAACATGATTTTTCAGTTTATAATCATGTTTCAAAACATATATATCCGCTGCGTTTTTCTGAAAGTTTAAATGGTTAAACTTGGTGTTATGTTCTAACAAACCCATCATGCATATCGCACTTTTCGTACATCATTTATTATCTTTCACTTCTATCTAATCCTGTCAATCTTTACCCTTTTCATGGCACGCAGCCATGATTGCTGAGGTCGAATGACAAGGATCTTGTTTCGTACTTTATTATTATATTTCATTCATTCATACATTTCTTCGCTCATTACTTTTCATTACTTGAATCTTGTCTCATGCAATATCCCCAACTCATGCTCGAAAGCTGATGCTGTGTCGGGGCCTGTACATAAACCCCCGACTCATGTCCGAAGACTGACACAGCACCGGGATACGCGACAAAGATCCTATTCGAGTCAACCACATGGTTTGAACTCCATTCAAGTCTGTTGCAACACAAGGTCGCTCACCTCATTATCTCGTCTCATTGTACATATCGCACAAATCGCACCATTGGAGGGGTCACTAAGACCGACTCCCCCTATGTGTGTGAGAACTATTGGCGTTTAGCCAGAATCGCACGCCATCTCATGGGTTAGCCAAAATCGCACGCTACATAATACACACACAGTTGAGCTAACAACTCTCCATGAGTTGTGAACCTCCTTTCTTTCTCTTGCAAGCCATCCTTACTCTCATTCATTCGTTCATGCTTGCGTTCAGTCATTACGTTCCTCTTTTCATTATCTTACACTTCACGTTACATAATACTTTCATTACATTCATTAACGTTCATCGCAACCACGGGAAGACAATCATGCATAATAATAAGGAACATAACAACATACAACATCAATCACACAAGGGAACATCGTACACCCATAACATACATCATGCATAACATACAACATGTATAATCATACAATATCAAACATCACACGAATCACGCGCATCACATCATATAAAACAATACGGCATCACACATTATCATGCATCGCATCATCATCATCATCAGCTCATCATCATAATCATCTTACATCATCCATGCCCATCACACCATCTACAACCCCAAAGGTCCGAGCCTACGTCCGCACTTTCTCGAAAGTCAGACAATACTATGGTCATTCGGGTGTATGGACCCTATTCGGTCGCATGGTCTTCCATGCGAATGAGAACACTCAGGAGAATGGACCTCCAGTCGCATAGCCTCCAATCGCATGCTTCCCATGCGAATGAACCTCAGTCACATGACATTCGGGCGTATGGACCTCAGTCGCATGACCTTCATGCGAATGGCCCTCGGTCGCACATCTTTCATGCGTATGAATCTCAATCGCACGACTCACAGGTGTATGGACTCCAACCGCATGACCTTCAGTCGCATGACCTTCATCCGCATTTCATTCAGTCGCATGACTTTCATCCGCATCTTATTCAGTCGTATTACTTTTGTGCGAATGAACCTCAGCCGCACTCCTTTCGTGCGTATGGACCCAGTCGCATGCTATTTGGACGCATGGACCTCCAGTCGCATAGCCCTAGCTGGGCGCAGAATGCAGTTCATCCCGAACTGCAGCTTCCAAGTTTGACCTCCAAACTCTTCCAAACCTCTTTTAAGCTCAAATCAGCCATTCTAAACCTTAGGGAAGCATACCATGACAGCATTCAAGCACAATCAAGCCCGAAATCAAGACCCAAACGAATCATACACATACACATACATACACAAACGGGTTTACACCCAAAATACCTAAAAACGATTTTTAGATGTGTTCCAGCCCCAAAATCATTCAAAAACGTGTAAAATAGGGGTCCTAGAACTCACACAAACAATCCCGTCGAGTAGAGCTTTGATTTGACCCGCTACACTTCGATTTTCCAAGCCCGAACCCACTCGAACCAAGCCTTTTTCTCTCTTTTGTCCCATTCTTCTTCTCCTTTCTTTTCTTGGCTGGTGTTTTGCAAGAATGGGGAGGGTGTAGGCTGCCCTCCCCTCTTAATCCCCCACTCTTCCAAACTTTCCCCTGTTTTGGCAAGTTTGGTCCCTCGACTTTGGACTTTATTTCTTTTCTTCTTTCGTTGGCTTTAAAGAAAATTTCCGGGCGTTACATGTCCACCCCCTTATATAGGTTTCGTCCCTGAAACCTATTATTCCTTAAACAATTGCGGGCAATATTGTCTCATCTCTTTTCCGGTCTCCCACCTGAAATTCAATCGGCCTACGTCGTTTATCAACACACGACTTCTTGTCTATCTTTGGCTACCTTCATCCGGGCTTTGGCCCTTTTGAGCTTCTCAGTCGTAGCCTCCATCACCTCAATACTTCCCATACGGCCCTTGGTGTTCGACCTTCACCTGTAAACAAGTAAGGCATTTACTCCCGTACTCCACTATATCACACTTCATACCCGACCACTAATAATCTTTACTCGGGTCTCGGTACATCTGACAGTTGGGATATTAGTGTATCCACATACCTTACATCGGCCAAGTAGGAAATACTTTCATGCCTCATGCACTTTCTCACCACTGCCATCGAAATCACCTTCGGAATCATCATGACTCAATCACCTTAAACCGTCACCGTGATCTCGTCAGGCGCTATCAACCGTATCATCTTTTTGTGACACACAATGTTCGCTCTGTATTCTACCAAACATTCCGCTCCTAGGACCACATCGAAGGGCGTATCTACATTCCTACAACTAACAGGAAACTTAGCACAGAAAGCAGCAGGAATAAAACTTTTAATAGCGCCAGAATCGAACAATAGTAAGGCTAAAGGTTGATTTACTAGAAACATACCTGACACAACACCGGGGTTCGCCCTAGCCTCCTCCTGCATCATCGTGTAGGCGTTGTGTTCGCCCTCTGTCCTTCTCCCCCGGTCCTCTTCACTCCCGAACCTTCCGCCCTTGGCTTCTTACAATCCCTGCTTATGTGGCCAATTTCTCCACAATTGTAACATCTCACAGTCCCACATTCTCTAGCCACATGACTAGGCTTCCCACACTTAAAGCAAGTATTTGGTCCCCTTTTGCATTCTCCCGAATGCTCCATCCCGTATTTACCACACCTATTCGACCCCGCACCAGGTGTGACCACACGCCGATCATCCCCCGTGCGTGCTTATTATTCGTCAGGACACCACCCCGTCCAGTTCTCTTCCCACTCCAGTTCCGGTCTCCATCACCATTCTCACTTTTTTCAGCCACCACCACCACAGTTCTTTCATCATACAACCTCCCCGCCAAATCAACTGCCGACCTAAACGTGCTTGGTCGAGCAGCGATCATATGCCTACGGATATCCGCCGGCAAGCCCTGAATATACCTCTTGATCTTTCGCGAAAGAGGTGTCACTTGATCCGGCACCAGCCGTGCCATTTCGTTGAATTTGGTGGTGTATTGTTGATGCGTCATTGCCCCCGCCTCCAGCTGTAGGAACTCCCTTTCAACTTTATCCATCTCACGGTGAGGACAGAACTCCTCAATCACTAGCCTTTTCAGCTCTGACCATCTCATCCTTCCGATAGCCCGACTACCCTCAACTTGGACTATGTTGTCCCACCAGCACAAAGCTGAGTCCATGAAAGAGTGGGCAGCAAACTTTACCTTCTGGTCTTCCCCGTACTTGCTGATATTTAGAACAGCTTCCATTTCCCTCACCCATCGGTGAGCAGCAGCAGCAGTGCCATTACCATTAAAAGTTGGGGGCTTGCATCGTTGAAACGCCGCATAGTTACAGCCTCATGCCACCTCCTGCACAGGCTCTTCTTCCTCCTCCTCATCATCGGAGGGGATCGTCTCAGTCTCCGCTTGCTCCCGTCCTCTCGAGGACCTGTTCCTCTCCCTTCTTTCTCCATCCCGTACGACCTTTATCACTTCGGTCACCACAGACGGTAAGATCGTCTTCATGACTTGATGCACTTCCTCCGCAACCGCCTCTTTCATCGAGGCTCTCAGATTAGCACTCTCATCACCACCCTCCGGATGAGGGGTCTTGGATTCTTCATGAGCCACTTTCTCCCCTTTGGGTCTTCCTCTTATGACCCGCGGTTCAGCACCATGTCCAACAAGACCTCCACCGCGTGAAGCCTTTGATGATCTACCACCGGTCATCCTCTAACACACACTAAAAGATTCAAACACCAACACGGTCATTCAAGGGAACAACTCAGTTTATGTCAAGTATTGTAAGTCCCTAATTACAGTGTCCAGTTGTGATTAGCCACTTACTTTACTTTTCGTACGCCGAGCATTACCTGTCCTGACTACATCAGTATCTAAATCTACCAGCAACACGTAAACCACGTAACATGCGCACATAATACCGGTTAACATTAAGAAATACCTGATGGCACGCAGCTACTCAGATTGGCATCCCTTCCCTTTCCGTCCCATTCTCATTTTATGTTTAGGTTTATTTTGAAAATTTACCCTTTTTACTTAAACTTTGGCTCTGATACCAACTTGTAAGGCCCCGTCCCGGGACGCTTACAGATGGTCAATCATCGCACATAAAACATATATTTTCATCCTCTTACCTAAAAGCGTTGCAGCGGAAACATTTAAACATACATTTCATTTCTATATATATGCTTTTACAAGTTAATACAACATTCATTTCAAACATACTTTGTTCACATTACAATGCAAAAACATTAAACAAAAAAATGCCATCCAAAAGAGCCGAGTAGCCGCCCCGTGCCATCCTCAGCAACGTTACCTGCCAACTGGAAACACATCAAAAGTCAGTGTTGCTGAGTGAGTTCTAGTTTTTATAAATAAAACATACTTTTCTTTCATTAAAACCGTTCTTTACTTTCTTTCAAATCATACTATACTTTCGTACATGATCACACATCATATGTACATATAGATAATATCATTATTATCTTTCATTACGTTCGTTAACTTCCGTTCATTCAACGTACATCATTATCATTCATTTCTCATCTAGATCTCGTCAAGCTTTACCCTCCTCATGGCACACAGCCACGATTACTGAGGTCGAATGACAAGGATCCCGTTTCGGTCTTTATTATGATATTTCATTAACGTTCAATTCATACATTCGTTCATTTCATGCATGTCGCACTTTTCGTACATCATTTATTATCTTTCACTTCTATTTAGATCCTGTCAAGCTTTACCCTCTTCATGGCACGCAGTCACGATTGCTGAGGTCGAATGACAAGGATCCTGTTTCATACTTTATTATTATATTTCGTTCATTCATACATTTCTTCGCTCATTACTTTTCATTACTCGAATCTTGTCTCATGCATATCCCCGACTCATGCTCGAAAGCTGATGCTGTGTCGGGGCCTGTACACAAACCCCCGACTCATGTCCGAAGACTGACATAGCACCGAGATACGCGACAAAGATCCCATTCGAGTCAACCACATGGATTGAACTCCATCCGAGTCTGTTGCAACACAAGGTCGCTCACCTCATTATCTCGTCTTATCGTACATATCGCACAAATCGCACCAATGGAGGGGTCACTAAGACCGACTCCCCCTGTGTATGTGAGAACTCTTGGCGTTTAGCCAGAATCGCACGCCATCTCATGGTTTAGCCAAAATCGCACGCTACATAATACACACACAGTTGAGCTAGCAACTCTCCATGAGTTGTGAACCTCCTTTCTTTCTCTTGCAAGCCATCCTTACTCTTATTCATTCGTTCATGCTTGCGTTCAGTCATTTCATTCCTCTTTTCATTATCTTCCACTTTACGTTACATAATACTTTTATTACGTTCATTAACGTTCATCGCAACCACGTGAAGACAATCATGCATAATAATAAGGAACATAACAACATACAACATCAATCACGCAAGGCAATATCGCACACCCGTAACATACATCATGCATAACATACAACATGCATAATCACACAACATCAAACATCACACAAATCACACGCATCATATCATATAAAACCATACAGCATCACACATCATCATGCATCGCATCATCATCATCATCAGCTCATCATCATAATCATCTTACACCATCCATGCCCATCACATCATCTACAACCCCAAAGGTCCGAGCCTACGTCCGCACTTCTCGAAAGTTAGACAATACTATGGTCATTCGGGTGTATGGTCCTTATTCGGTCGCATGGTCCTCCATGCGTATGAGAACACTCAGGAAAATGGAGCTCCAGTCGTATAGCCTCCAATCGCATGCTTCCTATACGAATGAACCTCAGTCGCACGACATTCGGGCGTATGGACCTTAGTTGTATGACCTTTATGCGAATGGCCCTTAGTCGCACATCTTTCGTGCGTATGAACCTCAATCGCACGAGTCACAGGCATATGGACTTCAGTCGCATGACCTTCAGTCGCATGACTTTCATCCGCATTTCATTCAGTCGCATGACTTTCATCCGCATCTCATTCAGTCGCATTACTTTCATGCGAATGAACCTTAGCCGCACTCCTTTCATGCATATGGACCCAGTCATATACCATTCGGACGCATGGACCTCCATTCGCATAGCCCTAGCTGGGCGCAGAATGCAGTTCATCCCGAACTGCGGCTGCCAAGTTCGACCTCCAAACTCTTCCAAACCTCTTTTAAGCTCACATCAGCCATTCTAAACCTTAGGGAAGCATACCACGATAGCATTCAATCACAACCAAGTCCGAAATCAAGACCCAAACGAATCATATACATACACATACATACACAAATGGGTTTACACCCAAATACCCAAAAATGATTTTTAGATGTGTTCCAGCCCCAAAATCATTCAAAAGCATGTAAAAGAGGGGTCCTAGAACTCACACAAACAATCCCGTCGAGTAGAGCTTCGATTTGACCCGCTACACTTCGATTTTCCAAGCCCGAACCCACTCGAACCAAGCCTTTTTCTCTCTTTTCTCTATTTCTTCTCCTCTCTTTTCTTGGCTGGTGTTTTGCAAGAATGGGGAGAGTGTGGGCTGCCCTCCCCTCTTAATCCCCCACTCTTCCAAACATTCCCCCGTTTTGGCAAGTTTGGTCCTTCGACTTTGGACTTTATTTCTTTTCTTCTTTCGTCGGCTTTAAAGAAAATTTCCGGGTGTTACAGTATTAGAGATCCTCTCATTCTTAATTTACATCTGATGATCGCCAACTCTATCACGGGACGTAGCAAGAATCGAGAGTGGTGCACCATTCCCGACTTATTTTACTTGTATTGTTTGCTCACAGGGCCCAGGTGCAACCTGACAGATGTATGACAGAGTTTTTATGCTTGGTGTTATCATCAAAAGGAGCGAGGAATGGTGTACGGTAGCGCTTATATCACGTTGATTGCTTGAGGATTTGCTTATCTTCCTCGACATCTTGGTGACGTATCCCCACCGATCGAGCCGGTGAGATTAGATCGTCGTACGTTGTTTGATATGCGTATTATACGCTAGTTTTCGGGCGGCGTACAATTCTCTATTTGACACGGAGAGATCTGGCAGCCGGCACCGGTTCAACCGGTCACTGTTGATAATCTGCATCAGCAGCAGGAGCATCCACATCAGCAACAGCATGAGCAGCCACCGCATGACCAACCACCACCACCACAACCACAGTTTGCTCGACACGTTTAGAGAGATGTGAGGCTCTGTGTACATATTGAGACATTTATGCAGGAGGTTGTTCAGAGTTTCAGGATTAGGGTTGTCGGCTTGATCGTCAAGGTCGGCGGCTCGATCGAGTTAAGGATCTTATGGATTGGCACGTTCAGCTTAAGATTGCGCGAACACGTGCCGCTGGTATCGATCCTCCAGAGTTTCCACCGTCTCGACATTACTCAGACTTGTCGTAGTTTTATATTATTATTACAATTGTAACTTTTTATTTGTTATGTATGCAAACTCTGTTATTTATATCATTTTGTATTAATGTTGGTATTGTTTGTCTCGATTGTTAAGTTAAATTTTGTTTATTAGTTAGTAAAACTACAAAGAAAATAATATTATAAAATTAGTTGACGTAAAATTATTTCTATATTTATAACACAAAATAATGTAAGATTAACAAAAAAAATTTCACCTCAACCTATAAGTGGCGTATGGATCCATACGCCACGTATAGGTCTCATGCGTATGGAATCATAAGTTGAACAAAAAAAATTTAAACCCATACGTCATGTATGAGCCAATACACCGCGTATGACCTCCGGTCGACACAGATCTGACAATCTCGTACGACATGATGAATGACGGGGAATGTTTTGGTCACATACGTCGCGTATGCATCTATATGCGGTGTATAGAGTGCCAGGGTGTTGATTTAAAAAATGGGAGTGTCTAAATATCCACTTATATAATAATGTATAGCTATTTATGCATTAATGTACAATAGGTGATTGCACGTATTTGTGTTATCGTGTAATGCCACATTGTTTGCTACAAATTCCACCCATTCACGTTCTTAAAAGGAGGTTTAACTTCAGTTGTTTCAGATTAGAATTTGGGATTGATTATATGTGATGGTATAAATTAACTTACAAGAATCAAATGGTCAAAGTTGATACACTATAATGTAGCTTCATTTCAGTACTTGATCGAAATCACGATTAAGGGAGTTAGGGTTAATTAATTCGGGTCTGATGCTCGAAACAAATTTGATCAGATGAATCATCCCAAACCAAAACTGTAATTGAATACTCGAATCCATATTGTAAATCAATTGTGACAAATATCCATGCTAAAAGCTTAAAGCTAGTAAAATAAAAATATAAAATATAAATCTTTAAATAAACAAACACAAACTGACATAAACAAACACATTATCAAACATTCGTAAAATAAATGAACGAACACGGTCTATACATGTTCGTTCATTTAGCTTAACAAATTAAACTGGTCTTGTTTGTGTTCGCTACTATCGAGGTTCCTGAATGTTTGGTTCATTTACAACCCTACTTACCCCACCCCCCCCCCCAAAAAAAAAAAAAAAAACTATCGAGGTTCCTTGGCTTCATGAAATAATTTTTTTTTTCAAAAAGCATATACTATTCGTAACTCATATTTACATCTATTCTAATTTATCATTAAAACGATATCCGGTCAGAAACTGTTCGCGGACCGAGTTGCAAAATATCTTGTCACAAACTGTTCGCAGACCGAGTTGCAAATATCTAGTCACAAACTGGTAGCGAAATCTTACGTCGCATATAGTTCAAAGGTTTGCTTCTTTACAAAAGTGTCGCTAAATCAATCTCAAAGCGATCACAAAATAGCTAGGGTTATCCAAAGGGGTTTTTGTAAGCACATTTTCTATTACAAATATGAACTTAAAGAGTTAAAAGGGTATTTGCATCGGACTTGCGACAAAATTATTATTATTATTATTTTTTATTTATTTTATTTTATTTTTTATTTTATTTTTTATTTTTTTATTTTATTATTTTTTTTGCAAACATATTATTGTAGAACCATAATAAATATTAATGAATGTCACATCGCGAATAGAAAATAGATAAAAGACGATATTTTGAATCTTGAATATATGTACCACATAAATTAATGCCGTTCCCAAAAAAATAGGTACCACATAAATTGTCAACGTATACTTCGATAGATTAATATTTATAAATTATTGTCCATTGACATTGTAGATTAATAGATATATAGATTAAAAGCAAATAAAAAAAAAGTACCGTAGGCCCTTGATAACTTTTTTTTTTTTTGAAAAGAGAACTTCATTAAAAACCACCAAACCGACAACTATCACCAAGACGGAGATAGAAGCCGAAAACCACAACAAACCCAAAATCAAATCATGTTACATGTTACATCAAAAGCACACCATCTATCCCAATCCACAACCCCCTTTTTGAACCTATATTTATACCAAATGAAACCCAAACATTTAATATCCGCCATCATCTTCGTCACATTCGGCTCTTTTCTATCAAACACCTTATCGTTCCTAGCTCTCCACAAACGCCAACACGCAATGATGATAATACCTTGAAGGACCAACTTCTTTACACCCGTCACCCCGCTGTTATCATAAAGGTCGGCCAAATCTTTGACATGAAAAACGAACGGTCTAGGAATTTTGCACCAAGTAGCAATAGCGTTCCATAATCCCAATGCTATAGCGCAACCTGTTAGAACATGCTCTAAGTCTTCGTCCGCATCCTCACACCAAACGCACGATGTATCGTCAATGTTAATGTGCCTTCTAGCTAACGCCATCTTCGTCGGAAGGCGATCCAAGAAAGCGCGCCACATAAAGATATTACACTTGTTTGGGACCCAAGAGCTCCACTTGAAAACAGCACCCGCATCACTACTGACCTGACCACGTAGCCACTTCTTCGCAAAAGCCATACTGAAGACAGCTTCCGTACCATGCGACCAGGCCCACGTGTCGATCCTGTCACCCGGCATCACATTAAGAACCTGAACCTCCAACCGCTGTTTATCCATAATCTCGGCTGCAGAAGAAGGAGTCCGAATCCATTCCCACCTGAAAATCCGGGCGCTACCTGTAACCTGAATACGATCAGCGATCAAAACCCGCTTCGATTTTTCAATAGAGAATAAAGCCGGGTACAAGTCTTTTAACGGTTGATTCCCCAGCCACGTATCCAACCAAAATCTAAGGTTGTTTCCATTACCGAACCTGCCACGAATAACACCATTAAGACCAACCCCCTCAACCTTGAGCTTGTTCCAAAATAAAACGTAGTTCTTCCAAACACCCATGATGGCGTTATTAACTGGAGCGATACCCCACCACCTAGAAGACCCATGTATAGAGGCCACAACTCTTCTCCATATAGCATTCGGCTCGTTTAAAAACCTCCAAAGCCACTTAATTAACAAGGCATTATTATTGATTTCGAGAGAAGCTATCCCCAACCCACCATCCTTAATGCTTTTAGTAACAACCTCCCAAGGGACCCAACTCATCTTCCTAGCCTCCTCCGACCCACCCCATAGAAATTGACGCATCAAGCCCTCTAAAACCCCAATCACTTTCTTCGGGGCCTTGAATAAAGAGAAATAATACGTTGGTAAACTAGTCAAGACCGACTTTATGAGTGTTAAGCGGCCAGCTATGGAAAGAGTATTGGCTTTCCACTTTGATAACCTCCGTTTAAACGTAGTCACCACTGGTTCCCAATTAACCACCCTATTCATATTTGCCCCCACCTTGATACCCAAATACGAGAATGGAAAATTACCCGGTTTACACCCCAAGGAGTCTGCCATCTGCTTAACTTCATCTGCCTCCACACCCACACCATACAACACCGATTTATGTATATTAATTTTAAGCCCGGAACATAAATAGAAAATGCGAAGAATGCGCCTTATGTTAGTAAAATTAAATTGAGACCATTCTCCCATAATCATGGCATCATCCGCGTAAAGTAAATGAGACAAAACCGGACCTTCGTTAGGAAGCTTGACACCATGAAAAGCCCCGATTTCACTAGCCTGTTTCATCATCCCAGAAAACGCTTCCATAATTAAGATGAACAAAAATGGAGAAAGAGGGTCTCCTTGACGGATCCCTTTTTGACACCCAAATTCGAACGTAGGGGAGCCATTTACTAACACTGAAGCTCTAGAGGAAACCAGAATACCCCGAATCCACTCACGCCAAAGAGAACAAAAACCCATCTGAGATAATACCGACAATAGAAAATCCCAATTAACGTTATCATACGCCTTATCAAAGTCGATCTTGAATAAAAAAATCTTTCTGTTTCTCTTTTTAGCCCAAGCGATCACCTCGTTGGCCATCAACGGCCCGTCAAGGATATATCTACCAGATAAGAAAGCCGACTGAGATTCCGACACAATTCTGCCCAAAAACGTCTTCAACCGGGTCGCCAGAATTTTCGACACAACCTTAATGATACTCCCGATAAGACTGATAGGTCTAAAATCCCCTAATTTCGATGGATCGCTGACCTTGGGAATCAACGAGATAAAAGCTGAACCAACCCCCGAGCTAAAGCGGCCAACTTGATGATAATGACCCAGGATGGCGACAAAATCATTCTCAAATAAATCCCAAAAGTGCCTAATGAACCGAAAGTTAAAACCATCAGGCCCGGGGCTTTATCGGCACCGCAATCAAAAACCGCCCTCTTAATCTCCTGAACACTAAAATCTGCCACTAGGCCATTGGCCTCCCCCCTAGACAATGCCGTCAAACCATGACAAACTAGATTCGGCCGGGTAGACATTCTCTCCTTAAATTTATCTTGGAAAAAACTCATAACCTCCCTCTTGATAATCTCAGGTTTAGTTTCCCATCTCCCACAAACCTCCAGACCCGGAATATAATTAGAGTTCTTGCGTTTATTGATGAAACCATGAAAATACCTTGTATTGTCGTCCCCATGAGAAGCCCATTTGCATCGAGCCTTCTGTTTCAAGTCTCTATAATAATAATCATCAAGTTCAGTAAGCCTCCTCTTGATCTCACACAAAGACCACGACTCATCCTCAGTCAAATCTCTATTCTCCAAGGCTTGATCGAGCACATTAAACTCACTTTCAAGAACCCGCTTCTCTTCTCTTTCTTTTGCTTTAGTATCCACAACCCATGTTGAAATGTTGTTGCGCAGCGACTTGAACTTGGACAATAGGATAGTATCCGGGGAACCCGTAAACAACTCCGCTTCAAGAGTCCTTCTGACCACCGCCCCGAAGTCCTCCCGATTGAGCCATGAATTATAGAATTTGAAAGGTTTCGGGCCAAAATTCCTCGAGCTCGTCTTTAGTAACAGAGGACTATGGTCAGACTTGTTCCTCGCCAATGCAATGTAATCAACATTAGGCCATTCCAAAAAGAAATCCCAATTGACGAAAATCCTATCAATACGGCTCATCTTGTCTCCTGAAACGAAAGTAAAGCGCCTCCCTTTCAAGGAGTACTCGTGTAAATCCGATTCGTCAATGAAATCATTAAATTGATTAGTCTCAACCAAATTGAAAATAGAATTTCGACGATCTTCCTTGCTCCTGACCGAATTGAAATCCCCCGCCACAACCCATTTACCATCACCGTCACCAACCAAACCCTTAATCTCCGCCCACACTCTACGCTTAGGAACAATATTTTATGGTAAATAAGCATTAAGAATGTGAAAATGGCACCCACTATCTTTGACCAAACCGGAAACCATCAACCAGTTAGGATTCTTGGTAACCCTGTCGACAGTGAAGACTTTGGAATCCCACATAGACAACAAACCACCTGATCTGCCCGAAGCCGGGACCCAGTCAAAACCAAAGTCCCCAAAACCCCAATACCTATACAAGTTAACCACATCTATAGAACCAAATTGCGTCTCTTGCAGTAAAAGAAAACTGACCTCATGTTTCACCCTTAAACTACGAACCCAGTCGGCCTTACCCGGGTTCCCCAAACCACGAATATTCAATGAAATGAAATTCATTGATCACCTTCTTGATAACCTTCACTGCGTAGCACCTCTTTGACAGACGAAACAAAATCGCCCAAGTTTTCCACCCCCAAGGCTTTGCTTAACACCACAGTCTCAGTAGCTTCCAAATCGATGAGCTGCTGTACGTTGGTCATAACATTTCCAAGCGGCCCTCTACCAATCCCCTCAATTCCATTCAACCCATGTGACCCATTATCACCCGTACCTGTCGCACTTCTGTTCAAATCTGGGGTAACGAATACGTCATCTCCCACGTCGTCATTATTACTAAATGATTTGTCAGCATCGGACAAAATGCCAATTAACTTGTCTAGCCCGAACAAGTCATTATTCTCCCTTTGCCTCTTCTTAGGACGCTCATGAGACCCATTGCTTCCAGTCCTGTTCTTGAATAAAGACCGTCGCCGAAATTTCTTCCTGCTTGTAACTGTATCCGTATTAACTTCCAAAGCCTCAGCCACAATACTTTCTACACCAACTCCCTGAGACCCATTACCATTAATCTCGACCCCCTCGCTAGCCTCATTCCTCACGAATTCACCATCCTCACAAGGATTATTCATATCAACAGTTTGTTGTACATTATCACCCATTCCTTCATCGTCTTTGTTCACCGATATGTCCTCTTCATCGATCTCAGCTACGCCATCCGGAATCCACTCTGCAGTATCTTCATGAACCCAAACATTAAACGTGTTGTCTCTCCAACTAATATCCACCCGATCGACGATACTTTTTCGGATTTTGCTCAACACTCCGATAAGCGCATAAGAAAAGTTGTTATCATCACTCGACAAACCAGCCGATTTGATCACCCTCCCATACCTACTACCAATCAAGTCGAATACCTGATCAAGTGCTAGCTGAGCCGGAACGCCATGCACTTGAACCCATGCAATACGCTCCTCTTCGTTAAGCACTTTATCATCCCACTTTACCAACTTTTCAAACCATGCAGACCACATTGCCTCATTAACAAGAAACTCTTCCATCATATCAGATTCTTGAAATATTAAAGCAACATTGAAACCTCCGAGATACTTTATCTCCACGGTACGGTACTCCATCTTACGTAGCAGCACATTCAACCTGCACAAAATGTTAAACCCCACAACCCTACCAACAAGTGCCAGCCCATTCCAGTTTGAGAATCGCTCCACAATATCGTCCACCTTAATCACGTCAATCTTGTTTCTGTTCAACAGCGAATCCACGAAAGAGCGTCCATTCCCGACTGTCGAGTCATTCAAACCCTTAGTGTAGGAACTAACCCCCCCTCCTTCCGACACCTCGATGTTAGGTTTTGCCTGAGTTTGTTGCTTGAGCGTAGACGTCTTCCGAGCGTTATCTGTGACTGGCTGCTGCACCTTTCCACCGTCCACAAACCTAGCAATGGTAATGAATAACTTGTACGATCCGATCCACACATCCTTCATCTCTTCCGCCATTCTTTTACCGTCACCAACCTCCGAGAACGACACAAAAGCAAAACGTTTACCCCACTTGTCCAGTTTTCTAGCAATATACGACCCTTCGAATCTACCAAAACCTCCCAAAGCTTCCTTGAGATCTTGTGAAGAACACTTCGGCGGAATATTAGACACAAAGAATTTGGATAAAACCTTGCTCGTACCTTCCCCGTGACGATCTCTTCCCTTCCTGCGTTGTACTTCTTCCCATTCCTTCGGATCTTGCTGCCGCCGCTGATCCCCCGACATTAGGATTTTACAACCATCAACGGTGAGGCGACCTGCGAAGGAAGAAGTTGCCGAAGAGACTGCGGTTCAGGGGATGCGGGGTTGCCGGGTGGTGTGGTGACCGTGGCTGCTACCGGATCGGCTTAATGATCGGATCTGCGAAGGATACCTGTGTCGGCGGCTGGATTTGCGCCAGCGACCGGCGGTGAAGACTGGAGCGGCGACACAAGTTCAGCTTACCAGATCTGCGACACAAGGCTGGAGCGGTGAAGACTGGAGCGTTGAAGGCTGGAGCGGCGTGGAGGTCGGATTTTACAGGTGCAACTGTAGACGATTCGCCGGAGCAGATCGAGATCGAAGAATTAATGGGGCGTCGGAAGCTCGAGATGAAGCGGATCGAAGACAAAAGCAGCAGGTTAGTCACTTTCTCCAAAAGGAGATCAGGATTGCTTAAGAAAGCTCGTCATCTCTCTTTTGTTTGTTTTAGTTGAATGGCTGAAACCCGTCTTCATGCGCATACGGCTTATTGTTAATGGCGGTTGATACAAGAAACTAGGCCCTTGATAACTGTTATGACAATTGTTATATAGTTGATGCTATCCACCAAGCATACCAACATAAGTCAATCTAGTAGCCAATACCCTGAACATGTTTCCTTTGTTAGAAACCTACATGCCTTTCTTGTTTTCGTTCATCATCCTTTGCATAAGCTTTATTATTTACAAATGGATTACATCCCAATGGAAGATTAAGAAAAACTTACCACCATCTCCACCAACGCTTCCGATCATCGGGAACCTCCACCAGTTAGGATCGAGCCCTCAACGCTCGCTCCAGGCTTTGTCCCAAAAATACGGTCCACTCATATTGATGCATTTTGGCAGTTTACCGATGCTTGTAGCATCGTCTGCTGAAGCAGCTAGAGAGATCATGAAAACTCATGATCTAAAGTTTGCTAATCGCCCGAAGTTGAAAATTCCAGACACACTTATCTATGGCTCGAGTGACATAACATTTTCCCCGTATGGCGAGTTTTGGAGACAAGTAAAAAGCATTGCAGTAGTCCACCTTCTCAATACCGCACGAGTCCAATCATTCCGCCAAGTTAGGGAAAAAGAGATGGCTCTTATGCTTGATAGCATAGGAAAAAGTCATGGTTCTATAGTTGACTTGAGTGAGATGATGTTTTGGCTTGTGAACAACATAGTTTGTAAGGTGGCCCTAGGGAGGTCATACCAAGGGCGAAAATTCACCGAGTTGTTGGAGAATTTTGTGCATGTGCTTGGCGCTTTATGTGTCGGGAATTATATTCCATGGTTGGCGTGGATTGATCGATTGAGTGGCCTAGATGAGAAAGCGCGTAAAGTTGCTAAAGATTTTGATGAATTTCTTGAAGGTGTAGTTAAAGAACATTTAGATAAGAGAGCAAAAGGGGATGATCATGGAAGTGAAGATCAAGATTTAGTTGACATATTGTTGGATATACAAAGAGAGAATGCAATCGGCTTTGATCTTCAAAGAGATACCATTAAAGCTATTATTTTGGTAAGAATTTCCGTTTATCCCTTCTTTTAATTAAGAGTTAGGTTATACCTAACAATGTAAGTTGTCATCACGTATGCACTTCTAATATTAATAATATTTATGGTAACCACTATGTAACTACCGAGAGAATTCACAGTATATTTCTTACCTTTATACTTATAACTATAGTAAAAATCATTATAATTTCTTTCTAATTTTTTAATTAAATATTACTTTTAGTATGTTTATCCTTATTTTTTCCTCTCCTTCACTCACATACATTTTAAAAAATATTAAGAAAAAATTATAAGGGATGAACAATGTTTTCTTAAACTTACATATGAACAGTAACATTTTATACTCTGCTCCAACCGTAATCACTAGCAACCATTCTAAATAATTTAATGTCTTCACTCACAAATTTTCAAAAAACCTACTATGAATGCTTTGAGTTTCACCAAACAATCTATTGGTAAAGGTGGTTAGTAACAAAAATCCATTGGTAGTATAGCTAAAAAAAGGTGGACGTGCTATAGATTACCACTAAGTTGTTTAGCGACGGATTAACGATCCAAGGTTGTACTTAAACGTTTTCTTTAACAATTTACCGACAGATTATTTTTGCTATAATCTTTCGGTTACCATCCTACCATCATGGGTCTTGAAATCCGTCGGTAATAACCGACAAATTCCGCTAGATTATTTACTTTTCTGTGTGATGATGTTTATATGTTTATATGTTTTGATGGTTTCGTTCGCTCATTCCGGGTAATAATTACCAACGGATAACTTTTGTCGATATATGATCATAAGTGATTGTTGATATTTTTGCATATCCTAAAACCGGACAAGAGACATGATACGTATCTTTGATGTTTTTGGCTATCCTAAAAAACAAGTTTGTGGTAGGAATTATTTTATTGTCTCTTTGAATTAGAGATTTTTTAAACCTAACAATAGAACCTCACATATATGAAAATTATTAAATTATACGAATAAGAGTTCAAAAAGTTATCCAGATCTACCATGAACTTTGTGTTTTATGTTTATTTCAATTAGTACTTTATGTATATACTACCATTAACCAAATTAACAAAATTAATTACTAACGAGTATAGAAGATATGCAGAACACATGCTTCTAGTTTGAATACATAATGTTCACTTTGCAAAAGAGCTTGTAATCTTACTTGTGCACATGTCTCATGAGGTTTAGATTGATAATCTGATCTCTTGTAGGATGTATTTGCTGCGGGGACTGATACTACGCATGCGAGTTTGGTGTGGTCGATTAGCGAGCTAATAAGACACCCAAGAGTAATGAAAAAGCTACAAGAAGAAGTAACAAAAGTAGCACAGGGACGACCCATGATTTATGAAAATGATTTGGAGAAAATGGAGTATCTTAAAGCCACCATCAAAGAAACCTTACGCCTGTATCCTCCAATCCCACTACTTATTCCTAGGGAATCAATGCAAGATGTGAAAGTAATGGGGTATGATATTCAAGAACGCACGCAAACAGTTGTCAACGCTTGGGCCATAGGAAGAGATCCAACCCTTTGGGAAGAACCAGATGAATTTCGGCCCGAGAGGTTCTTGAATAGCTCCATTGATTATAAAGGGCTTCACTTTGAGCTACTTCCATTTGGTGCTGGACGAAGAGGTTGCCCTGGAACTCAGTTTGCCATAGTTATGTACGAACTTGCTTTGGCGAATGTGGTATACAAGTTCAATCTTTCATTGCCAAATGGCGTCAACGAGAAGGATTTGGACATGAGTGAGACGACTAGCATCACGTTGCATAAAAAGTGTCCACTACTAGTTATGGCATCCCCTCGTTTCTAGCTAGTAGTTGTTTCCCAGTATATCGTTTTTCAAAGATGATAAAGATATGATTTCCATGATAATAAACCACTATGTATCTTATTGGGCTTCATAACTGTTAGAAAATAAAATATATTTAATAAAGAAGCGGTAATAATGAAGTGGGATTATTCAAGGCAACATCATCTCCCATATATCAAGGCTTCTTTCCAGCTACTCCACCCATGCTTGTCTACCCACTCTTGTCCACTCATGTTGCCAGCCATCTTTTTCAATGTCATTGATTGTTTTTTCATAATTTTAGTCATTTGTATTGGCTATATATAATCATGTACGAAGGAATGTAAAACACACAGAAGGTATCACAAAAATATATCAATCAAGTTATATAATCAATGTAGTCCTTTGATTTCCATTTGTTAACATGGTATCAGAGCAGTGTGATCGATTATAGGATCACAAAGCTCATCATCTACAAG
Source organism: Flaveria linearis (assembly GCA_024085815.1). NCBI lineage: Eukaryota > Viridiplantae > Streptophyta > Magnoliopsida > Asterales > Asteraceae > Flaveria > Flaveria linearis. The sequence continues at coordinate 6,627,925 of CM044007.1, read as the reverse complement.
TCACCATGCCTGGTTCAGACAGTGACCTGGCCGTGACCAACAATGATCTAGCCACCCAACTCGCCAATCTCCTCAGAAACATACCTCCTACCCAAAATCAAAACACAAAACAATCTGACAATCTCTCCATAAATCTCAAACTAAATAGCCAAAACTACGCCCTATGGGCTCGAATGATTCGAGTTGCAATCAGGGGAAAGTCGAAAAATCTGTTAAACCATTTAACAACAAATCCACCGGCGAAAACAGACGACAAATATGAACAGTGGGAACAAAACGATTTAATTGTGTTCTCATGGCTCATTCAGAATATTGAACCAGCCCTGGCAAGCAATCTCACCGAGTTCCCTACAACGAAATCATTGTGGGATGCTCTGGTGGTTACCTATAGTAGTGGCAAGGACAAATTGCAAACGTTTGACCTTGATGTCAAGGCAAATGAAGTCAAACAAAATGGCATACCTCTAGAAGATTTTTGGATCATGCTTCAAGGAATCTGGGGAGAGATTGATCGCAGAGATCCGAATCCAATGACATGTGCCGTGGATATCGCCACTTACAACAAAATCCAATCAGAGAAAAATTGTTTCAATTTCTCAATGCTATTGATCGTCAATATGACTCAATCAAACGAGAAATACTAAGGTGGGACCCATTACCTTCGGTGGAAAGTGCCTACGCAGCCGTACGAAAAGAAACAGCCCATCAGAATATTATCGGAACTGTCCCAAATGATGTGCAGTCACAACAGGGTGTGGGAGCGGGACTCCTATCAAAAGGAAAACGCCAACCACTACCCAAAAGAGATAAATAACACCTCAAATGCTCCCACTGTGATATGAGGGGACACACCAAAGAGCAGTGCTTTAGAATCGTGGGATTTCCAGACTGGTGGAGTGACAATCACAAAACCAAGAACCCTAATCAAGAAGGTATGGTTGCCACTACCATAGGCAACAATAATGCTACTAGCAACGACAGCGCCGAGGAGGGTGGAAGTGGTGAAGCTTCCGAAGGAAATCTTTGGACCTGGCACTAAGCGCTAAGAGGCGAAGTGCTTTTTAAAAAAAAACACAAAGCCTTTAAAAAAAATAGAAAATTTCAAACTCAAACCAAAATTCTAAAAACAAACCTAATGCCAAAACCCAAATGGTCAAGTTGAATTTTTCAACTTAGGGGGAAACCAAAACCAAAACCCAAAATCAAAACCAAAACCAAGGCACCATGTCTATCGACGGTGTCTCCAAACCAAAACCAAACTGTCATGTCATGAATACGGTAGTTCAAACCAAAACCAATTCAAGTTGAATTATGGATATCCCACTATTTAACTTGAGGGGGAGTGTTAGAAAATAAAATATATTTAACAAAGAAGTGGTAATAATGAAGTGGGATTATTCAAGGCAACATCATCTCCCATATATCAAGGCTTCTTTCCAGCTACTCCACCCATGCTTGTCTACCCACTCTTGTCCACTCATGTTGCCAGCCATCTTTTTCAATGTCATTGATTGTTTTTTCATTATTTTAGTCATTTGTATTGGCTATATATAATCATGTACGAAGGAATGTAAAAAACACAGAAGTTATCACAAAAATATATCAATCAAGTTATATAATCAATGTAGTCCTTTGATTTCCATTTGTTAACAATAACAATATCGAACAATCTGTAAAAAGCATGATTTAGTCGATCAACCCAAGCTGGGGCTTTGTAATTCTATTAGTTTTATCATTATTCTGTTTCATAATGTTCTCATAATGTGCTTATGTGGTGCTTTCATTTTGTGAAATTTTGACACTATACTTTGTGTCAGTTAAATCATAAACGTAGATGATAATCATATATATATGTTTAACGTAAGATTAGTTTTCAACAAGGATACCTAATATTCTAGTAATAACAAAACAAACAACTTCCCCGTAGAACTCTAATATTGTAAATGCTAGAAATGATAATATTACACAAATGTAATAATAAGATTATTTTAGAATGCTTGTAATACTTAATCACTAAGCTAAACCCCCTGATAAACCAACCCCCCAACACCCCCCCCCACCCCCCACACACACACACCCCATCAACCATTTTAAAACATATTCCCCAGAACATACGATACTAAAATCCTCAAAATCCCACCTATAAATACATGGCCATTCCCTTGTATTTTTCTAGCTTGCTCAAATTAAATCGACTACACCAAGACGATTTTGGTGTTCAATGGTAAGTCATTTTCTTATGTTTTATGCCCCCACCACAATGTGTCGTAGTTAGTTGTTTCAAGATTTTACGCCCTCATTGCAGTGCGGGGTCCTTGTAATCAACCCGTGAAAAAAACTAAAAAATGATACACAAACAATATACACTTTTGTATTATGACTGATATAAGTAGATCATAAGATCAAATTAGGCATAAGGATAATGTGGTGGGCAGGTTATAGTGGGTACTCATACGTTTGACATATCAAAACAACTTGCGCTTGATAACACGTGGCAACGTCACATTACTACTCATCAAAATTTTCATGCTTCATTCTTTTATTTAATAGTTACTATTACTACTAATAATATTATTTAATTTATTTATAAACTAAAAATATTTTTAATAAGTCAAGAAAGAGCACTTTTTTATTAATGGTTGTTTATAACGAAACTAATTTTTATAAAACAATAAATTTTCTAAAACATAAACTTTTTTAAAATACAAAATATTTTAATTTGATGTTTTAAAAAGTACAATATTTATAAATAAAAAGTAATTAAAATTGGGAGTTATAATAAAAAAATTTTAAGAAGCTATTAATTTTGAAATAAAATATCTATTTTTTTTAACAAAACACGTTACAAAAATTAATATTATTGTTTTATTACTTATAGTACTTAATCATGAGTAAGTTCAAGGATATTTTATCTTAAAATATCATTTAATAATTAATAAAATTTTATTATCTTTTATATTTTATTTGTTTAACTCGTACAATGACTAAAGATAGTAATTTATAGTTTGAAAAAAACAGTATTATCTAGACATCTTTTATCATTTCACAATCTAGTTTCATGATTGAAAAAGGTGAGTAAGTGTAAAGTTTAGGCATATTGTAAGGATCAACACATTACAATAATCGAGCTCGTGACGAAAATGCGGAATGTTAACATTGCGGAATAAGATTGAATAGTAAACGAAGAACACGAACACAAATGTAAATAAACTTTGATTGTATTGCTCTCTGACTTAGAAACCATTACAATGAGTGTGAAATCAAAAATGACCAAAAGCTTCTAAGTTACATTATAAAACTTCTATTTATACTAAACTAGAAGTTCTCGCACGACTAGCAGGTTTTCACGCGAGAAACAAGTTATCGCGCGGCAACTCTAACTTATCATGCGACTAGATCTTCTTATCTTGATTTAATTTACCGAGTCTCTAGGTTTAATCCCTACAATCTCCCCTAGGCTCGGTGAATCAATGCTTTAGAAGTCCACATCATCCACCTTGTAACTGCGTGTCTCCGTATGCATACATTTTGTTTTCCAAGGCCTTCGTGATCATCCAACCAAACTGTGTTGCTAAAAAGTGAACAGATTCATCATCTGCTATCGGACAAGCCTGCAACCTTATCAAATATTCGTTTCCAAACTTGAGCAAGTCCCCAGGGTCAATGACACGGTAATCTTTATCCACATAGTGTATCAACGCATGCCCCTTCTCATTCTCACAACTCCACCACATAAGTTTAGACAAGTTGTTAACTGATACTGGAGCATGTATAGGGATCTTCCTAACATATCTTGGATGCTTATAAACCCTTATCTTCATTAGCATGTTCGTATTAGGGTCAATCCGAGTCTCATCTTCAATGACTTTAGATTTTGCAGTTTTGAAGTCTTTGAAGTTGGTTTTACTATGCCTCCATATCAGATTTCTTTGAATTTTGAACTTTTTATTTTAAATTTTCAATTTTGTTAAGCTAATGATTGATTAGTTTGTAAACACATGTTTAAATAACTGTTTTTAATTATTCATACACCCTTAATTTTTTAAAATTTTTGTAAAACTAAAACAAGCATACGAGAGACACATTTAACAAGAAAAATAAAAAAATCAAAATAACACACTAATTATACTAATATACTAATAATCCAAGTATTTTGATAAATTTTTAAGTACATGATCATATTTGCCATAAAATTGATCATAAACATCTTTTAGCTTTATTTGAAATAAGATTGGTTATATTGATTGTCAATATGTTATATCCCTTTATAAACTTAGACTTCAATTCTTACTAGAACACATATTCTATGATGTTTATCATCTTTAGATTGATTTGTATGAAATCTGTGAATTTCACAATCAAAAATCCTGTAGAATCTTATCTAGCTTCAAGACACTATTGAGATTTCAAGTCATCCCAACTTGACTTAAACCTTTTATCTTTGATCAGCCTGTTTCAGAATTATTTTTCTCTACTATAATATCTATTAAGAGCATAACTAGATTGAGAAACATTTCTGAACACATAATATTAACAAGTTTTAGGACTTACTAACAGCCAGTCGGACTTATGTTTTTCCCTCGCAAGACATTTGGGACTTACATACCAAGTCGGACTTACAAGCTCCATCTTTTGATTTTGTCTCCTGTGTCAGAACATATTCTCAAAAACAAAATATTTATCATATAGTATGTATGTCTATGACATATCTTTTATTGTTGTGCTCATTGACATCTTTTATCCCTACATGGTCTTTTGGCATCTTTTTGCTCTTTTTGTTTATCTTTATTTTCTCTTTTGTTTTTGCTTGTCATATCCTTTTCATCTTTTGATATATATATATATATATATATATATATACATATATATATATATATATATATACATATACATATACATATACATATACATATACATATACATATACATATATATATATATATATATACATATATATACATATATATATATTCATATATATACATATATATATATATATACATATATACATATATACACATACATACACACATATATATACATACATGCATACATATATATACATATATACATACATATGTATATACATATATATACATATACATATATACATACATATATATACATATATATACACATACATATATATATATGCACATATATATTTTTCTGAAAGAGACTGACTCAAACGATAATGAGCTTGAGTATGACTATACTATAACTCTTAGGGGGTGTTTGTTTGGGTCTTAATAACCCTGGTTAGATGTAATGGTCTGACTTGGCCAGACCCTTATTGTTTGGTTAATACCACTTATTGAAAAAAGCCTCTTACTTCACCTCTTATTAGGTCAGAGATTGGTTCCTATCTGACCCAAAAAGCTTCCAAGCATTAGACTACCTCCTCCTTCCCTTCCCTTTAGGTCGCCAGCCATCACGAGGGCAACACCTCGTCGGCCATCACTAGGGCAACACCTCGCACCCCCACAGCACCGTCGCTACCACCGTTGCACCCCCACACCACCGTCACCACCACCGTTGCATCCACATTACACCACCGTCGCCACCACCGTTGCACCCCCACACCATCGTTGCACCCCCACACCACCGTTGCACCCCCACACCACCGTCGCCACCCCCGTTGCATTCAAAGCCCTAATAAAAAGGGGTCGTAATTTTCATCACTTATCTAAAGAAGTTCTTCCAAACTAAATTGCATATCAAAATAATGAATAGTGTGAGGAGTTTGAGTGGGATTAATGATTTAGAAGAGGAAGTGGATCAGCTACTTGCAGATTCTACTGTTCATATGATTGTTGATTCGAGTTTGTGCAGTGTTCTTGGGCCCTAGGTGCTTATTGTTGGCTTCAATTGGAATCTTAAGGAATTGAAGAAGAATACTATCTCCAGATAGGATTTATATTCTAAAGACAACTTTAGGGGTAAAGTTATTTATCTTCATAACCTTGTAGTAGGTGTGTATATTCAAGTGCTACTTCACTATAAATCAATAATTGTTGGTTCAGCATAATCATTCAGATATCCAGCTAAACAGTCTTAAACTGGTTTAGCACTTATTAGTTTAGACCTCTTATTGGTTTAGACCTTTTATTGATTCAGCACTTACCCATTCAAAAGTTGCCAAACAGCCCCTCAGTCTGTTTTAGCATTGAGTCAGAGTTACCATAAAACCTTGATGAGTAATCCACTTCAACCATAAAGAATTTACTTCCAGTGTATCACAGATCTTAGTGTTTTTCAGTCTTGAAAATTAAGCCTATCAGCATATCAAACATATTCCAAGTTAGTTTCTTTCAAACTTTTAAAATGTAATAAATCAATAATCACAAAAGATGTAATATCATTTTCTATAACACCTTGAAAATTTATTTTCTTAAAAGTAAACAAACTATTTTTGTAAATTTCTTGTTACTCCCCCTAAGAACAAAACCCTTTTTTAGACATTTTTTAAATTTTCTCCCCCCAAAATTATGATTATCTACAAGAAATAATAATTTTAACTAAAAAAATAAAATATTTTTTGTAAAGGGTGTATGGATAACCGTTAACCAAAGTTAATCAAGAAGTTGTTGTTGAATTCAAACAATCTGTGAACAACTTGATGCAGCCACATATACAACCTCTACAGTGGATGTTGAATCCAAACAATCTATGAATAACAACTTTATAAGAAGCTTGTGTCATGTGTGGTTGTTAAGTTTAAGGAGAGTATAAACCCGAGTGAAGAGCCACTGTTTAAAACATTTAAAGACTGAATAAAGACTAATTCTGAAGAAAGCTTGTGCGAAAGACAGATTCACACGAGAAGCAGCTCTCACGCGACAACTGACTCCACGCGAAGGACTGGACCCGCGCGAAAGGCTTAGCCGCGCGAAAAGCAAGTCGCGCGAGAACTCTTTGTTTAGTATAAATAGCTTAGTTTTCGTTTTGTTATTAAGCTTTTGATCATTTATCACTTCTGTACTGTGCTATTTCGCACAAGACCTGTACTAGGTTGCTTTTGTTCAATACAATATCATTTTGTGATCAATTCGATTCTTCTTTCAATCCAATCATGTTTACATTCCGCATTCACATGATTGAGATCGTGTGTTGATTGTTTCTTGGGAGATTTTCACAGATTTACAATTGGTATCAGAGCGTTAGGCTCTAGAACCACGATTTGAAGAAGATTTGGATTGATTTCTACTCATTTCTGGAGCTATTCATCATTGATTACTTGAGATTCAGCTTTGGTGATGTTATGTTGCTCAAATTTTGCAGTTTTGGACTGATTTGGACTGATTTAGTGGACTTTAGTTGAATTTTAATCATAATTAAGCTTAAAATTGAACTAAATTCATTAAAATCGGAAAAAGAGTTTAATCAGACCTATTCAGTGAATTGGAGGTGACTTTCGCTTGAACAAACAGTTGAAGAATTGATTGTGCACGAAACTGGGAGTTTTCGCGTGCGAAATAATCAGTTTTCGCACAGGCAGTTATTTACTTTTTACGCGATTTCACTTGAAAAGTAAATTGGAATTTCGCACGAATCACAATTCTCGCACGAAAAATTGTGTCGCGCGAAAAAGGTTTTCGCACGATAGCTTCTCTCGCACGAAAAATCTGATTTTTGACTTTCTGACCAACATGTCTTCAACAACACCGAATCTAAAGCATCTTACTGCTTCTCTTCATCTTGATACTGAAATTGGTACTGGAAACAAGCCACCGAGACTTCTCAGTGAAGAAGATTATGCAGATTGGGCGTACCGGTTTGAGAATCATGTTATTTACACGGAACCTAAGATGTGGAGGTCTATTCAGTATGGTCCGTATATTCCCATGTATACGAATGACAAAGGGGAGTTGGTCAAGAAACCAGAACATTTATGGGATGAAGATGACATGAAGAGGTTAGAACTGGATGACAAAGCTTATGCTGCCATTACTATGGCATTGACTACTGAAATTTCACATAAGTTCAAAGAGTTCAGAGGTGCAAAGGTGTTATGGGATGCACTTGAAACTCAGATCATGGGCAATAAAGATATGAGGGAAAGCAAAAAGGATATGTTGAATCAAGAATTCAACATGTTTAATCATATTGTGGGTGAAGAGTTGGAAGCTCAGATTGCCAGGTTTGTTAGACTGGTAACTAAAATGAAGAGTGCTGGTATTACTCTGGAACCAATCACGGTCAACAAGAAGCTGCTAAATTCACTTCCATACAGTTGGAATAACAACTGTACACTGATCAAGAGAACCAAAGACTTGTATACTCTTTAGTTGACTGATCTCATTTCAACTATCATGTCTTATGAAATGGATGATAAGCAGCGAGCTGCTAATCATCTAAGTTCTCTGGGTGCTGAAGGAACTGCTCTTTATGCAAAAATGGCTAGTAATCCTAATTACTATGTCAGTTATACCCAAATGTGTCAGCAACAACAAACTGGAAGTTCAGCATCTTCTTATATGCAACCAGTAATGAACTCTCAAATTCAAGTTCCAGCTGCTCAACTCTATTCCCCCATCATCCATCAACAAATCCCTCAAACTCGAAATTCTCAATGTGGTCAACATGCTTATGTTGCTACCACTAATCCATCAAAGCAGACAGTCTAGATTACTGAGGAGCATCTTGCCCTTTTCACCACTTTCATGTCAAGCTATGAAGCTTTCATGGCTGGTAGACTCACTGCTCCTAATGTCTTGGGTGATGATCTTCAACAAGTCAATCCTGACGATGTTGAAGAAAATGACATCAAGTACCAAATGGCCATGGTGGTATATAGGGCGAAGAACTTTGCTAGACGTACTGGGAGAAAGATGTTTGGTGTAAACAACTCTAGCGAAATCGGTTTTGACAAGTCTAACCTGAGATGTTACAATTGTGACAAAACAGGTCATTTTGCTAGAGAATGTACTGAACCCAAGAAGGATCAAGCTGAAGGTTCAAAAAGAATGGTGACAGTGGAGATTGAGTCAAAGAAAGACAAAGCTAGTACTTCTGGTGATAACAAAGCATTGGTTTCACAAACTAATGCTGAATATGACTGGTCAGATCAAATGGATGCTCTTGATCTGACATTGTCTACTGCATTCATTGCCAAGATTGTTACTGAACCTGAAGAAGAAGAGAATTTATTTGCTGAGTTTGTTTCTGATGATCTAATGGAAGGTTTGTTTGCTGAGAAAGAAGAAGTGAAGATGGAAGTTGAAGAAGAAAAGTAGAAAGTTGAAGAAGAGAAGGTGAAAGTTGAAGAAGTGAAGGTGAAAGTTGAAGAAGTGAAGGTGAAAGTTGAAAAAGAGAAAGAGAAAGTTATGAAGAAACATCAGGATAAGAAGGTTGCTGAGGAAAGGATAGTGATTGAAGAGTACACTGTCGAGCCTCCAGTCAAATACCAATGTAATGATCCAAAGACTGTTGATGTTGCTCCAGTGGAAGAACAAGCTGCTGCTATGAAATCTTTTATGGTCAAGAAGGTAGAAGAGACCGAAGGGGAAACTTCTGAACCAAAGGTATATGATGGTTTATGCACAATTTCATGTGTTGAGAAAGTTCAAAGATATAGAGTTCATAACGAAAACTTGATAATGGAAGTTGAAAAACTTCAATATCATGCTCGAAAACACAAATCAAATGAAAAGATTTTCAAAGAAAAACTTGAAGGTTTAAACAATACAGTATATATTTTACAATTAAATCTTCATGATAAAGAATGCACAAATAATGATTTGACAAATAGAAACAATAAACTCGCCTTAGAAATTAATAGACTCAATAGTGAACTAGCCACGACTAAATTGACTGTTGAAAATTTTGAACTTTCATCAACTATGGTTGAAGGGATTATCAAGTCACAAATGACACAGAAGATAAAAGGAGGAAAATGCGGTGTTGGATTTACAAACATTGCTCCTCCAATTAATCATGATTATTCATGTTTACCTTCATCTGATGTCATTTCTGATTCTGATATGGTCTATGGGATAGGTTTCTCTCCATCTCTAGACTTAAAACCTTCAGTCAAAGTAAATTTGTCTGTTGATCCTATCATAAAAACTAAACCTAAACAATCAACTGAAAAGTTTTGTGCAGATGATGTGAAGGTGGATAGGTTGGTTGAAGAATGGAATAGTGACAGTGAGAGTGAAAACGAATGTGAAAGTTTGAAAAATAAGAATGTAAACGTTTTAAGATCTGATTGTAATCAAACTTTGTCAGGAAATAAAAAGACTATTGATTTGAATGAGATTAAATCAAATAGTAAATGTAATTTGAATGCAAATCAGAGGGAAAATCAGAAAGAAAAACTTGAAAAGGACTTTAAAAGTAGATTTGTTTCTAAAGGTTTAATTGAAAATGAAGAGCATATTTTTAAAGAAACGAATTCTCGATTCTTTAAAAATAAACTTCATTATAATGTTAACCATGTGAATCAAGATATTTGTAGCCCAGATTTGCAAGTGAATGATCTTTCTTCATCCAATCTGAAAATTCAAAAGCCTGGTCCTTCTCCAGCATCCATTCGCATATCAAAGCCTGGTCCTTCTCCAGCACCAATTCGTATATCAAAGCCTGGTCCTCCTCCAGCAAATTCAAAGTCTGGTCCTACTCCAGCAAAGTCTAAGACTGGTCCTATCCCAGCACCACCAATTCCAAAAATCACAGCTGCTAAATCTCAAATCCAAAGTGGTCATAATTCAACAATTTCCTCAAATTTGCAAAAGATGAACAAGCAATTATCAAATGAAGCAAAGAGTGCAGAATGTTAAACCAAAAAGTCAATCTGACTTTGGTTTTTATGACAATTTTCATAATTGTCATCCACAGTTTGTTTTTCACACACAACAAAGGAGATGTTATCAGTGTGGAAACATAAATCATTTGGCAAATAATTGTCCTTTTCAACAAAAATCATTAAGCAAACAACGATTTCATAATTCTATTACTCATAATAGAAAATTGTTTTTCACTCGTAGAAAATTTGCAAAACAAATGAAATCAAAAGTTGTTAATGATTATATTGTCAAAAAGAATAAGAGTTTGACTAATGATTTACAAGAAAACATCAAGCTGAAAAGTGTAAATGAAAAGATTGATGTGCAAAACAAATATAATAATCTCAAATCATTTTGTCTTGCTGTAACACATAATGTGCTCAAGTCATGTTTGACTTGGGTACCAAAAGCTAAGTAATTTTGTTACTTATGCAGGGACAACCGCAAAAGACTATTGAAAGCCTATGGCATGTAGATAGCGGTTGTTCAAGACATATGACTGGGAACTTATCATTACTACAAGATGTTCAGTCATATAATGGTGGAAGGGTGATTTTCGCAGGAGACAAAGGAGGACGTATAACCAAGCGTGATTTACTTGGGTGTTTTTCTTAGCATCTAAGGATGAAACTCCACACCTTTTAATCAAGTTCATTACTTTGGTGGAGAATCAGACTGACAAAAAGATTCTAATTCTCAAGCAATCTCCTTGGAGAACAAAATCATTGAGGAACTTCCTTCTTTGATATCTGATGATTCTGCTATTGCTTCATCATCCAAAGATATTCCTACAGCTTCTGTACAAGTATCTGAATGTTCTGAGTTATTAGATGTTCCTTCAGAACAAATTCCTAATCAGGAGCTGGAAGAATCATTGAGTTCTCCATTATCTTCATCTTTTTCAAAAACTATACATACACCAATAGAAGTCATTCAAGTTCCATTTAAAGAATCTCCAAATGTGTCTACTGCCTTTGAAAATCCTATTTCAGATGACACACTTGAAGAAAATATTGTGTATCAATCTCGACAATCTGAAGACGTTCTTGATAATGTTGAACACATTACTAATTTGGAAGATGAAATGGTTGCAGATGATATTCCTCAATTGAGAATACATAAAACTCATCCAACTGAAGCAATCATTGGTCCATTGTATGAAGGTGTAATTACCAGAAGTCGATCAGGAGCAATCAACACTTGCCTATATGCTTGCTTTCTATCACAATAGTGCCCAAGAATATGGAAATGGCACTCATGGAAAACAGTTGGATAGAAGCAATGCAAGATGAGTTGATGCAGTTTAAGAAGCTGAATGTTTGGCATCTTGTTGAACTTCCAAAGGATAAGCTTCCGATTGGAACAAAGTGGATATTCAGAAACAAGACGGATGAAAAATGTGTTATAGTTCGGAACAAAGCACGTCTTGTTGTGCAGGGATTCTATCAAGTTAAAGGATTGGAACATGAAGAAGTGTATGCTTCAGTTGCAAGACTAGAAGCAATACGCATATTCTTAGCCTTTGCTTCATACATGAACATCAAGGTGTATCAGATGGATGTTAAAACTGCATTTTTATACGGAGAAATGAAGGAAGAAACCTATGTTTGTCAGCCTCCAGGATTTGAAGACCCAGATCATCCTGATTATGTTTACAAGATGGATAAGGCATTATATGGTTTACATCAAGCACCTCGTGCTTGGTATGCAACTCTGACTGAACATTTGCTTGCAAATGGTTATTCACGAGGCGCAATTGATCAAACCTTATTCATTCGTAAATCAGGCGATGACATCATTCTGGTTCAAATATATGTCGATGATATCATTTTTGGTTCTACCAATGATAGTATGTGCATGGAGTTTGAAGCAGTAATGAAGAAGAAATTTGAGATGAGTTCCCTTGGAGAAATTTCCTTTTTCTTGGGAATTCAAGTTACTCAATCTGAAACTGGTATTCTTATTCATCAAGAAAAGTATGTTCAGACTATTCTTGAGAAATACAAGTTTCAAGATTCCAAAGTAGCTCCAACTCCAATGGCTTCTCGTCCTACTCTTACTCCAGATCCATTAGGAGAATCAGTTGATTAATATCTGTACAGATCAATGATTGGTTCCCTCATGTATCTCACTGCAAGCAGACCGGACATCATGTTTCCTGCTTGTCAGTGTGCTCGCTATCAAAGTGATCCAAAGGAATCACACATGAAAGCTGTCAAGCGGATTTTCAAGTATCTCAAGGGTCAACCCAAACTTGGTCTTTGGTATCCTTGAAATTCCGATTTCAATTTATTTGCTTATACTGACAGTGATTATGGTGGTTGTAATTTAGACAGGAAATCGACCACAGGAGGATGTCAATTCTTGGGCAACCGACTCATTTCTTGGCAGTGTAAAAAGCAGAACACTGTATCCACATCCACTGCCGAAGCTGAATATGTGGCTGCCTCGAGCTGTTGTTCCCAGCTTGTCTGGATTCAACAACAACTTCTCGATTATGGCCTCAACATCTATGACACACCCATTTGGTGTGATAATACGGCAGTTCTGAACATCGTGAAAAATCCCATTCAACACTCCAAAACTAAACACATTGACATCCGCATCCATTTTATCCGCGATTGTTTTGATCGAAAACTTATTCATTTAAAACAAGTGTCGTCAACTGAAAACATTGCTGATTTATTTACCAAGGCATTTGATCATTCTCGATTTGATTTCCTTGTGCAATCATTGGGAATGATTAACTTTGGATAACTTAGTTTAATGAATCTTCACAAAAAGATTTTTCATTTTTAATAAAGAATAAAATTGCAATTGTTTCTTTTTCTTAAAAGGACAATCACAATTTTAGGGGGAGAAAATTAGAAAAACAAGTTCTGAAAAATATTTTTGGTCTTAGGGGGAGTCAAGATCACAAGATTGTTAAAAAGAAATTTTCATACTTCAAAATGAGAAATGATATTACAAAGTTCTAAATGAGTCTAAGTACTTTCAAAGGTTTAAATACGAATATACTTGGATTATGATTGATGTGTCGATAGGCTTTGCTTTCCGAAATGAAAAGATCATAATTGAGTGATTACACTTGAATTAAAGAGATATGACTTAGTGGGGAACATATCAGGATTCTGTGACAATAACAAAAATGTTCTAACACAGACTGAGAGATATAATCTTGTCATACTCAAGCCTGTATGTATTTGATTCAGTGATTATCATAACTATATATATATATATAAAAGATAAAAATACGAAAAGACAAAAAGAAAGAAAAATAAAGAGACAATAATTGAGCAAAAAGATGCCAACAAAGGCCATATAGGATATAAGATGCCAAGAAGCACAACAAATCAAAAGATATGTCTAAAAGACATACATACTATATGGTATATATTTTCTATTTTGAGAATATGTTCTGACCATGGAAGGCATAATCAAAAGATGGAGCATGTAAGTCCGGATGGCTTGTAAGTCCTAAACATCTTGAGAGGGCAGACGTAAGTCCGGATGGCTGTCAGTTAGTCCTTAAACTTGTTAATATTCCGGGGTAAGAAATATTTCTCAGGCTAGTTATGCTCAAATAGTTATATTTTAGGAATAAAAAAATGGTATCACTGATCAACAATGCATGGTTTAAGTCAAATTGGGGTGACTTGAAATCTCGACAGTGTCATGAAGGATAATAATTATATTACAGAAGTTCTGATTGTGAGATCCACTGACTTATATTAAATCAACACGAAACATGATATATAACACTCCTTATGTTTCTGAGTAAAATCTGAAGTGTAAGTTTAAAAGGACAAAAGATATTGACAATCAACTTAACCAGTTATTTTAAATAAAGCCGGACAGAGTCTTAACTTGATAAAGAACTATATGATCTCATTATGAAAATTCTTACAAAACATACAAATCCGATCTTGATTCTTTAATTGTTTTTATTATTTTGTTATTTTGTGTGTAAGTTTTTCATTGTTACTTTTGTGTTGTATTATTTTTTAAGACAAATAAATAACAAGATAAATTTTGAAAATTGAAGATTCATTAAATTAATTGGTCACTTGGTAAATAAAAATTATGTTGACATAAATAATTGAGAATAAAAGGGTTTGAAAGATTTGACAAATACGAAAAATTTTAAAAGTTAAAATTTGAAAAGTTTCATCTCGCGCGAAATAGAGTTATCACGCGAAATCTTCTCTCGCGAAAGGATTTGTCGCGTGAATTTCCTAGGGTTTAAATACCACAGGAACTTAGACGAAATCACTTTTCGCTCACACCTCATCCGAAAAAACACTTTTGCTTCCCATCCGAAAAGCCCTTTCGCTTCTTATCCGAAAACTGAATTTGCTTGCACTCAAAACTTCAAAACAGAAATCATTTCACTCTTGTTTAGCATTCTGAAACATCACACAGTTTTTATTACATACATAGAGTGATTTAAAGGTATAATATGATTGTTATGGTTACTGTAGCGATGCAATGCTAAGGGGAACTTAACAACTTTAAAATAAAATCAAAGAAATAAACTTAAAATGTTGAAATTGAAAGATGAAATCGACATATTAGACTTAGGCGACAGTGATGGACTGGATTTCATGGATTAAACTCATGTTTTGGACTGTTAATTTGAAGTTGGGGTTGTGCGAATCGCACCAGGGAACTGAACAGTTGCGAAAAAGAGAATTCGCTTGAGAAAGCTTATCGCGTGAAAACTATTTTCGCGTGATAAGAGTTTTTCGCGTGAAACTAGTTTTCGCGATATCTTTGACTTTCGCGTGAAATTTATTTTCACATAAAACACATATTCGCATGAAATTAGAATGTCGCACGAAATGTTATTTTCACAAATAGACTTTTCGCACGAAATTTGGTTTCGCGTGACAGAAATTTTTCTGCAAATTTTTCTAAGTGTTGTTGCTCATTCTATTTCAAGTGGAATTATAGCATGTACTTAGTTTTCACACAATACACTATTAATTGCTGAAATTTCTAATTATGGAACATTGGTTTTCACTGGAAGTTGTATTATTCTCTAAGTGTGAAAACTCAAAAATTAGATTTTCTAAGTGTTAATATGTTTCATATGCTTAATTAAGTTATATTCAAAGTGTTATAATCATGATTGTTTGTGACTATGCAGATGGCATAAATGATTTTCAATAAAAATCATAATTGTGTTGCATACTTAGACGATGTTCAAGAAGGAAAGGAATTATTTACATCGATGATCGAAGGACTAAAGAATTCTCGCATAGTGAATGCTATATCTGCTGACCCAGCCATATATTCCGAGTTGATAGATTCTTTCTGGAGCACTGCGGCTCTAGAAAAAGACCAAGCTGGTAATCAAGTTATCACTGCTACTGTCAAGGATAAAAGAGTGACAGTTTCCCAATCTATACTGAACCGAGTTCTTCTGTTTGATGACCAAGAGGGTGCACCAACACGACTGGATGATGATGTAGTGATTGACTGTCTGACTCGTATGGGATACGAGTACAGATATCCCAGTCTGGAAAAGAAATGGCTACCACCGTATTGGAAGTATCTTTTTCTTGTGGTGATTCATTGTTTGAGCAATCTTAAAGCTGGCATGGATAGTTTGAGTGCTGTTTTTGGCTCATTATTAGTATCTTTGGTTGATGATCTTCCTTTCAGTATCTCTGGGGTAATCTTCCAGGAGATGGTTAAAAATGCAATAGCCAATCCAGGAAGGAAGTTTATTATGTACCCACGTTTTGTCCAGCTGGTGATAAACGATGCTTATCCTGAGCTTGCCACTAAGAGATCTCCAAAATATGTTGTACAGACGATCAAGAAGGAGATTTTTACCCATCTCACTGGAGCAAGAGGTAACAAATGCTCGGGTGAAAGTTTTGCAAAGATTGGAAAATTTTCTGAGATAGAGGAAGATGTTGGTGGGTTAGGAGGAACTGCTCAATCTGAAGAAGCACAGACTGGCACGTCTGCAATCTGGTGCTAGAGATGATTTAGACGAGGAGATTGAAAAGTTATTTGAAGATGAGCCTGTAAATGAAGAAAGAATGAAAGGAATTGTTCATTCTGCATCTAGTTTAGAGACGGCTAGTGATCAAATAGGGAATGTTCCCTATGTGATCCAAACTGAGCAAACACCATCTACGCCAACCTCTTCACGACCTAATGTTGAAGACAGGGATACGGATTATGTCCCGGAGGATTCTCCTAGTACATCAATGAGGAGAAAACGTATGGCAAAGAGGAGAGATTTCCCGGCAAGAAAAAGAGGTCGAGGTATTATTCCCAGGAGACCACGAACTCATGTGGTTATTACTGAGTCTGAACAAGAGTAGACTGCTGTTGAGACTACTTCTGCTCCTGAAACAGAAACAGTTCCTGTTTCTGAAGCAGCTAATATTTCTGAATCTGGTTTCTCTACTCCTCCTAGGCAAGAAAATTTGGAGTTTGATGTTGATACGTTTTTGAATACCCCTCCAGATTTTCAAGGGAGAGAAGAATCAACCAGTACTCCTTGTTCAACAACATTAGAAGAAAGAGTAAAGAACTTGAAGAAAGAAAGTTTTGAGAATGTTAAACTGATTGCTGAATTGAAAAAGGAAAATGAAGAAAAGACAAAGTTGATTAACATGATTCATCTTGATTCAGCCATTAAAGACACAAGTATAGTCTCTCTCGAATAACAAATGAAGAGCTTGTTTGATTATTCTTCAGGGTTGGAGAGACAGCTGAATGAGCTTAGAGAATTTATATCTCAGACTTATTTTCATCAACCACCTGTCATAAGGTCTACTACGGTGATTGGAGAGTCAAGTAGGCGTTCTCCAAGCCCATCCCCTGCTGAAACTGTTCCAGAAAGAGAAACGGTCAACGAAGCTCAAACTTCTAATGAACAGCCAAGTGTTAGTACTACTGAAGATGTTCCAATTTCATCTGAAGTACCTATCACTGAAGCTTTCACTTCTACAGCTTTCGTTGAGCCAGAACATATGATGCCTTTGCCTGTTGTTAATGAAGAAGAGGATGAAGATTTGATTGATTATGGGGATTCAGATGATAATGAGGATGATGATGATGAGGATGATGATGACAATAATGATGATGATGGTGGAGATGATGGTGGAAATGATGGAAGCAATGATGATGGAAATAATAATGATGATGATGGAGGTGATGCTGCAGGATTATCTTCGAGTCCAACTGGTGATACTAACACTGATAATGTCAATCGACCAAGTGTTAGTGATCCGGAAGGATATGATCCACTTGACCCTGCTACTGAAAGTTTGTATGAAAAGGAATTGTATTCTTTTCAACAATCTTCATCAAGTGTTGTCGAAGAAGAATTTGATGTGTTTGATGATTTGGATGATCAGAATGAATATACGGATATATTTGGGAACAACCTTCAGGAGTTATTCAAAGATATTAATCTTGAAGAAGGAGAAATCCCAACTGAGACTGTGAGTGGTTCAACTCCTGCTGTTTCAACCAAGAAAGATTCTACTGGTCAAATTGCATTATACACTAAACAAACAAACAAACAAACAAACAAACAAACCCAGTATATCCCACTCAGGAGCAGGGTCTGGGAGGGGTAGGTGGTGGCAAGTCTTTCCTCTATCCGGATAGGTAGAGAGGCCGCTTCCAAGGAGACCCCTGGCTCGCTACAAAGCTATAACGCTAGTGAATCAACATATATTCAAACGTACGATATATGATATATGGTATATGGTACAGCACACCTCATACAACAAGCATTAAAATATCACCAAAAGGAAGTATAAAAATGAACAAGCATGCATCAGGAAAGCAGCAAGTTTCCCCTGAAAGTTCCAAGCGTACTACATATACATCAGGCCCCATAACAAGTAAACAAGCTCCTTTCCTAGCTACAGAAAACACTAAAAGTCCTTAATTTTAATTCTACGTCTCCACTCACTCCTGTCCTCGATCATGTGCTCAGAGAGGTGCAAGTGTTCCATATCTCGCCTAATTCTCTCTTCCCAAGTCAACCTAGGTCGTCCTCTACTCTTCCTACCCTCTATGATGATGTTCTCCACTGCTCTGACTGGTGCTGCCATTGGTCTCCTCTTGACATGTCCATACCATCTTAATCTTCCCTCTCGTATTTTATCTGCAATAGAAGCCACTTCTAACTTCAGTCGAAACACTTCGTTTCTTATCCGATCCAGTCTTGTATGGCCACACATCCACCTTAGCATTCACATTTCCGCAACCTCTATTTGTTTCTCGTGTGATTTCTTTATGGCCCAGCAGTCTGTTCCATATAGCATAGCTGGTCGTACCGCCACTCTGTATAGCTTTCCCTTATGTTTTGCTGGAAACCTCTTATCACATGTTATCAGTTGGGGTTATGATGGAGAGAAAAGGTTGTATGTGATAAAAAGAAAGAATGGAGAAATCGATTATTTGAAGAGCACACAAGACTTTCATACTCTACGTGCTGCTGATCTTTACTCTATGGGCAAAGCTCCGTTTTTTAATGAAAGTAACCACAGTGAAGCTGAATTAATAAGATCAATGATACGAAGGGAGATGCGAACAAACTTCAAGGACTTTAAAACTGCTAAATCGAATGTGATTGATGACTCTACAAGAATAGATGAAAAGACTAAAGCTCCAATGTAAATAAGAGTCTATCAACATCCAAAATTCATCAGAAAAGTCCCAGTGCACGCTCCAGTTCCTCCCAATTCTTTGAAGCAATTACTTTCATGGAGATGTGAGAAGGATTCAAGTCATGCTGTGATCAGATGTACTGATAGATCATTTAGAATCATTGATCCAGCTGACTTAATGAAGTTTGGCAAAGACGACTTACTCAAGCTATTACACTACCCCATTTCAGCTGATGAGTCAGTTTACTTTCTATCTTGCCAGTATGTGTGGATGACGGATCGAATCCTTCGGAAAAAATGGTATGCTTATTCAGGATCTTACAAAAGGGCTAACGTTGATTTTGATTAATGATGTTTCACCGAGCCTAGGGGGAGATTGTAGAAGACTAATCAAGGCTCGGCAAAACATTTGAAGACTGAATAAAGACTAATTCTGAAGAAAGCTTGTGCGAAAGACAGATTCACGCGAGAAGCAGCTCTCACGCGACAACTGACTCCACGCGAAGGACTGGACCCGCGCGAAAGGCTTAGCCGCGCGAAAAGCAAGTCGCGCGAGAACTCTTTGTTTAGTATAAATAGCTTAGTTTTCGTTTTGTTATTAAGCTTTTGATCATTTATCACTTCTGTGTTGTGCTATTTTGCACAAGACCTGTAGTAGGTTGCTTTTGTTCAATACAATATCATATTATGATCAATTCGATTCTTCTTTCAATCCAATCATGTTTACATTCCGCATTCACATGATTGAGATCGTGTGTTGATTGTTTCTTGGGAGATTTTCACGGATATACACAGGAAACAGGTGTTGACTATAATATATATTTTCACCAGTCATGAAGCACTCTTTTATAAGAGTGATGTTATCTTTAACAACTTTAATGGATTCAAAGCATGAATAGCTGGATGTCAAGACAACCTTTCTGCATGAAAATCTGGATGAGCAGAATTATATGATGCAGCCCAATGGATATAAGGTTAAAGGAAATGAGGATAAAGTGTGTATGTTAAATAAATCACTTTATGGGCTTAAAAAATCATTTTGATAGTGTTATAGGAGGTTTAATGGCTACACGGTGGATAATGGGTTTATAAGGAGCCCTTATGATAGTTGTGTCTATCACAAGGAGTATGTTAAAGGTCATTTTGTCTACTTACTCCTATATGTAGATGATATGTTGGAGACAAAGGACAAATTCATGTTGTGAAGCGGTTTCTACAAAGAGAGTTTGAGTTGAAGGATCTAGGAAATGCTAGGAATATTCTTGGTATGGAGATTACTCAAAATAGGATTATGAAGCAGCTTCTTTTGTCTCAGAGTTCCTATGTAAAATAGGTCCTATCCCACTATAGGATGTTAGAATCAAAACCAGTTCAGACTCCTATTGGTGCTTATTTTAAGTTGTCATCAGCATACTATCCTAAAGAGAGGAGAGGTTGTTCATGGAAAAGGTTCCTTATGGTAATACAGTAGGGAGTTTCATGTACTTGATGGTGTGTACTAGACAAGACATGGGGTATGCAGTTATTCTGGTGAGTCGGTTCTTGGCTAATCCTGGAAAGGTACATTGGAATGCAGTCAAGTGGATACTAAGGTATTTGAATGGTACCAGGAATTATGAGTTGGAGTTTGGTGAAAGAACGTTTGGTCAAGATAGCTATGTTGATGATAATTATGTTAAGGATACTGATAAGGGTAGGTCTTTAACTGGGTATGATTATGTAGTTAGTTGAATATATAGCATTTACAGAAGCCGTTAAAGAAGCTATTTCGCTTAAAGGGTTTGTACTTGATTGGGTGTTCAATTTTGTGATACAATTTTGTATTGTGATAATCAAGGTGTTGTTCAACTGTCAAAGAATAGTATGTTTCATGAGCATACTAAGCATATTAATGTGAAGTTACATTTTATTTGAGATGTAGTTAGTTCCAAGGAGATAATTGTGAAGCATATTGGAACCGATGACAATCCGACATATATGTTTATAAAGGTATCGCCTAGACCCAAGTTCAATTTCTATGTTGATGTGTTGGGTGTGAGCTCATGTCAATGATGACCTTTGGTGGAGATTGTTGAATAAAGGGTCATAATTGTCATAGTGTGAACCTAGAGGGTTGAAAGGGCACGTGTGAATAAGCTGTTGTAATTCGGAATTTAGAATTAGGAAGATGGATATAGAATTCTGCAGATAAGGTGAGTTCGGTAGCTGAATTCGGCATTCAGACTTTCGGTAGTCAGACTTGTTTAAAAGGGAGGTTATGAGCGCGTGATTTAGTTAGCTTGTTTACTTCATTATTTGTACTTTACAATTCATTTTCTTTCTTTCGTAATCGTTGTCGATCTACTAATAAAGTTCTTGATTCTTGAGTTTGAATTTCCTGTGTACCTCAACATAAAAGCATAGTTTTTAATGAATTATGATTTTGACTAGATGTGAGTTTTGATATCATACAGTTTCTTTGAAGTCCAAAAGATTTTATTATTTTACCGAGTATTAGAGTTGTAAGGTTATTTTCTTTTTATTCTCTCTTCTTTCACGACTCCCTCTAACGCTTTCGCTCAGCCCTCCTGTCATCATGTCTCCTTATGTGACGACTTTTTTGTCTTCTTATCTCTTTCTCGTTTTGCCAGGGATGCAATACACATATATGGATATATTATGCTCTATTAATTTTTCTCATGTCGTCTTTGTGTCATTACATTCATTGCTCGTACTGTGATATCCGCAACTCCTATCCCATAGTATCATTGTGCCGCCACAATCGTTGCTCCTATCGCAAGGGCCATGTTGTCATGTCTTTTGCCGCCACCATCATGGCCCTAGATCCGTTGTCGCATTTGCCGCCACAAAGTATCTTGTTTAATATTCTTTTTTATGTTTACCAAATTTTGTGATTTTTCTATACCATCTTCATTGTTTTGCTTGTTACGTTAAGCGTCTCACTTCCTCCCACTGTACAAGAATTTCAGACAAGATATACCAGTTACGATTAGATCTATGTACATAGTTTTCATAATTCAAAGTAATGCTTAGGTTGAGTATCCTTTCTGTTTAGTATATAGATAAGGTGATACGAGTTTCAACGGATCAATCGGTTACATAAATATTTTTTAGCATTATAGTACGTTAATGTTACAATTAATTTGCCGCTCATGTACTTTATAGACAAGTCAAATTCAAGAATTGATAATAAGAAGACATTACATTTTATTCTTCACAAAAATGAATGTTATAATAGAACCATTAGGCCTTTATCTAGTCGGTAACTTGATTGAAATGTTGGTGACCATGTTGCAACGTTATAATTAATGATATATTTTTGAATACAAAGATGATGATGATGCCTTTATTATTTTCAAAGTACGCAGCAAAACCTCATATGTTTTTAATATAACATGTAAGGAGAAAACCTACTAGAATCGCGGGCTTGCCATAACCAATAACGGGGTTTTCCTTTGAACCGTCACTCCATTCGCCTCAGTCATGTCCAAGTGCTCATCTTTAATCGCATTTGGTAATGTAAAGTTGAATTTGTATACGATATTCGCCAATATGAGCTCAATAAGAACTATAGCAAAGTGAAGACCGGGGCATCCTCTACGGCCAGCACCAAATGGTAAAAACTCATAATGAAGCCCTTTATACTCAACGGGATTGTTCAAGAACCTCTCTGGCCTAAACTCCTCGGGTTCTTTCCAGGAATTTGGATCTCTTCCAATTGCCCAAGCATTAATGATCACTTGTGTGCCTGAGGGAACGTCATATCCCATTAGATTGACACCTTGTCGGGCTTCTCGAGCAAGAAGAAGTGGGAGTGGGGCGTGCAATCGCAAAGCCTCTTTTACAACAGCTTTAAGGTATGGCATTTTCTCCAAATCTACCTCTGGGATCATAGATCTACCTTCTCCAATCTCTGTAACTTCTTGTTGTAGTTTTTTCATTACTCTTGGATGTTTTATTAGCTCACTCATTGCCCAATCTAAACTTGAGAATATAGTATCTGATCCGGCAACAAATACATCCTAAAAGAAACAAATTATTTTCGGTTAACAAATTAATTTGGTAAAGTATAGTACTAAAAAAACTTTTAATTGTCTTTCTTGAACAAACCACCGTTTTTTCCTTTGACTAAACTTCTAAAACAGTATAGGTTTTAATTATCTATTATTATGATATATGTAAGACAAATAAGATTTGATAACCAATTAATATCTTTTGATCAATATTAACATTAAGTAATTGATTTTTAGTTTACATTTTTGAAACATAAAAGACACTGATTAAAGGACAACAAAACTCTATTATTTAAATCACCATGTTTTGAATTGTTATGCAAAAATCCCATTACAATAATATAATATAAAATCTGAGTAATTTATTGGCTCTTATTACTTAAAACTGTTATATCTCAAAGCATATATGGACGGCAGTAGCAAATGGTTGTGTATGTGTTTTTAATTTATATAAACTAGAAAATGCCGTTCGCATGTTGCGTCGGAGACTTGAATGTTTGTGTACTAATGTTGGTGTCCTTAAAATAAAACCGTAGTACATAAGCATTTATAAAATAGCTTATATTAAAACATACAATTATAAATTAGTGGTCATTATCTAAAAATCTAAACTTTTGTGTTCAAACAAAAAAACATTAAAGTTAGGTGTAGCTAGCATTTCTTTTTATATAGATATATAATTGTTTGGCCATGGTCTATTATATTCATAAAAGGGTAGAATATTGTTATTGTTAATAAATAATATTGCCTTAACAAAATGATTGCTTTTTAAATAATGATGGAGTTGTATGTGATTGTTGTTAAGTAAGGATGTATCGTTCTGATGACAAAGATAAGTATATTAATTAACACTTATTTAGTTACCACTTGGATTGATATTCCAATCAGAGACCATTCTAGTTTATAAATACTTTATAAAGTGTTAAAATAAGGTATTGCTTTTAAATGTAACGCTTATTTAATCTATGCATTTAAAAGTGTATTAATTTAAAAATGAAGATGGAGAAATCATACCAAGATTACAGCTTTAAGGGTATTGGTGTTAAGGGTGAAACCGATTGATTTATCTTGTTGAATATCTCGTAAGATATCAACAAAGTCTTGGGTTCCTTCATCTCCTGTCTTCTTATTCAGATGCTCGTCAACGACGCGTTTCAGGAAATGATCTAGCTCTTTAGAAATCGCCTCTGCACGTCCTCGTAAACCGCTCAATCGGTCTATAAACGACAACCAAGGGATATAACTGCCTACACAAAAAGTACCCAACATATCCACAAACTTTTCAACTTGTCTGTAAAACCTAACTCATAGTATGTCTTCCCAAAGGCCACCCTACAAAGCACATTACTAGTATATGAACCAAGCAATGCACTCATATCAACAATAGAACCGCGACTTTCCCCAAGCGCGCTAGCCACCACACCCACCTCTTCTTCTCTCACTTGCCGAAAGGACTTGACCCTTGTAGCACTTAGAAGATTTAGAACCACAATACTCTTTAACTGCCTCCAATATTCACCATACCGCGAAAATGCTATGTCAGTAGAGCCATAGAATAGTATATTAGGAATACTTAAGTTAGGTCGATCAGAAAACACTAAATCATGGGTTTTCATGATCTCTCGCGCTATTTCAGCAGAAGAGACCACAAGTGTGGGTACGCTCCCAAGGTGAAGGAGCATGAGCGGACCATATTTGTTGGATAAGTCTCGGAGAGACTGACGTGGGCTAGAACCGAGTTGGTGAAAGTTTCCGATGATCGGAAGTCTTGGTGGAGATGGTGGTGAGGCTTTCTTGTTCTTAGAATCAAATGAAATCCATTTGAAACCAATAATAAGTATCAAAATGGTGATCAAAGACAAAGAAACTAGAAATGTTTGTAAGGATGAGAAGATTTCCATGATGTTACTAGCTAACATAATATTGTAGTACTACTTATGGCTTAACATTTTACACATATATATAGGTGCTTTGTCACTTCTTTAATTAATTTATTTGTAATGAAACAGATTAATT
This sequence comes from Flaveria linearis, assembly GCA_024085815.1. NCBI lineage: Eukaryota > Viridiplantae > Streptophyta > Magnoliopsida > Asterales > Asteraceae > Flaveria > Flaveria linearis. The sequence continues at coordinate 6,602,461 of CM044007.1, read as the reverse complement.
AATACACATGAGCCGGCTGTTGAACTGAAGTCGCTGCATTAATAATAATGTTCAATGTTTTTCACTTTTTCTAGATTACTAGAGCAAAATATATATGAAATTGCGCCAATATTGATTTTTATAGGCACGTGTATTAAGAATGATTGAATCCAAATTTGATTTTGGCGATTGTTGTTTGTAGTCATGGGAGAACTTTTGTGGACACCTATTAATTATCTATAGTATAAAACCCGTGGCGCGAACGTAAAACTGTTAAAAAAAACAACGTTAGCATGCTGCCGAGAACTCTCACGTTGAAGGAGACGTCGATAATATACGTAAGCTTATATAAAGAAAAGGAAATCTGGACGTCGTTGATAAATTCAAAAGTTTATATGAAAAGAAAAGGAAATTAACAGTACCGGGTTGCGGTGGCGATATAAAACCATAACAAAAGCAGCACCAAAACAACGCCAAGACCACGTGTAATTTTATATAAGAAAATTGAAATTGGACGTTGTCGATAACATTTAAAACTTTATATAAAAACCTAAACTGTCATGAATTCGTGCATTGCGATGATGCCATTGGTAATAATCGGAAGTTTATCTAAATTAAAAAACAATTTTGCTAAAAAAAGCATGTCCGAACATAGATAATTCGCAGTGGGAAAAAATTGTTAAAAAGAATAGCATTTACAAATTTGGATGTAATAAAAATCGCATTTTAAGAGTTGTAGCGATGAAATAAAAAAAATTAAAAAAAAACTGAAAATCGAATATTTTTTACAATCTTTATGTTTATGGTTTGATAATTGTACAATATGATGGATAACTTCGTTTTAATGAAATTTTGTAACGTAAACAAAAATAGTATGTTATAACGGTATATACGAAAATTTATAAAATATAAAAGTTTTAGAAAAAGAAAACAAATGTGAGTGGGTCAAAAAGAAATAATAGATAAGTCTAAGGTACAAAATGTATCTATAGCTAAACTTAAGAAAACAAAAGGTAAGAAACTTTAACTTGAAAACAAATCTTAAAGTTTGAGAAATTAAAGTTGCCGAAATGCCTTCGCAGTATAAGTTGTACTATTTGCATTACGAATGTGTATTTTAACAAATGTGCGTGTGCGTGTGTGTATATATAGGGAAAGCGATCCCTTGAAAATCATATTATAATTGAAATCATGAAAACCATGTGTATATATACATAACTATGTGTTACCATATATACAACTATGAGTTACATATATGTAAATCACGTAACTTGCTTCGTCATCATCTTCATTTGTTAGGGTTTAAAAAACTATTATATATGTAATGATATAAAATAATTATGTTAAACTTTACTCAAACACACTTTAAATAATTTATAAATCTATGATTGACTATGGGTGATTTTCACATTTTTTTAATTATAGAAATGACTTTCATTTAATAATTCAAAAACTTGTGACTGTTATGGAAAAAGTTTATAATAATTAAAATTATATAAACTTAAGTGCTTTCCTATAGTTGGGAATTTTACATATATACCTTTCTTTAACACCATAAATTACATTTTTCCCCAAATTAAAAAATTAATTATGTATTTCTCCTTCCTAAAACATAGATATTACATATTTATCCATTTCATTAAAATTAACCTATTAAATGACTATTTTATTTTGTTTCTACTAAGGGGTGTTTATGTATTGACGTTTTATTATTATAATTTCTTTTAAAAATTTTGACATATATGTTTTGTATTAGAGATATAACTTTGATTACCGGTTATTGTTGTTTTGGAATGAAGTTTTAAAGGAGATATAATTTTGTTGTTTCTATTTACATAGAAGACTCGAACTATAGAAAAATGTAACTGATGGTCTTAAGAAATGAACTGTGTAAAAATATTTTAGTGAAAATACGAGTAAGATAATGATTCGATAAATAATTTTAATAAATTGGGTATATATTTAATATATATGTTCCAAAAAGAAGAAATATGTAATTGAATTTTTTATTTGAGTAAATATATAATTAATAACTTTAAAAAGTGAAAAATATAAATGCCCCTTTTAATTAGAAATATGAATGGTCTTAGTAAAACCCAGAATAAATCTTTGTTACTTCTATCATTTCTAGAGCTTTATACTCAGATTAGTTTATATTTAGCGGTTATTATATATATATTAAAGAAATAAACTCTTAGCTACAGTACTACAGTACCCTCACACGCTCCTCACCTCAACTCCCATGCACCTCACCACACACAACCTCCCCCATGGCCACCATCATCCGTCGGCATCTAAACCCTATCCGTCGTCGATCCATCGCCACCGTCGCCGCCGCCGCACTCCGTCAACACGCCACCACTTTCTGGACTCCCCCCTATCGCCGCGTGAAGCTCGCCGCAGAGTCGCTCTTCCACGTCACCATCGACGTCTCAGATTCCCGATCTGGCGTCGTCGTACACCGTCGCCGGACAATACGTCCGCCTCGCATCCCCAACGTCGTGAAACCGTCGTGTTTAGCCATCGCCTCTCCTCCGTCAATGGCGGTTGCCGACGGTGTGTTTGAGTTTTTGGTAAAAAGTATCGCCGGATCTACGGCGGAGGTTTTGTGTGGTCTCGAAAAGGAACCCGAGTGAAGGATGCAATATGTGTGGTGTGGTGTGGTGGTTGAAGAAGATGATGGTATAGTTTGAAGTGGTCATGCCTTGGCGGTTGTGACATGATTTGCAAGAGAGAGTGTGCGTAGAAGAAATGGAGACAAATGGGATGACTTTGAATGACGGATTTGAAAAAACTTTCAATTCATTTAGCCTTTAAATAATTTGTTGTACATGCCAATTTCATTATTAAAATATTAAGGATATTTGACCAAAGAATGGGTTGTATTAGCATTTTCTTAGGGCATACGGTTTCCTACCGGGTAGCTATGTACAAACCGTTTTTTTTTCTCAAACCGAGTTCAAAACCAAACAGGTTTCTTTGGTCACGGGGTCAAACCGGTTTTGTTCAAATCGGTTGGGGTTACAAACGGTTTGGCTCACCAAATGCTCAAACCTGTCAAACCGATTTGGACCAGTTGGAAACCGTTTTTTTAAATAAACCGTTTTTTAACGGTTTAAACCGGTATTTAATTTTTAAATCCGTTAACCGGTTTTGAGAGTGGGGCTATCAAACCGGTATACAAACGGGCCGTTCGAATCTGGTTAGGAACCGGTTTGAGCCAAACCGGATTTTTTTCAACCCGGTCGGCCTTTTTGAACCGTTTTTTTACACCTCTACTACCGGATGAAAGAAATGATGTATGCCTTTATGCATGATGTATGCCTTTTATGGATACCCATGACATGTAACATATCATAAAAATTAATTATATCATGATATTTTATTTGAACTTTTATACTCGAATGGGTAAGTCGATTGATGTTCATCATACTTGATAGGAGAGCAGGAGGAAGATCAAAATCATGAATGAAAGATCAACATCATGAAGGAGGAAGATTAGCAGTACAAAAGAACCCCGCAGCAACGCGCGGGAGTTCAAATTCTAGTTTGTACTTAAATTTATAAACATGGATAAAAACATTTCACTTTGATATACTCGGGAACATGAAAAGTTACGTCTTTATCAAAATACTCTAAAAAATAAAAAAGCAAACTTTAAACGTATTTAACGAAAAGATAAAAACCTTTTAAAACCGTAACCTTCCCAGATTTAACATTAAGAAAATAAACTATCTATTGAAGATTATCAACTAATTAATTATAACGTATGTTATTGAAAATTAATTGTTTTTCTTTATTTTAGCTTTACATTGTTGGCCCTAACTTTTCTTATTCTATTATATTATATTTTTATTTTTAATCCATTCAAGAAATAACACAAAATAAATTTAAAAGTTATAAACTTTTTATTTAGAAAAAGTTACATGGGGTTTGGACTCGGTTATCTATTTTCGTACAACAAATTTCACCATACGTAAAACATTCAGATAATAATAATATTTTCCCCCCACATGTTTCTAAAATTTGGAACTTATATTCCATCTTTGGCGTGTAAATTATAAAAGGGAGGACGGCAAAATTGACTGACTAATATAAGATGACAACTTTCATCAACTTTTAACTTAACTAGTGGTATCTAACTACGCGTGTTGCGCGTGTAATGGATCGGGCTTAGATTAGGCTTTCAGCTACGGCTGCTAACAAAAAACGGTTGTCACGCCAAAGCAACTGACACCATTCTTATTTATCGTCACAACCCATCATTGTATCACATGTCAGTAGAGTAATGAAACGAACATATCATAAAATCTGTAGATCTCAGATGAACAAATGTTCATCATCGTATACCTGAAATAGAAGTGGCATCACCAATGAGACAACAATTTTGCTTACAACATCACAACAATACTGAACTAAAAACCCGAGTATTTCACCTAGAAAATAAAGGAAATCAGAGAGAGACAGGGGAAGAGGGTTGTGACGGTTGCCCAAGCATCACCGTCGACACCTAACTGGTGAGAATACAGTCGCAACCTTACCTCAACCTGTAACGGAAGGTCGAACTGCGACTGTCTCCAAGGCCACTGCTGCCATCACAGGCGTCGACGACTATCGGCCATCACTACAACCGACTCTAGGTCAACCGAAAATTGAGGAACACGACATAGGAGGCATAAAATCGAGATCTGTCGGAGCGCAACCGCCTCCATCACGCCGATGTAGTGGGAAACAGAAGGCAACCTACTGCCATGGTCATCATCATCGTGACAACATCGAATCAACTGCAACTGGCATAGATGGTAGGCGACGGAGACGGTAGGCGGCAGAGACGGAAGGCGGAAGAGATGGTAAGCGGCGATAACAGTAGGCGGAGGCGAAGGCGATGGTGGGTTACTATTTCTTCTCTCTACAAACGAACAGGAGGGGAAGATAAGAAGCCTCCTCCCTTTTTCTCTCTCTATAAACGTGTTTGGGGAGGGCCCAAAAGGCAAAGTGAGGAAACTTATGTGGCCAAACTATAAAACTAACGTAACATTCCTGCTTCTTTCAATTGCTTTATAAATATTTAGGAGAATTATATATAAATTCACTAATATGACCAGAGAATTACAACTAAGTTTCCATTCAAAAAAATTACAACTAAGTTTAGATTTGTATACCGTGTAAACAAAAACAGTGGTTGGAAGACTACTATCACGATAATTATGAGGTAAAAAAGGTGAAATTTGGCGACATGACACTTTAAGTTCAGTGTCAGGTTCATCATCATAAACTGTCCATGCTCGTGAAAATAACGCATGGTATGTGGAATTATGAGTACTTAAGTTCCATCCCCATGACGATAAACCTTGGTCTGATCTGAATCAAATACATTTACATATAGTCATTAACTTAAGCTATCAAAAATACACAAAGATATAAACAGTTGCATATTGTTGTGTTATGTTCTTACCCTGTCCTATCATGTTGACCCGGTGATAAAACTGATGCATATTTTTTATTCCCACCATCTCGTGTTATAAAAATCTGAATTGAAAGTATAAATCTTATAAATATACAAATCAATTATGAAAAATACGACATAAGATTATAAGTTATAAGAGTGGATCATTACAGAGAATTGATTAGCCATCATAGGAGAAGGTTCACATGCACCAGGAATTATCTGAAACTGCCTAAATTCTCTTCTGAACCCTCTGGTTATGCTGCCACTTCTGCAAGAAAACAACATAACAAAACACATCATGTCGTAAAACCATTAATTATAAACCGAACCCATTGTTTGCAAACAACTTACCCCATCCCACCAAGAGGGACACCTTGGGTCGCCGATGGTTTGCCTTCACGATTAAAAGGATCAATAGGCGCTCTCTGTAAACATAATCACCACTTCAAGTCTTTAACAACGACATGATTCACAAAACAATAGAGTTTTAAGAGTTTGATGAAATACCCTTCCATGAGAGGCCTCTTCCCTGACATATGACCATAATCGTATACCAAGACCAATCTGCATTTAACATATCATTTGAGATTATTATGGTTAATATGTTCATTATTAATAACAAAGATCATAAAGTTACCATTTTAATGCTTCCATGAAGGTAACACTAAACTCTTTAAGAATACCAGCATGGCTGTTCAATTTCTTCTCCACGCCTGCTCGGTGGTGCACCACTGTCAAAATCAAGCTGCAGACAAGAAAATTGAAGCTTAAACTATGGCGCTATTACATAACCTACTGATCTTTAAGTTTCAAGAACAACTAACACACAAATCTAACAGACCTAAGAACAAACATCCATATCCAAGATTCTTGGATTTTGCAAAACTCATAAACAAATAAACATAATTTCAAGAAGATGAAGTTGAAGAACTCACCAGTTGCAGAGTATTTCGATTCACAAATTCTTCAGGAGGCCATGAGTTCTTTCTATGATGGAAAATATTCTTCTTACCCATTTCGCCCAATTTAATTTATTTACTATACATTCACAGAATCTGCACTTTCAACCATTGAAGATCAGAGATGAACTCAGGTTGATGAAGAAGATGAAAGGTCAAAATTCAACTGTACACATAGTCTCCAAAGTTGACCAAACAAAATCGTAAAGAATTTGCTTCTACCCCAAAAGCAGCTCGAAACCTCAAATGGCGATTAGGGTTTGCCGGAGTTTAATTAATAACTGCAAATCTGCAACGACTATCAATCAAAGCGTACGGATAGCAGGAAAAAGACGAGCAATTGTGAGTGATCAGTGATCAACCGAACTGATGGAACTCAAGCCACCGACCTTCTTCCCGGCTCCTCAACCGCCCGCCACCATCTCTAACCACCAGCGGCAGGACTCCACGGGTCTCACATTCATCGCGCATCACCCTTTCAAATCTCAAATCTCTCTCTCATTGTATCTTTGTCGAAAGAAAAGTAGGGATTCATGGCAAGAACAGGGTGGTAATGGCAACCCTTGGATTGAAAACGAACGGTCCAGATATACAAATACACTATTCATTCCAATTACTTTTTAAATATTATGTAATTACTATACCTTAAATAGAAAGGTGTTGCCCACCGGCTCCAAATGGCAAAACGTTGTTTTAGAAGTCTTAAAAATGACGACTTGTTATTATTATTATTATTACTAGACTAACCACCCAGTAAATTACACATACGATCCCTATGTTATGTTAAAATTTTGAATTTGGTACATAAAGTTTAATATTTTTTAATATGATTCCTATTTTTTTCTTTTTCATATATGGTCTGAAGTTCTGTTAGTCAATAATTAATAATATTAAAAAATTATAAAAATGACATTTTATCGCATCGACTATCCATTTAATTTACCTTTTAAACTATACTATTATTTTTATTAAGGAAAGCTTTATTCTTGTTTTTTCAAAGTTTTATTATTGAATATTTTTATTATTTCATTATTAATATGTTTATTATATAATAAAATATGTTTTAAATACATGATTAAAAATTTTATAATAACATAATTTATAAAATGTTTGCTTTTAACATGTTTAAACTGTCCATTTTTTAAATATTGTTCTTAAAACCGTTTGAAATTTTAAAAGTTTTTATAAAACTATTTGTTTTCTAAAGAATTTTTATTTAAACTGTTTATTTTTAAATCATATTAAAAAAACAATCACTATTTTAAACATCTTTTTCAAAAACAATTCATTTTCAAATGACATTTTTAGTATTTTTAAGCGTTCAAAAAATAAATAGTTTTAAAAACAGTATTTAGAAATTGATAATTATAAAAATTATATTTAAAAAATAAAATGGTTTTAATAAAGAGGATAATGCTTTTAAAAAGTACCTTTAAAATCAAAAATTTTAGAGAGATATTAAAAAATTCAAAATTTTTAGAGAAATATTTAAAAACCTGAACATTCTAAAAATATTTTTAAAAATATTTTTATTTAAATAAAAATTAATTACATTAATGATCTTTATAGGTAAAATAGTCATTTCAATAAAAACTTAACATTAGTAACTAAACTAAAAAATAAAAACCATTGATAAAAGATAAATATAATATCTAGGACTATGTTTGAAATTTTAAAAGTTTAAGAAATAAATCTAAAATTTTGACCAAACTACAATAACATCCATGTAATTACTCTTTAAAATAATAGAAACATAAATTATCAATTATTCTTAATAAGCTTGTAATATTATACATGTAAAGGTCGATTAAATAAATTATACATGTAAATTAAATAAAAGAATCAAATACATTGTAAAATAATATTATGTTATAAATATCTAAAAATTTTATTGTATATAAATCTTTAATCATATTCAGTGACTAACTTCTCAAATTTATTAAATCATCTATTTAGAACATTCTCATGTATTGTAGTGTTTTGTAATTAAAATATAAAAAAATTAAGGATATATAGCAAATGTGTTTTATAAAATAAATATTATAGGAATAAGATTACAATTATGTTAGTTGAATAATATCTCATCCTCAACACAATAAACCTAATATAGTAAGTTTCTACCTTATTAATATACATTGACTGTCTTCATATACGAATCATGGCGTGATATGTCAAGATCTCTTAATAAAGTTACTTTGATACTGATAATGTTCTGTGAGCAAAGTAATTTGATAGTTATTTCGTATATTTTAAAAGATCTTTGATAGTGGAATAACAGTAAACATAAAATATTTGTTGTATATATATATAATAAATAATGGTATTATGTTATATAATGCAGACAAATATTATACAATATTGTTAAAATATAGAAGATTTTCAAATTTTGAAACTATTAACCCAAAATACTCGGATTGATTGTTACCATTAGAATTTAAAATTTATGAACTACTTATGCTTCATTGAATATTCAAATTGTTAGTTTTAAATTTTAAATTTTAACTAATTAAGTTAGTTATTTTTAGATAAAATATGGATTGAATTGAATATAGAATTTGAATTTTAAGGTTTTTAAATTTCTGTTTCTAATATTAATTTTTAAAATCTAATTTTGGAAGTTATTTAATTAGAAATTAAATGATATTAAGTATTTTTTTAGAAGCATATTGCTAATAAAACGCCACATGGCAATTGTATGATGTGAGCCATGTGGCAGTGTATTTGTTAAAATCTTACCACGTGGCCAAATCTCTTTTCATTTATATATATAGAAGATTATAACGATAAAGGTACGACCCTGCTTCGGAGGATAAATGTTATCTTAATCGGACCCACCTATACTGTTTGGAACCGAGACCGCACCCCCAACCCTCAAGAGGAAACCCATTACTAAGAAAACATCATAGCTCACCCTGTTTTGCTCAGAGTGAGACTTGAACCCATGATCTCTCCTTATTTATCTGTTATGGGTACTCACCTTAACCAGTTGGACTAAGGATCATTGGTTGACGACATGTTATTTACCTCGTTGAAACAGCAAATGCAACATCCATGTCACACCCCCGCTGATAGCGGAAACACAGGGATGCGAGCTAGACGGGATCGTCATAACACATGGTATACGATAGAGAAGCAATATAAATATGATGACAAGCGTGTCATGACGACACCCGAACACAAATGGAGGCTTGTGTCGCGTTTAGTCAATATTCACGACAACATAGCCATAAGCACATGTAAGGATCACATAACCATATAGAACAAACTTGTTTAGTTCCCACAACCGGGAACAAGTGTCCAAAGTATGTTAATTGTTTAATGGACTGCAACAATGTATAAAGAATTGTTCATCATGTATGTTCAGTCTCAAAAATGCTTCCTAGTGTCTTCACTAAAAGGCAGCACTCCTAGAATCTTCAATTAACTTGATCACGAGAAAAGATATGCTCAAACGGTCAACATAATTGTTGGTGAGCTTCGCAGGTTTTAAGTGATAAAAGATGTTAAAATGTAAACAACCTGTAAGTTTAATAAGAGTTACCGCGACTACATTATGTGTAAGCGGTTTTACAAGATATAGATAGCTACAGCCAAACCTAAAACATTGGTTCCACACGGGGGGAAATTGATGGCTGTAAAGAAAGCATCCCATAAGTTTTACATGACATACCAAGATTCACGAAGCGCATACGTATAAGTACAACCAAACCAATCCTTAGGTCCCATTACCGGATTAATGGTTGTAATGGATGATCGGCTCAGAAGAACCACCACAGAAGAACCACACACACAGCGATGCATCCATCAAGTAGTAGCAATCACAGGTGGCATCAATCAACACATAATATCAAAGTAGTAGCGCATAGTAATGTGATACCACCAAGTAACATACAAGTGGTGGTAACATAAATAGAGTCAAGTTCATATAGCATCAATCAACAAGATAAGCAGATAAGACACTCATAAAGTAGGAGCCAGCTTCCACTAAGGAAGATGTTTGAAATCAAGTTAAGTAGGTGAGCATCTTTTCCCCCAAGTTGAAAATGTTTAAAAGGTTTTAATGGAGTAAAAAGGGGCTACGAAACTCACTGAATAGATGATAAGCACGAATGATGAAAGTATCACAAGAGCAAAATGCTATGAACAGTCAAACACCTATTGATAGTTACTGACAGGCATTAATAATGAGCATAAGGCATAAGATGACATTCGATTAGTTTGTGCTGTTTCGGTTCGGTCGGGTAGCACACACAAGCAGGCATACACATATCGGACCTTATGTAGATCCAAGTATAAGGGTAGTCGTCATTGCTAATGACATCCGTATGGGGATCCCATTATTATAAAAGGTAGTGCTAGTTAGATATTTGTAGTCCCAAATGGGTTGTCGTTAATTGAAAAAGGTTAGGTTGTTTTAAATTAAAAAGTATGTGCTTGTTAATAGCGTTGACTTTAATCTTGTGGTCAAGCATGACACTTTATTGATGTTAACTTATCATCACGAGACATTCAAAAAGGGAATTAACACATACACGCATCATCAGTCACACAACAGGACCGGACGCACGACTCAAACCCCCATTCACACGAATGGACCTTCAGTCGTACGAATCAGCTTCATTCGTATGATTAAACCTTTATTCGTATGACTAAGCATTCAGTCGTACCATGCAAACCCAATCGCGCTACTCACCCTCCACACGTACGATTGAACCTTCATTCGCACGAATCAGCTTCATTCGTACGATTGAACATTCATTTGTGTGACTGGCCTTTCAGTCGTGCGACTCACGCACAATCGCACACAATCTCATCCGCATTGACTCAATCGCACACACATTCACTCGTAGGACTCAATCGCACACACATTCAATCGCACACACCCAGACGCATGGCTCAGTCGTGCGATCACCCAATCGCACGGCTCAGTCGCGCGACACACTCCAGACGCATGACTCAGTTGTGCGATTCACCCAATCGCACGGATCAGTCGCATGAACAGACCCAGTCGCCCAGTACAGCAGATCGCGACTGCTGAAGTGCTGAGCAGCCTCCAACTGCTCCGTGCACTCGTTTTACACCCCAAGAGCTTCTAGAATCCACAATTCTAACATGTCTAAACAAGAAACACACTCAAAAACGCAACACACAAGCCCACACGACCTCATTGCGCGTGGCTATGAACCCGAGCACCGAAACCCTAGAAAACGCACAAGTGAAATCGAGCAAGAAATGGTTCTAACGAGGTTATCTACCTGTTAGAAGTAAGTATTCACGATGGTAACCAAGATTTGCCGGTGAAAACGCAAGAAAATGAGCGGTTTTGGTGCTAGAGTGGTGAAGAAAGTGAAGAAGAAGAAGATGAAGAAGATGGTGAAGAATGAGGGCTAGGGCTGGAAATGGAGTTTTATACACCCAGCCTAGTTTGGTAAAATGTCAATTTTAGTCCCTGCACTTTGCCCCGGGTTCCCAAATTTATTTCGGTTGAAACGACATAATTAGGTTTGTTCTATTAATGATGAAAGACGTAGTTAATGATATTTATAAATTAAAAATGGTTTTATTTGTAATATTAGGTTTGTATAAAAATGGTGCGTTTAATGATAACGGGGGGCAATCTTAAAAAATGTTTTAAGATGATGACAATGCAAGCAACGATAGCAAAGCATAGGGATACCAGCAAGCAAATATGATATCCACATAGATGGGTTATAGAGATGAGGACATGGATGACCGATGACAAAAGTTAACCGAACACGTTAAATGACGGACCTTTGGTGACGGATGTCACAGTATCCCCCAGTTGAGGGAATTTCATCCGAAATTCAACTGGTGCTAGGTCTAAGAGGGTCATCCTCGAATGAGATGTGGATGTTAAGCCTCATCGATCTTCACGTTCCCATGTAAACTCTGATCCTCGTTTAAAATTCCATCTTACACGAACAATAGGAATCTTGTTGCGCCTCAACCTCTTGACTTTCGGTCCATGTCCTCAACGGGTTCCTCCACAAATGAAGGTTTTCATCAACCTGATATCCTCAATAGGTACGTGAAGTGATTCGTCAGCTAAACACTTTGAGGTTCGATACATGGAGGTATCATGTACACTGTTAAGCTCTTGTGGCAACCTTAATCGGTACGCCACCGGACCAATTCTTTCTGTGATCTCGAACGGTCCAACGTATCTCGGGGCTAACTTCCCTTTCTTTCCAAATCGAACGATCCCTTTCCAAGAGAGACTTAAGTAACACTCGATTCCCAACGTTAAACTCTAGCGGATTTGATGAGGATGATGATGACAATAATGATGATGATGGTGGAGATGATGGTGGAAATGATGGAAGCAATGATGATGGAAATAATAATGATGATGATGGAGGTGATGCTGCAGGATTATCTTCGAGTCCAACTGGTGATACTAACACTGATAATGTCAATCGACCAAGTGTTAGTGATCCGGAAGGATATGATCCACTTGACCCTGCTACTGAAAGTTTGTATGAAAAGGAATTGTATTCTTTTCAACAATCTTCATCAAGTGTTGTCGAAGAAGAATTTGATGTGTTTGATGATTTGGATGATCAGAATGAATATACGGATATATTTGGGAACAACCTTCAGGAGTTATTCAAAGATATTAATCTTGAAGAAGGAGAAATCCCAACTGAGACTGTGAGTGGTTCAACTCCTGCTGTTTCAACCAAGAAAGATTCTACTGGTCAAATTGCATTATACACTAAACAAACAAACAAACAAACAAACAAACAAACCCAGTATATCCCACTCAGGAGCAGGGTCTGGGAGGGGTAGGTGGTGGCAAGTCTTTCCTCTATCCGGATAGGTAGAGAGGCCGCTTCCAAGGAGACCCTGGCTCGCTACAAAGCTATAACGCTAGTGAATCAACATATATTCAAACGTACGATATATGATATATGGTATATGGTACAGCACACCTCATACAACAAGCATTAAAATATCACCAAAAGGAAGTATAAAAATGAACAAGCATGCATCAGGAAAGCAGCAAGTTTCCCCTGAAAGTCCAAGCGTACTACATATACATCAGGCCCCATAACAAGTAAACAAGCTCCTTTCCTAGCTACAGAAAACACTAAAAGTCCTTAATTTTAATTCTACGTCTCCACTCACTCCTGTCCTCGATCATGTGCTCAGAGAGGTGCAAGTGTTCCATATCTCGCCTAATTCTCTCTTCCCAAGTCAACCTAGGTCGTCCTCTACTCTTCCTACCTCTATGATGATGTTCTCCACTGCTCTGACTGGTGCTGCCATTGGTCTCCTCTTGACATGTCCATACCATCTTAATCTTCCCTCTCGTATTTTATCTGCAATAGAAGCCACTTCTAACTTCAGTCGAAAACACTTCGTTTCTTATCCGATCCAGTCTTGTATGGCCACACATCCACCTTAGCATTCACATTTCCGCAACCTCTATTTGTTTCTCGTGTGATTTCTTTATGGCCCAGCAGTTGTTCCATATAGCATAGCTGGTCGTACCGCCACTCTGTATAGCTTTCCCTTATGTTTGCTGGAAAACCTCTTATCACATGTTATCAGTTGGGGTTATGATGGAGAGAAAAGGTTGTATGTGATAAAAAGAAAGAATGGAGAAATCGATTATTTGAAGAGCACACAAGACTTTCATACTCTACGTGCTGCTGATCTTTACTCTATGGGCAAAGCTCCGTTTTTTAATGAAAGTAACCACAGTGAAGCTGAATTAATAAGATCAATGATACGAAGGGAGATGCGAACAAACTTCAAGGACTTTAAAACTGCTAAATCGAATGTGATTGATGACTCTACAAGAATAGATGAAAAGACTAAAGCTCCAATGTAAATAAGAGTCTATCAACATCCAAAATTCATCAGAAAAGTCCCAGTGCACGCTCCAGTTCCTCCCAATTCTTTGAAGCAATTACTTTCATGGAGATGTGAGAAGGATTCAAGTCATGCTGTGATCAGATGTACTGATAGATCATTTAGAATCATTGATCCAGCTGACTTAATGAAGTTTGGCAAAGACGACTTACTCAAGCTATTACACTACCCCATTTCAGCTGATGAGTCAGTTTACTTTCTATCTTGCCAGTATGTGTGGATGACGGATCGAATCCTTCGGAAAAAATGGTATGCTTATTCAGGATCTTACAAAAGGGCTAACGTTGATTTTGATTAATGATGTTTCACCGAGCCTAGGGGGAGATTGTAGAAGACTAATCAAGGCTCGGCAAAACATTTGAAGACTGAATAAAGACTAATTCTGAAGAAAGCTTGTGCGAAAGACAGATTCACGCAGAGAAGCAGCTCTCACGCGACAACTGACTCCACGCGAAGGACTGGACCCGCGCGAAAGGCTTAGCCGCGCGAAAAGCAACGTCGCGCGAGAACTCTTTGTTTAGTATAAATAGCTTAGTTTTCGTTTGTATTAAGCTTTGATCATTTATCACTTCTGTGTTGTGCTATTTTGCACAAGACCTGTAGTAGGTTGCTTTTGTTCAATACAATATCATATTATGATCAATTCGATTCTTCTTTCAATCCAATCATGTTTACATTCCGCATTCACATGATTGAGATCGTGTGTGATTGTTTCTTGGGAGATTTTCACGGATATACACAGGAAACAGGTGTTGACTATAATATATATTTTCACCAGTCATGAAGCACTCTTTTATAAGAGTGATGTTATCTTAACAACTTTAATGGATTCAAAGCATGAATAGCTGGATGTCAAGACAACCTTTCTGCATGAAAATCTGGATGAGCAGAATTATATGATGCAGCCCAATGGATATAAGGTTAAAGGAAATGAGGATAAAGTGTGTATGTTAAATAAATCACTTTATGGGCTTAAAAATCATTTTGATAGTGTTATAGGAGGTTTAATGGCTACACGGTGGATAATGGGTTTATAAGGAGCCCTTATGATAGTTGTGTCTATCACAAGGAGTATGTTAAAGGTCATTTTGTCTACTTACTCCTATATGTGAGATATGTTGGAGACAAAGGACAAATTCATGTTGTGAAGCGGTTTCTACAAAGAGAGTTGAGTTGAAGGATCTAGGAAATGCTAGGAATATTCTTGGTATGGGATTACTCAAAATAGGATATGAAGCAGCTTCTTTTGTCTCAGAGTTCCTATGTAAAATAGGTCCTATCCCACTATAGGATGTTAGAATCAAAACCAGTTCAGACTCCTATTGGTGCTTATTTTAAGTTGTCATCAGCATACTATCCTAAAGAGAGGAGAGGTTGTTCATGGAAAAGGTTCCTTATGGTAATACAGTAGGGAGTTTCATGTACTTGATGGTGTGTACTAGACAAGACATGGGGTATGCAGTTATTCTGGTGAGTCGGTTCTTGGCTAATCCTGGAAAGGTACATTGGAATGCAGTCAAGTGGATACTAAGGTATTTGAATGGTACCAGGAATTATGAGTTGGAGTTTGGTGAAAGAACGTTTGGTCAAGATAGCTATGTTGATGATAATTATGTTAAGGATACTGATAAGGGTAGGTCTTTAACTGGGTATGATTATGTAGTTAGTTGAATATATAGCATTTACAAGAAGCCGTTAAAGAAGCTATTTGCTTAAAGGGTTTGTACTTGATTTGGGTGTTCAATTTTGTGATACAATTTTGTATTGTGATAATCAAGGTGTTGTTCAACTGTCAAAGAAGTATGTTTCATGAGCATACTAAGCATATTAATGTGAAGTTACATTTTTTTGAGATGTAGTTAGTTCCAAGGAGATAATTGTGAAGCATATTGGAACCGATGACAATCCGACATATATGTTTATAAAGGTATCGCCTAGACCCAAGTTCAATTTCTATGTTGATGTGTTGGGTGTGAGCTCATGTCAATGATGACCTTTGGTGGAGATTGTTGAATAAAGGGTCATAATTGTCATAGTGTGAACCTAGAGGGTGAAAGGGCACGTGTGAATAAGCTGTTGTAATTCGGAATTTAGAATTAGGAAGATGGATATAGAATTCTGCAGATAAGGTGAGTTCGGTAGCTGAATTCGGCATTCAGACTTTCGGTAGTCAGACTTGTTTAAAAGGGAGGTTATGAGCGCGTGATTTAGTTAGCTTGTTTACTTCATTATTTGTACTTTACAATTCATTTTCTTCTTCGTAATCGTTGTCGATCTACTAATAAAGTTCTTGATTCTTGAGTTTGAATTTCCTGTGTACCTCAAATAAAAGCATAGTTTTTAATGAATTATGATTTTTGACTAGATGTGAGTTTTGAATCATACAGTTTCTTTGAAGTCCAAAAGATTTTATTATTTTACCGAGTATTAGAGTTGTAAGGTTATTTTCTTTTTATTCTCTCTTCTTTCACGACTCCCTCTAACGCTTTCGCTCAGCCTCCTGTCATCATGTCTCCTTATGTGACGACTTTTTTGTCTTCTTATCTCTTTCTCGTTTTGCCAGGGATGCAATACACATATATGGATTATTATGCTCTTTAATTTTTTTCTCATGTCGTCTTTGTGTCATTACATTCATTGCTCGTACTGTGATATCCGCAACTCCTATCCCATAGTATCATTGTGCCGCCACAATCGTTGCTCCTATCGCAAGGGCCATGTTGTCATGTCTTTTGCCGCCACCATCATGGCCTAGATCCGTTGTCGCATTTGCCGCCACAAAGTATCTTGTTTAATATTCTTTTTTATGTTTACCAAATTTTGTGATTTTTCTATACCATCTTCATTGTTTTGCTTGTTACGTTAAGCGTCTCACTTCCTCCCACTGTACAAGAATTTCAGACAAGATATACCAGTTACGATTAGATCTATGTACATAGTTTCATAATTCAAAGTAATGCTTAGGTTGAGTATCCTTTCTGTTTAGTATATAGATAAGGTGATACGAGTTTCAACGGATCAATCGGTTACATAAATATTTTTTAGCATTATAGTCGTTAATGTTACAATTAATTTGCCGCTCATGTACTTATAGACAAGTCAAATTCAAGAATTGATAATAAGAAGACATTACATTTATTCTTCACAAAAATGAATGTTATAATAGAACCATTAGGCCTTTATCTAGTCGGTAACTTGATTGAAATGTTGGTGACCATGTTGCAACGTATAATTAATGAATATTTTTGAATACAAAGATGATGATGATGCCTTTATTATTTTCAAAGTACGCAGCAAAACCTCATATGTTTTTAATATAACATGTAAGGAGAAAACCTACTAGAATCGCGGGCTTGCCATAACCAATAACGGGGTTTCCTTTGAACCGTCACTCCATTCGCCTCAGTCATGTCCAAGTGCTCATCTTAATCGCATTTGGTAATGTAAAGTTGAATTTGTATACGATATTCGCCAATATGAGCTCAATAAGAACTATAGCAAAGTGAAGACCGGGGCATCCTCTACGGCCAGCACAAATGGTAAAAACTCATAATGAAGCCCTTTATACTCAACGGGATTGTTCAAGAACCTCTCTGGCCTAAACTCCTCGGGTTCTTTCCAGAATTTGGATCTCTTCAATTGCCCAAGCATAATGATCACTTGTGTGCCTGAGGAACGTCATATCCCATTAGATTGACACCTTGTCGGGCTTCTCGAGCAAGAAGAAGTGGGAGTGGGGCGTGCAATCGCAAAGCCTCTTTTACAACAGCTTTAAGGTATGGCATTTTCTCCAAATCTACCTCTGGGATCATAGATCTACCTTCTCCAATCTCTGTAACTTCTTGTTGTAGTTTTTCATTACTCTTGGATGTTTTATTAGCTCACTCATTGCCCAATCTAAATTGAGAATATAGTATCTGATCCGGCAACAAATACATCCTAAAAGAAACAAATATTTTCGGTTAACAAATTAATTTGGTAAAGTATAGTACTAAAAAAACTTTTAATTGTCTTTCTTGAACAAACCACCGTTTTTTCCTTTGACTAAACTTCTAAAACAGTATAGGTTTTATAT
The DNA here is from genome assembly GCA_024085815.1 of Flaveria linearis. Lineage (NCBI taxonomy): Eukaryota > Viridiplantae > Streptophyta > Magnoliopsida > Asterales > Asteraceae > Flaveria > Flaveria linearis. Next base: position 6,584,100 of record CM044007.1, on the reverse strand, counting down.
TATATTATTATGATATATGTAAGACAAATAAGATTTGATAACCAATTAATATCTTTGATCAATATTAACATTAAGTAATTGATTTTTAGTTTACATTTTTGAAACATAAAAGACACTGATTAAAGGACAACAAAACTCTATTATTTAAATCACCATGTTTTGAATGTTATGCAAAAATCCCATTACAATAATGATAATATAAAATCTGAGTAATTTATTGGCTCTTATTACTTAAAACTGTTATATCTCAAAGCATATATGGACGGCAGTAGCAAATGGTTGTGTATGTGTTTTTAATTTATATAAACTAGAAAATGCCGTTCGCATGTTGCGTCGGAGACTTGAATGTTTGTGTACTAATGTTGGTGTCCTTAAAATAAAACCGTAGTACTAAGCATTTATAAAATAGCTTATATTAAAACATACAATTATAAATTAGTGGTCATTATCTAAAAATCTAAACTTTTGTGTTCAAACAAAAAAACATTAAAGTTAGGTGTAGCTAGCATTTCTTTTATATAGATATATAATTGTTTGGCCATGGTCTATTATATATCATAAAGGGTAGAATATTGTATTGTTAAAATAATATTGCCTTAACAAAATGATTGCTTTTTAAATAATGATGGAGTTGTATGTGATTGTTGTTAAGTAAGGATGTATCGTTCTGATGACAAAGATAAGTATATTAATTAACACTTATTTAGTTACCACTTGGATTGATTTCCAATCAGAGACCATTCTAGTTTATAAATACTTTATAAAGTGTTAAAAATAAGGTATTGCTTTTAAATGTAACGCTTATTTAATCTATGCATTTAAAAGTGTATTAATTTAAAAATGAAGATGGAGAAATCATACCAAGATTACAGCTTTAAGGGTATTGGTGTTAAGGGTGAAACCGATTGATTTATCTTGTTGAATATCTCGTAAGATATCAACAAAGTCTTGGGTTCCTTCATCTCCTGTCTTCTTATTCAGATGCTCGTCAACGACGCGTTTCAGGAAATGATCTAGCTCTTTAGAAATCGCCTCTGCACGTCCTCGTAAACCGCTCAATCGGTCTATAAACGACAACCAAGGGATATAACTGCCTACACAAAAAGTACCCAAACATATCCACAAACTTTTTCAACTTGTCTGTAAAACCTAACTCATAGTATGTCTTCCCAAAGGCCACCCTACAAAGCACATTACTAGTATATGAACCAAGCAATGCACTCATATCAACAAAGAACCGCGACTTTCCCCAAGCGCGCTAGCCACCACACCCACCTCTTCTTCTCTCACTTGCCGAAAGGACTTGACCCTTGTAGCACTTAGAAGATTTAGAACCACAATACTCTTTAACTGCCTCCAATATTCACCATACCGCGAAAATGCTATGTCAGTAGAGCCATAGAATAGTATATTAGGAATACTTAAGTTAGGTCGATCAGAAAACACTAAATCATGGGTTTTCATGATCTCTCGCGCTATTTCAGCAGAAGAGACCACAAGTGGGTACGCTCCCAAGGTGAAGGAGCATGAGCGGACCATATTTGTTGGATAAGTCTCGGAGAGACTGACGTGGGCTAGAACCGAGTTGGTGAAAGTTTCCGATGATCGGAAGTCTTGGTGGAGATGGTGGTGAGGCTTTCTTGTCTTAGAATCAAATGAAATCCATTTGAAACAATAATAAGTATCAAAATGGTGATCAAAGACAAAGAAACTAGAAATGTTTGTAAGGATGAGAAGATTTCCATGATGTTACTAGCTAACATAATATTGTAGTATACTTATGGCTTAACATTTTACACATATATATAGGTGCTTTGTCACTTCTTTAATTAATTTATTTGTAATGAAACAGATTAATTAATACACATGAGCCGGCTGTTGAACTGAAGTCGCTGCATTAATAATAATGTTCAATGTTTTTCACTTTTTCTAGATTACTAGAGCAAAATATATATGAAATTGCGCCAATATTGATTTTTATAGGCACGTGTATTAAGAATGATTGAATCCAAATTTGATTTTGGCGATTGTTGTTTGTAGTCATGGGGAGAACTTTTGTGGACACCTATTAATTATCTATAGTATAAAACCCGTGGCGCGAACGTAAAACTGTTAAAAAAAACAACGTTAGCATGCTGCCGCGAGAACTCTCACGTTGAAGAGACGTCGATAATATACGTAAGCTTATATAAAGAAAAGGAAATCTGGACGTCGTTGATAAATTCAAAAGTTTATATGAAAAGAAAAGGAAATTAACTACGGGTGCGGGTTGCGGTGGCGATATAAACCATAACAAAAGCAGCACCAAAACAACGCCAAGACCACGTGTAATTTATATAAGAAAATTGAAATGGACGTTGTCGATAACATTTAAAACTTTATATAAAACCTAAACTGTCATGAATTCGTGCATTGCGATGATGCCATTGGTAATAATCGGAAGTTTATCTAAATTAAAAACACATTTTGCTAAAAAAAGCATGTCCGAACATAGATAATTCGCAGTGGGAAAAAATTGTTAAAAAGAATAGCATTTACAAATTTGGATGTAATAAAAATCGCATTTTAAGAGTTGTAGCGATGAAATAAAAAAAACTTAAAAAAAACTGAAAATCGAATTTTTTTACAATCTTTATGTTTATGGTTTGATAACTTGTACAATATGATGGATAACTTCGTTTAATGAAATTTTGTAACGTAAACAAAAAAGTATGTCTATAACGGTATATACGAAAATTTATAAAATATAAAAGTTTTAGAAAAAGAAAACAAATGTGAGTGGGTCAAAAAGAAATAATAGATAAGTCTAAGGTAAAATGTATCTATAGCTAAACTTAAGAAAACAAAAGGTAAGAACTTAACTTGAAAACAAATCTTAAAGTTTGAGAAAATTAAAGTTGCCGAAATGCCTTCGCAGTATAAGTTGTACTATTTGCATTACGAATGTGTATTTTAACAAATGTGCGGTGCTGTGCGTGTGTATATATAGGGAAAGCGATCCTTGAAAATCTAATTGATATGAAACATGTGAATAATCATGTACCAAATACAACTATGTATTGTTACGTAACTTCTATATCCATTTGTAGTTAACTATTATATGAATGAGCTTACTCCCTATAATATAAATCATGATACTATTGACAATTTAATGAAGCTTATTAATACAATTTGATGTATAGTAATATTATTAAAAATGTCCAATTGGTTTACAATTACCCTTCATTTAATTTCCCATAATATATGATTTCTTCCTACAGATTCATTTCCATTCTTAATTAACCTTTTCTATATTTTGCTTAAGGGTTATTATAGTTTATATTAAATCTAATGCTATATTTATAGGTTAACTGTACCGGTATTTTGAAGAATTTAGAATTATTGGTTTCTACATAAACAACTTAATTAACTATGGTCAAGAAACGGTAAATAAACAGAGATTCATAATTTAATATATATTTAATATAATTCCAAGATTTATGATTATTTGTAATAATAATATGTAAATCCCTTATAAATAATGGTCTGAACAGATAACTTGTTTCCATTTTAGGCTTTACCAAAGTTTTTAGTTATTATATAAATTAATAAACTTTAGACAGATAGCACGCCTCATCAACTCATCCCTACCACACTCCCCATCCACATCATCGTCGGACAAAACCGTCGTCGACATCGACCTGCCGCACTTCACACCACATTTTGGCCCTATCCGGAAGCTGCCAAGTCGCCTTCATCATACGTCTCGATTCACGTGCTACGTCACAATAGTTCATCCAGCGTGAAACTCGTTTAGCCACGCCTCCGCATGCTTGCACGGTTATTTGTAAAAGTTGCGGCACGATTGTTCGAGCAGTGATGCAGGTGGTGGTGAAAATTGATATTTGAAGGGTCACTGCGGGTCTTGCAGAGATTCGAATGGACAATGATGACTTTATACGATTAAAATCATCTTAGCCTATAAGTTAATGATTCTATAATTGATATTTACAAGAAGTGTATTGCTTTCTAGGCATACGCTACGGGTATAGCATGTAAAACGTTTTCTCACATTAACCACATTTTCCGGGTCAAGTGTTAAATCGTTGGGTTCAAACGTGGCTCCAATCTACAAACACTGTAAACGATATTGGACAGTTGCCGTTTAAAAAACGTTTACTTACGTATTATTTTAACCTTAGTAAGTGCTAAACGATCACGTTAATTTTAGACCTGGAAAGATTTTTTCAACCCCGGCTTTTGACGTTTTACACTTCTACAAAATGATAGCCTTAGCAGGTGCTTTATGATACCCATATGTCAACAAATGTTTATTATTATGATTTCTTTTAATTTGACAATATGCTTTTATTATGAGATAGGTAACTGATCCGGATTGTATGTTTCAATGAATTTAAAAGATATATTTTGTTTTGAGATCGACAAAAATGTTGAGGTCTAAGAATAACGTAAAATATTCAGTGAAATACAGAAGATATGATTCATTAATTACATATGGAATTTAATATATGTCAAAGAAGATGAATGAATTTTTATGCAGATTATTACTTTAAAAGGAAAAAAGCCCCTTATTAAAGCTAGAAACCAAACTTGTTATCATGCTAGGCATACTCGATAGTTTATATTCTATTTGTACTTAAATTTATAAACATGGATAAAAAACATTTCACTTTGATATACTCGGGAACATGAAAAGTTACGTCTTTATCAAAATACTCTAAAAAATAAAAAAGCAAACTTATAAACGTATTTAACGAAAAGATAAAACCTTTTAAAACCGTAACCTTCCCAGATTTAACATTAAGAAAATAAACTATCTATTGAAGATTATCAACTAATTAATTATAACGTATGTTATTGAAAATAATTGTTTTTCTTTATTTTAGCCTTTACATTGTTGGCCCTAACTTTTCTTATTCTATTATATTATATTTTTATTTTTAATCCATTCAAGAAATAACACAAAATAAATTTAAAAGTTATAAACTTTTTATTAGAAAAAGTTACATGGGGTTTGGACTCGGTTATCTATTTTGTACAACAAATTTCACCATACGTAAAACATTCAGATAATAATAATATTTTCCCCCACATGTTTCTAAAATTGGAACTTATATTCCATCTTTGGCGTGTAAATTATAAAAGGGAGGACGGCAAAATTGACTGACTAATATAAGATGACAACTTTCATCAACTTTTAACTTAACTAGTGGTATCTAACTACGCGTGTTGCGCGTGTATGGATCGGGCTCTAGATTAGGCTTTCAGCTACGGCTGCTAACAAAAAACGGTTGCACGCCAAAGCAACTGACACCATTCTTATTTATCGTCACAACCCATCATTGTATCACATGTCAGTAGAGTAATGAAACGAACAATATAAAATCTGTAGATCTCAGATGAACAAATGTTCATCATCGTATACCTGAAATAGAAGTGGCATCACAATGAGACAACAATTTTGCTTACAACATCACAACAATACTGAACTAAAAACCCGAGTATTTCACCTAGAAATAAAGGAAATCAAGAGAGAGACAGGGGAAGAGGGTTGTGACGGTTGCCCCCAAGCACACCGTCGACCTAACTGGTGAGAATACAGTCGCAACCTTACCTCAACCTGTAACGGAAGGTCGAACTGCGACTGTCTCCAAGGCCACTGCTGCCATCACAGGCGTCGACGACTATCGGCCATCACTACAACCGACTCTAGGTCAACCGAAAATTGAGGAACACGACATAGGAGGCATAAAATCGAGATCTGTCGGAGCGCAACCGCCTCCATCCGCCGATGTAGTGGGAAACAGAAGGCAACCTACTGCCATGGTCATCGTCATCGTGACAACATCGAATCAACTGCAACTGGCATAGATGGTAGGCGACGGAGACGGTAGGCGGCCAGAGACGGAAGGCGGAAGAGATGGTAAGCGGCGATAACAGTAGGCGGAGGCGAAGGCGATGGTGGGTTACTATTTCTTCTCTCTACAAACGAACAGGAGGGGAAGATAAGAAGCCTCCTCCCTTTTCTCTCTCTATAAACGTGTTTGGGGAGGGCCCAAAAGGCAAAGTGAGGAAACTTATGTGGCCAAACTATAAACTAACGTAACATTCCTGCTTCTTTCAATTGCTTTATAAATATTTAGGAGAATATATATAAATTCACTAATATGACCAGAGAATTACAACTAAGTTTCCATTCAAAAAAAATTACAACTAAGTTTAGATTTGTATACCGTGTAAACAAAAACAGTGGTTGGAAGACTACTATCACGATAATTATGAGGTAAAAAGGTGAAATTTGGCGACATGACACTTTAAGTTCAGTGTCAGGTTCATCATCATAAACTGTCCATGCTCGTGAAAATAACGCATGGTATGTGGAATTATGAGTACTTAAGTTCCATCCCCATGACGATAAACCTTGGTCTGATCTGAATCAAATACATTTACATATAGTCATTAACTTAAGTATCAAAAATACACAAAGATATAAACAGTTGCATATTGTTGTGTTATGTTCTTACCCTGTCCTATCATGTTGACCCGGTGATAAAACTGATGCATATTTTTTATTCCCACCATCTCGTGTTATAAAAATCTGAATTGAAAGTATAAATCTTATAAAATACAAATCAATTATGAAAAATACGACATAAGATTATAAGTTATAAGAGTGGATCTTACAGAGAATTGATTAGCCATCATAGGAGAAGGTTCACATGCACCAGGAATTATCTGAAACTGCCTAAATTCTCTCTGAACCCTCTGGTTATGCTGCCACTCTGCAAGGAAAAAACATAACAAAACACATCATGTCGTAAAACCATTAATTATAAACCGAACCCATTGTTTGCAAACAACTTACCCCATCCCACCAAGAGGGACACCTTGGGTCGCCGATGGTTTGCCTTCACGATTAAAAGGATCAATAGGCGCTCTCTGTAAACATAATCACCACTTCAAGTCTTTAACAACGACATGATTCACAAAACAATAGAGTTTTAAGAGTTTGATGAATACCTTCCATGAGAGGCTCTTCCCTGACATATGACCATAATCGTATACCAAGACCAATCTGCATTTAACATATCATTTGAGATTATTATGGTTAATATGTTCATTATTAATAACAAAGATCATAAAGTTACCATTTTTAATGCTTCCATGAAGGTAACACTAAACTCTTTAAGAATACCAGCATGGCTGTTCAATTTTCTTCTCCACGCCTGCTCCGGTGGTGCACCACTGTCAAAATCAAGTCTGCAGACAAGAAAATCGAAGCTTAAACTATGGCGCTATTACATACACCTACTGATCTTTAAGTTTGAAGAACAACTAACACACAAATCTAACAGACCTAAGAACAAACATCCATATCCAAGATTCTTGGATTTTGCAAAACTCATAAACAAATAAACATAATTTCAAGAAGATGAAGTTGAAGAATCACCAGTTGCAGAGTATTTCGATTCATAAATTCTTCAGGAGGCCATGAGTTCTTTCTATGATGGAAAAATTCATTCTTACCCATTTCGCCCAATTTAATTTATTTACTTACATTCACAGAATCTGCACTTTCAACCATTGAAGATCAGAGATGAACTCAGGTTGATGAAGAAGATGAAAGGTCAAAATTCAACTGTACACATAGTCTCCAAAGTTGACCAAACAAAATCGTAAAGAATTTGCTTCTACCCAAAAGCAGCTCGAAACCTCAAATGGCGATTAGGGTTTGCCGGAGTTTGATTAATAACTGCAAATCTGCAACGACTATCAATCAAAGCGTACGGATAGCAGGAAAAAGACGAGCAATTGTGAGTGATCAGTGATCAACCGAACTGATGGAACTCAAGCCACCGACCTTCTTCCCGGCTCCTCAACCGCCCGCCACCATCTCTAACACCAGCGGCAGGACTCCACGGGTCTCACATTCATCGCGCATCACCCTTTCAAATCTCAAATCTCTCTCTCATTGTATCTTTGTCGAAAGAAAAGTAGGGATTCATGGCAAGAACAGGGTGGTAATGGCAACCCTGGATTGAAGACGAACGGTCCAGATATACAAATACACTATTCATTCCAATTACTTTTTAAATATTATGTATTACTATACCTTAAATAGAAAGGTGTTGCCCACCGGCTCCAAATGGCAAAACGTTGTTTTAGAAGTCTTAAAAATGACGACTTGTTATTATTATTATTATTACTAGACTAACCACCCAGTAAATTACACATACGATCCCTATGTTATGTTAAAATTGAATTTGGTACATAAAGTTTATATTTTTTAATATGATCTACTTTTTTTCTTTTTCATATATGGTCTGAAGTTCTGTTAGTCAATAATTAATAATATTAAAAATTATAAAATGACATTTTATCGCATCGACTATCCATTTAATTTACCTTTAACTATACTATTATTTTATTAAGGAAAGCTTTATATCTTGTTTTTTCAAAGTTTTATTATTGAATATTTTTATTATTCATTATTAATATGTTTATTATATAATAAAATATGTTTTAATACATGATTAAAAATTTTATAATAACATAATTTATAAAATGTTTGCTTTTAACATGTTTAAACTGTCCATTTTTTAAATATTGTTCTTAAAACCGTTTGAAATTTTAAAAGTTTTTATAAAACATTTGTTTTCTAAAGAATTTTTATTTAAACTGTTTATTTTTAAATCATATTAAAAAAACAATCACTATTTTAAACATCTTTTTCAAAAACAATTCATTTTCAAATGACATTTTTAGTATTTTAAGCGTTCAAAAAATAAATAGTTTTAAAAACAGTATTTAGAATATTGATAATTATAAAAATATATTTAAAAATAAAATGGTTTTAATAAAGAGGATAATGCTTTTAAAAAGTACCTTTAAAATCAAAAATTTTAGAGAGATATTAAAAAATTCAAAATTTTTAGAGAAATATTTAAAAACCTGAACATTCTAAAAATATTTTTAAAAATATTTTTTATTTAAATAAAAATTAATTACATTAATGATCTTTATAGGTAAAATAGTCATTTCAATAAAAACTTAACATTAGTAACTAACTACTAACAAAATAAAAACCATTGATAAAAGATAAATATAATATCTAGGACTATGTTTGAAATTTTAAAAGTTTAAGAAATAAATCTAAAATTTTGACCAAACACAATAACCATCCATGTAATTTACTCTTTAAAATAATAGAAACATAAATTATCAATATTCTTAATAAGCTTGTAATATATATACATGTAAAGGTCGATTAAATAAATATTATACATGTAAATTAAATAAAAGAATCAAATACATTGTAAAATAATATTAATGTTTATAAATATCTAAAAATTTTTTTTTATATAAATCTTTAATCATATTCAGTGACTAACTTCTCAAATTTATTAAATCATCTATTTAGAACATTCTCATGTATTGTAGTGTTTGTAATTAAAATATAAAAAAATTAAGGATATATAGCAAATGTGTTTTAAAAAAAATATTATAGGAATAAGATTACAATTATGTTAGTTGAATAATATCTCATCCTCAACACAATAACCTAATATAGTAAGTTTCTACCTTATTAATATACATTGACTGTCTTCATATACGAATCATAGGCGTGATATGTCAAGATCTCTTAATAAAGTTACTTTTGATACTGATAATGTTCTTGTGAGCAAAGTAATTTGATAGTTATTTCGTATATTTTTAAAAGATCTTTGATAGTGGAATAACAGTAAACATAAAATATTTGTGTGATATATATATAATAAATAATGGTATTATGTTATATAATGCAGACAAATATTATACAATATTGTTAAATATAGAAGATTTTCAAATTTTGAAACTATTAACCAAAATACTCGGATTGATTGTTACCATTAGAATTTAAAATTTATGAACTACTTATGCTTCATTGAATATTCAAATTGTTAGTTTTAAATTTTAAATTTTAACTAATTAAGTTAGTTATTTTTAGATAAAATATTGGATTGAATTGAATATAGAATTTGAATTTTAAGGTTTTTAATTTTGTTTCTAATATTAATTTTAAAATCTAATTTTGGAAGTTATATAATTAGAAATTAAATGATATTAAGTATTTTCTTTTAGAAGCATATGCTAATAAAACGCCACATGGCAATTGTATGATGTGATGCCATGTGGCAGTGTATTTGTTAAAATCTTACCACGTGGCAAATCTCTTTTCATTTATTATATATAGAGATTATAACGATAAATGGTACGACCCTGCTTCGGAGGATAAATGTTATCTTAATCGGACCCACCTATACTGTTTGGAACCGAGACCGCACCCCCAACCCTCAAGAGGAAACCCATTACTAAGAAAACATCATAGCTCAACCCTGTTTTGCTCAGAGTGAGACTTGACCCATGATCTCTCCTTATTTATTGTTATGGGTACCTCACCTTAACCAGTTGGACTAAGGATCATTGGTTGACGACATGTTATTTACCTCGTTGAAACAGCAAATGCAACATCCATGTCACACCCCCGCTGATAGCGGAAACACAGGGATGCGAGCTAGACGGGATCGTCATACACATGGTATACGATAGAGAAGCAATATAAATATGATGACAAGCGTGTCATGACGACACCCGAACACAAATGGAGGCTTGTGTCGCGTTTAGTCAATATTCACGACAACATAGCCATAAGCACATGTAAGGATCACATAACCATATAGAACAACACTTGTTTAGTTTCCCACAACCCGGGAACAAGTGTCCAAAAGTATGTTAATTGTTTAATGGACTGCAACAATGTATAAAGAATTGTTCATCATGTATGTTCAGTCTCAAAAATGCTTCCTAGTGTCTTCACTAAAAGGCAGCACTCCTAGAATCTTCATTAACTTGATCACGAGAAAAGATATGCTCAAACGGTCAACATAATTGTTGGTGAGCTTCGCAGGTTTTAAGTGATAAAAGATGTAAAATGTAAACAACCTGTAAGTTTAATAAGAGTTACCGCGACTACATTATGTGTAAGCGGTTTTACAAGATATAGATAGCTACAGCCAAACCTAAAACATTGGTTCCACACGGGGGAATTGATGGCTGTAAAGAAAGCATCCCATAAGTTTTACATGACGTACCAAGATTCACGAAGCGCATACGTATAAGTACAACCAACCAATCCTTAGGTCCATTACCGGATTAATGGTTGTAATGGATGATCGGCTCAGAAGAACCACCACAGAAGAATTAGGCGACAGTGATGGACTGGATTTCATGGATTAAACTCATGTTTTGGACTGTTAATTTGAAGTTGGGGTTGTGCGAATCGCACCAGGGAACTGAACAGTTGCGAAAAAGAGAATTCGCTTGAGAAAGCTTATCGCGTGAAAACTATTTTCGCGTGATAAGAGTTTTTCGCGTGAAACTAGTTTTCGCGATATCTTTGACTTTCGCGTAAAATTTATTTTCACATAAAACACATATTCGCATGAAATTAGAATGTCGCACGAAATGTTATTTTCACAAATAGACTTTTCGCACGAAATTTGGTTTCGCGTGACAGAAATTTTTCTGCAAATTTTTCTAAGTGTTGTTGCTCATTCTATTTCAAGTGGAATTATAGCATGTACTTAGTTTTCACACAATACACTATTAATTGCTGAAATTTCTAATTATGGAACATTGGTTTTCACTGGAAGTTGTATTATTCTCTAAGTGTGAAAACTCAAAAATTAGATTTTCTAAGTGTTAATATGTTTCATATGCTTAATTAAGTTATATTCAAAGTGTTATAATCATGATTGTTTGTGACTATGCAGATGGCATAAATGATTTTCAATAAAAATCATAATTGTGTTGCATACTTAGACGATGTTCAAGAAGGAAAGGAATTATTTACATCGATGATCGAAGGACTAAAGAATTCTCGCATAGTGAATGCTATATCTGCTGACCCAGCCATATATTCCGAGTTGATAGATTCTTTCTGGAGCACTGCGGCTCTAGAAAAAGACCAAGCTGGTAATCAAGTTATCACTGCTACTGTCAAGGATAAAAGAGTGACAGTTTCCCAATCTATACTGAACCGAGTTCTTCTGTTTGATGACCAAGAGGGTGCACCAACACGACTGGATGATGATGTAGTGATTGACTGTCTGACTCGTATGGGATACGAGTACAGATATCCCAGTCTGGAAAAGAAATGGCTACCACCGTATTGGAAGTATCTTTTTCTTGTGGTGATTCATTGTTTGAGCAATCTTAAAGCTGGCATGGATAGTTTGAGTGCTGTTTTTGGCTCATTATTAGTATCTTTGGTTGATGATCTTCCTTTCAGTATCTCTGGGGTAATCTTCCAGGAGATGGTTAAAAATGCAATAGCCAATCCAGGAAGGAAGTTTATTATGTACCCACGTTTTGTCCAGCTGGTGATAAACGATGCTTATCCTGAGCTTGCCACTAAGAGATCTCCAAAATATGTTGTACAGACGATCAAGAAGGAGATTTTTACCCATCTCACTGGAGCAAGAGGTAACAAATGCTCGGGTGAAAGTTTTGCAAAGATTGGAAAATTTTCTGAGATAGAGGAAGATGTTGGTGGGTTAGGAGGAACTGCTCAATCTGAAGAAGCACAGACTGGCACGTCTGCAATCTGGTGCTAGAGATGATTAGACGAGGAGATTGAAAAGTTATTTGAAGATGAGCCTGTAAATGAAGAAAGAATGAAAGGAATTGTTCATTCTGCATCTAGTTTAGAGACGGCTAGTGATCAAATAGGGAATGTTCCCTATGTGATCCAAACTGAGCAAACACCATCTACGCCAACCTCTTCACGACCTAATGTTGAAGACAGGGATACGGATTATGTCCCGGAGGATTCTCCTAGTACATCAATGAGGAGAAAACGTATGGCAAAGAGGAGAGATTTCCCGGCAAGAAAAAGAGGTCGAGGTATTATTCCCAGGAGACCACAAACTCATGTGGTTATTACTGAGTCTGAACAAGAGTAGACTGCTGTTGAGACTACTTCTGCTCCTGAAACAGAAACAGTTCCTGTTTCTGAAGCAGCTAATATTTCTGAATCTGGTTTCTCTACTCCTCCTAGGCAAGAAAATTTGGAGTTTGATGTTGATACGTTTTTGAATACCCCTCCAGATTTTCAAGGGAGAGAAGAATCAACCAGTACTCCTTGTTCAACAACATTAGAAGAAAGAGTAAAGAACTTGAAGAAAGAAAGTTTTGAGAATGTTAAACTGATTGCTGAATTGAAAAAGGAAAATGAAGAAAAGACAAAGTTGATTAACATGATTCATCTTGATTCAGCCATTAAAGACACAAGTATAGTCTCTCTCGAATAACAAATGAAGAGCTTGTTTGATTATTCTTCAGGGTTGGAGAGACAGCTGAATGAGCTTAGAGAATTTATATCTCAGACTTATTTTCATCAACCACCTGTCATAAGGTCTACTACGGTGATTGGAGAGTCAAGTAGGCGTTCTCCAAGCCCATCCCCTGCTGAAACTGTTCCAGAAAGAGAAACGGTCAACGAAGCTCAAACTTCTAATGAACAGCCAAGTGTTAGTACTACTGAAGATGTTCCAATTTCATCTGAAGTACCTATCACTGAAGCTTTCACTTCTACAGCTTTCGTTGAGCCAGAACATATGATGCCTTTGCCTGTTGTTAATGAAGAAGAGGATGAAGATTTGATTGATTATGGGGATTCAGATGATAATGAGGATGATGATGATGAGGATGATGATGACAATAATGATGATGATGGTGGAGATGATGGTGGAAATGATGGAAGCAATGATGATGGAAATAATAATGATGATGATGGAGGTGATGCTGCAGGATTATCTTCGAGTCCAACTGGTGATACTAACACTGATAATGTCAATCGACCAAGTGTTAGTGATCCGGAAGGATATGATCCACTTGACCCTGCTACTGAAAGTTTGTATGAAAAGGAATTGTATTCTTTTCAACAATCTTCATCAAGTGTTGTCGAAGAAGAATTTGATGTGTTTGATGATTTGGATGATCAGAATGAATATACGGATATATTTGGGAACAACCTTCAGGAGTTATTCAAAGATATTAATCTTGAAGAAGGAGAAATCCCAACTGAGACTGTGAGTGGTTCAACTCCTGCTGTTTCAACCAAGAAAGATTCTACTGGTCAAATTGCATTATACACTAAACAAACAAACAAACAAACAAACAAACAAACCCAGTATATCCCACTCAGGAGCAGGGTCTGGGAGGGGTAGGTGGTGGCAAGTCTTTCCTCTATCCGGATAGGTAGAGAGGCCGCTTCCAAGGAGACCCCTGGCTCGCTACAAAGCTATAACGCTAGTGAATCAACATATATTCAAACGTACGATATATGATATATGGTATATGGTACAGCACACCTCATACAACAAGCATTAAAATATCACCAAAAGGAAGTATAAAAATGAACAAGCATGCATCAGGAAAGCAGCAAGTTTCCCCTGAAAGTTCCAAGCGTACTACATATACATCAGGCCCCATAACAAGTAAACAAGCTCCTTTCCTAGCTACAGAAAACACTAAAAGTCCTTAATTTTAATTCTACGTCTCCACTCACTCCTGTCCTCGATCATGTGCTCAGAGAGGTGCAAGTGTTCCATATCTCGCCTAATTCTCTCTTCCCAAGTCAACCTAGGTCGTCCTCTACTCTTCCTACCCTCTATGATGATGTTCTCCACTGCTCTGACTGGTGCTGCCATTGGTCTCCTCTTGACATGTCCATACCATCTTAATCTTCCCTCTCGTATTTTATCTGCAATAGAAGCCACTTCTAACTTCAGTCGAAACACTTCGTTTCTTATCCGATCCAGTCTTGTATGGCCACACATCCACCTTAGCATTCACATTTCCGCAACCTCTATTTGTTTCTCGTGTGATTTCTTTATGGCCCAGCAGTCTGTTCCATATACATAGCTGGTCGTACCGCCACTCTGTATAGCTTTCCCTTATGTTTTGCTGGAAACCTCTTATCACATGTTATCAGTTGGGGTTATGATGGAGAGAAAAGGTTGTATGTGATAAAAAGAAAGAATGGAGAAATCGATTATTTGAAGAGCACACAAGACTTTCATACTCTACGTGCTGCTGATCTTTACTCTATGGGCAAAGCTCCGTTTTTTAATGAAAGTAACCACAGTGAAGCTGAATTAATAAGATCAATGATACGAAGGGAGATGCGAACAAACTTCAAGGACTTTAAAACTGCTAAATCGAATGTGATTGATGACTCTACAAGAATAGATGAAAAGACTAAAGCTCCAATGTAAATAAGAGTCTATCAACATCCAAAATTCATCAGAAAAGTCCCAGTGCACGCTCCAGTTCCTCCCAATTCTTTGAAGCAATTACTTTCATGGAGATGTGAGAAGGATTCAAGTCATGCTGTGATCAGATGTACTGATAGATCATTTAGAATCATTGATCCAGCTGACTTAATGAAGTTTGGCAAAGACGACTTACTCAAGCTATTACACTACCCCATTTCAGCTGATGAGTCAGTTTACTTTCTATCTTGCCAGTATGTGTGGATGACGGATCGAATCCTTCGGAAAAAATGGTATGCTTATTCAGGATCTTACAAAAGGGCTAACGTTGATTTTGATTAATGATGTTTCACCGAGCCTAGGGGGAGATTGTAGAAGACTAATCAAGGCTCGGCAAAACATTTGAAGACTGAATAAAGACTAATTCTGAAGAAAGCTTGTGCGAAAGACAGATTCACGCGAGAAGCAGCTCTCACGCGACAACTGACTCCACGCGAAGGACTGGACCCGCGCGAAAGGCTTAGCCGCGCGAAAAGCAAGTCGCGCGAGAACTCTTTGTTTAGTATAAATAGCTTAGTTTTCGTTTTGTTATTAAGCTTTTGATCATTTATCACTTCTGTGTTGTGCTATTTTGCACAAGACCTGTAGTAGGTTGCTTTTGTTCAATACAATATCATATTATGATCAATTCGATTCTTCTTTCAATCCAATCATGTTTACATTCCGCATTCACATGATTGAGATCGTGTGTTGATTGTTTCTTGGGAGATTTTCACGGATATACACAGGAAACAGGTGTTGACTATAATATATATTTTCACCAGTCATGAAGCACTCTTTTATAAGAGTGATGTTATCTTTAACAACTTTAATGGATTCAAAGCATGAATAGCTGGATGTCAAGACAACCTTTCTGCATGAAAATCTGGATGAGCAGAATTATATGATGCAGCCCAATGGATATAAGGTTAAAGGAAATGAGGATAAAGTGTGTATGTTAAATAAATCACTTTATGGGCTTAAAAAATCATTTTGATAGTGTTATAGGAGGTTTAATGGCTACACGGTGGATAATGGGTTTATAAGGAGCCCTTATGATAGTTGTGTCTATCACAAGGAGTATGTTAAAGGTCATTTTGTCTACTTACTCCTATATGTAGATGATATGTTGGAGACAAAGGACAAATTCATGTTGTGAAGCGGTTTCTACAAAGAGAGTTTGAGTTGAAGGATCTAGGAAATGCTAGGAATATTCTTGGTATGGAGATTACTCAAAATAGGATTATGAAGCAGCTTCTTTTGTCTCAGAGTTCCTATGTAAAATAGGTCCTATCCCACTATAGGATGTTAGAATCAAAACCAGTTCAGACTCCTATTGGTGCTTATTTTAAGTTGTCATCAGCATACTATCCTAAAGAGAGGAGAGGTTGTTCATGGAAAAGGTTCCTTATGGTAATACAGTAGGGAGTTTCATGTACTTGATGGTGTGTACTAGACAAGACATGGGGTATGCAGTTATTCTGGTGAGTCGGTTCTTGGCTAATCCTGGAAAGGTACATTGGAATGCAGTCAAGTGGATACTAAGGTATTTGAATGGTACCAGGAATTATGAGTTGGAGTTTGGTGAAAGAACGTTTGGTCAAGATAGCTATGTTGATGATAATTATGTTAAGGATACTGATAAGGGTAGGTCTTTAACTGGGTATGATTATGTAGTTAGTTGAATATATAGCATTTACAGAAGCCGTTAAAGAAGCTATTTCGCTTAAAGGGTTTGTACTTGATTGGGTGTTCAATTTTGTGATACAATTTTGTATTGTGATAATCAAGGTGTTGTTCAACTGTCAAAGAATAGTATGTTTCATGAGCATACTAAGCATATTAATGTGAAGTTACATTTTATTTGAGATGTAGTTAGTTCCAAGGAGATAATTGTGAAGCATATTGGAACCGATGACAATCCGACATATATGTTTATAAAGGTATCGCCTAGACCCAAGTTCAATTTCTATGTTGATGTGTTGGGTGTGAGCTCATGTCAATGATGACCTTTGGTGGAGATTGTTGAATAAAGGGTCATAATTGTCATAGTGTGAACCTAGAGGGTTGAAAGGGCACGTGTGAATAAGCTGTTGTAATTCGGAATTTAGAATTAGGAAGATGGATATAGAATTCTGCAGATAAGGTGAGTTCGGTAGCTGAATTCGGCATTCAGACTTTCGGTAGTCAGACTTGTTTAAAAGGGAGGTTATGAGCGCGTGATTTAGTTAGCTTGTTTACTTCATTATTTGTACTTTACAATTCATTTTCTTTCTTCGTAATCGTTGTCGATCTACTAATAAAGTTCTTGATTCTTGAGTTTGAATTTCCTGTGTACCTCAACATAAAAGCATAGTTTTTAATGAATTATGATTTTTGACTAGATGTGAGTTTTGATATCATACAGTTTCTTTGAAGTCCAAAAGATTTTATTATTTTACCGAGTATTAGAGTTGTAAGGTTATTTTCTTTTTATTCTCTCTTCTTTCACGACTCCCTCTAACGCTTTCGCTCAGCCTCCTGTCATCATGTCTCCTTATGTGACGAC
The DNA here is from genome assembly GCA_024085815.1 of Flaveria linearis. Taxonomy (NCBI): domain Eukaryota; kingdom Viridiplantae; phylum Streptophyta; class Magnoliopsida; order Asterales; family Asteraceae; genus Flaveria; species Flaveria linearis. Next base: position 6,566,196 of record CM044007.1, on the reverse strand, counting down.
TTTTTGTCTTCTTATCTCTTTCTCGTTTTGCCAGGGATGCAATACACATATATGGATATATTATGCTCTATTAATTTTTCTCATGTCGTCTTGTGTCATTACATTCATTGCTCGTACTGTGATATCCGCAACTCCTATCCCATAGTATCATTGTGCCGCCACAATCGTTGCTCCTATCGCAAGGGCCATGTTGTCATGTCTTTTGCCGCCACCATCATGGCCCTAGATCCGTTGTCGCATTTGCCGCCACAAAGTATCTTGTTTAATATTTTTTTTATGTTTACCAAATTTTGTGATTTTTCTATACCATCTTCATTGTTTTGCTTGTTACGTTAAGCGTCTCACTTCCTCCCACTGTACAAGAATTTCAGACAAGATATACCAGTTACGATTAGATCTATGTACATAGTTTTCATAATTCAAAGTAATGCTTAGGTTGAGTATCCTTTCTGTTTAGTATATAGATAAGGTGATACGAGTTTCAACGGATCAATCGGTTACATAAATATTTTTTAGCATTATAGTACGTTAATGTTACAATTAATTTGCCGCTCATGTACTTTATAGACAAGTCAAATTCAAGAATTGATAATAAGAAGACATTACATTTTATTCTTCACAAAATGAATGTTATAATAGAACCATTAGGCCTTTATCTAGTCGGTAACTTGATTGAAATGTTGGTGACCATGTTGCAACGTTATAATTAATGATATATTTTTGAATACAAAGATGATGATGATGCCTTTATTATTTTCAAAGTACGCAGCAAAACCTCATATGTTTTTAATATAACATGTAAGGAGAAAACCTACTAGAATCGCGGGCTTGCCATAACCAATAACGGGGTTTTCTTTGAACCGTCACTCCATTCGCCTCAGTCATGTCCAAGTGCTCATCTTTAATCGCATTTGGTAATGTAAAGTTGAATTTGTATACGATATTCGCCAATATGAGCTCAATAAGAACTATAGCAAAGTGAAGACCGGGGCATCCTCTACGGCCAGCACCAAATGGTAAAAACTCATAATGAAGCCCTTTATACTCAACGGGATTGTTCAAGAACCTCTCTGGCCTAAACTCCTCGGGTTCTTTCCAGGAATTTGGATCTCTTCCAATTGCCCAAGCATTAATGATCACTTGTGTGCCTGAGGGAACGTCATATCCCATTAGATTGACACCTTGTCGGGCTTCTCGAGCAAGAAGAAGTGGGAGTGGGGCGTGCAATCGCAAAGCCTCTTTTACAACAGCTTTAAGGTATGGCATTTTCTCCAAATCTACCTCTGGGATCATAGATCTACCTTCTCCAATCTCTGTAACTTCTTGTTGTAGTTTTTTCATTACTCTTGGATGTTTTATTAGCTCACTCATTGCCCAATCTAAACTTGAGAATATAGTATCTGATCCGGCAACAAATACATCCTAAAAGAAACAAATTATTTTCGGTTAACAAATTAATTTGGTAAAGTATAGTACTAAAAAAACTTTTAATTGTCTTTCTTGAACAAACCACCGTTTTTTCCTTTGACTAAACTTCTAAAACAGTATAGGTTTTAATTATCTATTATTATGATATATGTAAGACAAATAAGATTTGATAACCAATTAATATCTTTTGATCAATATTAACATTAAGTAATTGATTTTTAGTTTACATTTTGAAACATAAAAGACACTGATTAAAGGACAACAAAACTCTATTATTTAAATCACCATGTTTTGAATTGTTATGCAAAAATCCCATTACAATAATGTAATATAAAATCTGAGTAATTTATTGGCTCTTATTACTTAAAACTGTTATATCTCAAAGCATATATGGACGGCAGTAGCAAATGGTTGTGTATGTGTTTTTAATTTATATAAACTAGAAAATGCCGTTCGCATGTTGCGTCGGAGACTTGAATGTTTGTGTACTAATGTTGGTGTCCTTAAAATAAAACCGTAGTACATAAGCATTTATAAAATAGCTTATATTAAAACATACAATTATAAATTAGTGGTCATTATCTAAAAATCTAAACTTTTGTGTTCAAACAAAAAAACATTAAAGTTAGGTGTAGCTAGCATTTTCTTTTTATATAGATATATAATTGTTTGGCCATGGTCTATTATATTCATAAAAGGGTAGAATATTGTTATTGTTAATAATAATATTGCCTTAACAAAATGATTGCTTTTTAAATAATGATGGAGTTGTATGTGATTGTTGTTAAGTAAGGATGTATCGTTCTGATGACAAAGATAAGTACATTAATTAACACTTATTTAGTTACCACTTGGATTGATGTTCCAATCAGAGACCATTCTAGTTTATAAATACTTTATAAAGTGTTAAAATAAGGTATTGCTTTTAAATGTAACGCTTATTTAATCTATGCATTTAAAAAGTGTATTAATTTAAAAATGAAGATGGAGAAATCATACCAAGATTACAGCTTTAAGGGTATTGGTGTTAAGGGTGAAACCGATTGATTTATCTTGTTGAATATCTCGTAAGATATCAACAAAGTCTTGGGTTCCTTCATCTCCTGTCTTCTTATTCAGATGCTCGTCAACGACGCGTTTCAGGAAATGATCTAGCTCTTTAGAAATCGCCTCTGCACGTCCTCGTAAACCGCTCAATCGGTCTATAAACGACAACCAAGGGATATAACTGCCTACACAAAAAGTACCCAACATATCCACAAACTTTTTCAACTTGTCTGTAAAACCTAACTCATAGTATGTCTTCCCAAAGGCCACCCTACAAAGCACATTACTAGTATATGAACCAAGCAATGCACTCATATCAACAATAGAACCGCGACTTTCCCCAAGCGCGCTAGCCACCACACCCACCTCTTCTTCTCTCACTTGCCGAAAGGACTTGACCCTTGTAGCACTTAGAAGATTTAGAACCACAATACTCTTTAACTGCCTCCAATATTCACCATACCGCGAAAATGCTATGTCAGTAGAGCCATAGAATAGTATATTAGGAATACTTAAGTTAGGTCGATCAGAAAACACTAAATCATGGGTTTTCATGATCTCTCGCGCTATTTCAGCAGAAGAGACCACAAGTGTGGGTACGCTCCCAAGGTGAAGGAGCATGAGCGGACCATATTTGTTGGATAAGTCTCGGAGAGACTGACGTGGGCTAGAACCGAGTTGGTGAAAGTTTCCGATGATCGGAAGTCTTGGTGGAGATGGTGGTGAGGCTTTCTTGTTCTTAGAATCAAATGAAATCCATTTGAAACCAATAATAAGTATCAAAATGGTGATCAAAGACAAAGAAACTAGAAATGTTTGTAAGGATGAGAAGATTTCCATGATGTTACTAGCTAACATAATATTGTAGTACTACTTATGGCTTAACATTTTACACATATATATAGGTGGTTTGTCACTTCTTTAATTAATTTATTTGTAATGAAACAGATTAATTAATACACATGAGCCGGCTGTTGAACTGAAGTCGCTGCATTAATAATAATGTTCAATGTTTTTCACTTTTTCTAGATTACTAGAGCAAATATATATGAAATTGCGCCAATATTGATTTTTATAGGCACGTGTATTAAGAATGATTGAATCCAAATTTGATTTTGGCGATTGTTGTTTGTAGTCATGGGAGAACTTTTGTGGACACCTATTAATTATCTATAGTATAAAAACCCGTGGCGCGAACGTAAAACTGTTAAAAAAAACAACGTTAGCATGCTGCCGAGAACTCTCACGTTGAAGGAGACGTCGATAATATACGTAAGCTTATATAAAGAAAAGGAAATCTGGACGTCGTTGATAAATTCAAAAGTTTATATGAAAAGAAAAGGAAATTAACAGTACCGGGTTGCGGTGGCGATATAAAACCATAACAAAAGCAGCACCAAAACAACGCCAAGACCACGTGTAATTTTATATAAGAAAATTGAAATTGGACGTTGTCGATAACATTTAAAACTTTATATAAAAACCTAAACTGTCATGAATTCGTGCATTGCGATGATGCCATTGGTAATAATCGGAAGTTTATCTAAATTAAAAAACAATTTTGCTAAAAAAAGCATGTCCGAACATAGATAATTCGAAGTGGGAAAAAATTGTTAAAAAGAATAGCATTTACAAATTTGGATGTAATAAAAATCGCATTTTAAGAGTTGTAGCGATGAAATAAAAAAAAACTTAAAAAAAACTGAAAATCGAATATTTTTTACAATCTTTATGTTTATGGTTTGATAACTTGTACAATATGATGGATAACTTCGTTTTAATGAAATTTTGTAACGTAAACAAAAATAGTATGTCATAACGGTATATACGAAAATTTATAAAATATAAAAGTTTTAGAAAAAGAAAACAAATGTGAGTGGGTCAAAAAGAAATAATAGATAAGTCTAAGGTACAAAATGTATCTATAGCTAAACTTAAGAAAACAAAAGGTAAGAAACTTTAACTTGAAAACAAATCTTAAAGTTTGAGAAATTAAAGTTGCCGAAATGCCTTCGCAGTATAAGTTGTACTATTTGCATTACGAATGTGTATTTTAACAAATGTGCGTGTGCGTGTGCGTGTGTATATATAGGGAAAGCGATCCCTTGAAAATCATATATAATTGAAATCATGAAAACCATGTGTTATATATACATAACTATGTGTTATCATATATACAACTATGGGTTACATATATGTAAATCATGTAACTTGCTTCGTCATCATCTTCATTTGTTAGGGTTTAAAAAACTATTATATATGTAATGATATAAAATAATTATGTTAAACTTTACTCAAACACACTTTAAATAATTTATAAATCTATGATTGACTATGGGTGATTTTCACATTTTTTTAATTATAGAAATGACTTTCATTTAATAATTCAAAAACTTGTGACTGTTATGGAAAAAGTTTATAATAATTAAAATTATATAAACTTAAGTGCTTTCCTATAGTTGGGAATTTTACATATATACCTTTCTTTAACACATAAATTACATTTTTCCCCAAATTAAAAAATTAATTATGTATTTCTCCTTCCTAAAACATAGATATTACATATTTATCCATTTCATTAAAATTAACCTATTAAATGACTATTTTATTTTGTTTCTACTAAGGGGTGTTTATGTATTGACGTTTTATTATTATAATTTCTTTTAAAAATTTTGACATATATGTTTGTATTTAGAGATATAACTTTGATTACCGGTTATTGTTGTTTTGGAATGAAGTTTAAAGAAGATATAATTTTGTTGTTTCTATTTACATAGAAGACTCGAACTTTAGAAAAATGTAACTGATGGTCTTAAGAAATGAACTGTGTAAAAATATTTTAGTGAAAATACGAGTAAGATAATGATTCGATAAATAATTTTAATAAATTGGGTATATATTAATATATATGTTCCAAAAAGAAGAAATATGTAATTGAATTTTTATTTGAGTAAATATATAATTAATAACTTTAAAAAGTGAAAAATATAAATGCCCTTTTAATTAGAAATATGAATGGTCTTAGTAAAACCCAGAATAAATCTTTGTTACTTCTATCATTTCTAGAGCTTTATACTCAGATTAGTTTTATATTTAGCGGTTATTTGTACTTAAATTTATAAACATGGATAAAAAACATTTCACTTTGATATACTCGGGAACATGAAAAGTTACGTCTTTATCAAATACTCTAAAAAATAAAAAAGCAAACTTTAAAACGTATTTAACGAAAAGATAAAAACCTTTTAAAACCGTAACCTTCCCAGATTTAACATTAAGAAAATAAACTATCTATTGAAGATTATCAACTAATTAATTATAACGTATGTTATTGAAAATTAATTTGTTTTTCTTTATTTTAGCCTTACATTGTTGGCCCTAACTTTTCTTATTCTATTATATTATATTTTTATTTTTAATCCATTCAAGAAATAACACAAAATAAATTTAAAAGTTATAAACTTTTTATTTAGAAAAAGTTACATGGGGTTTGGACTCGGTTATCTATTTTCGTACAACAAATTTCACCATACGTAAAACATTCAGATAATAATAATATTTTCCCCCCACATGTTTCTAAAATTTGGAACTTATATTCCATCTTTGGCGTGTAAATTATAAAAGGGAGGACGGCAAAATTGACTGACTAATATAAGATGACAACTTTCATCAACTTTTAACTTAACTAGTGGTATCTAACTACGCGTGTTGCGCGTGTAATGGATCGGGCTCAGATTAGGCTTTCAGCTACGGCTGCTAACAAAAAACGGTTGCCACGCCAAAGCAACTGACACCATTCTTATTTATCGTCACAACCCATCATTGTATCACATGTCAGTAGAGTAATGAAACGAACAATATCATAAAATCTGTAGATCTCAGATGAACAAATGTTCATCATCGTATACCTGAAATAGAAGTGGCATCACCAATGAGACAACAATTTTGCTTACAACATCACAACAATACTGAACTAAAAACCGAGTATTTCACCTAGAAAATAAAGGAAATCAAAGAGAGACAGGGGAAGAGGGTTGTGACGGTTGCCCAAGCATCACCGTCGACACCTAACTGGTGAGAATACAGTCGCAACCTTACCTCAACCTGTAACGGAAGGTCGAACTGCGACTGTCTCCAAGGCCACTGCTGCCATCACAGGCGTCGACGACTATCGGCCATCACTACAACCGACTCTAGGTCAACCGAAAATTGAGGAACACGACATAGGAGGCATAAAATCGAGATCTGTCGGAGCGCAACCGCCTCCATCACGCCGATGTAGTGGGAAACAGAAGGCAACCTACTGCCATGGTCATCGTCATCGTGACAACATTGAATCAACCGCAACTGGCATAGATGGTAGGCGACGGAGACGGTAGGCGGCAGAGACGGAAGGCGGAAGAGATGGTAAGCGGCGATAACAGTAGGCGGAGGCGAAGGCGATGGTGGGTTACTATTTCTTCTCTCTACAAACGAACAGGAGGGGAAGATAAGAAGCCTCCTCCCCTTTTTCTCTCTCTATAAACGTGTTTGGGGAGGGCCCAAAAGGCAAAGTGAGGAAACTTATGTGGCCAAACTATAAACTAACGTAACATTCCTGCTTCTTTCAATTGCTTTATAAATATTTAGGAGAATATATATAAATTCACTAATATGACCAGAGAATTACAACTAAGTTTCCATTCAAAAAAATTACAACTAAGTTTAGATTTGTATACCGTGTAAACAAAAACAGTGGTTGGAAGACTACTATCACGATAATTATGAGGTAAAAAAGGTGAAATTTGGCGACATGACACTTTAAGTTCAGTGTCAGGTTCATCATCATAAACTGTCCATGCTCGTGAAAATAACGCATGGTATGTGGAATTATGAGTACTTAAGTTCCATCCCCATGACGATAAACCTTGGTCTGATCTGAATCAAATACATTTACATATAGTCATTACCTTAAGTTATCAAAAATACACAAAGATATAAACAGTTGCATATTGTTGTGTTATGTTCTTACCCTGTCCCATCATGTTGACCCGGTGATAAAACTGATGCATATTTTTTATTCCCACCATCTCGTGTTATAAAAATCTGAATTGAAAGTATAAATCATTATAAATATACAAATCAATTATGAAAAATACGACATAAGATTATAAGTTATAAGAGTGGATCATTACAGAGAATTGATTAGCCATCATAGGAGAAGGTTCACATGCACCAGGAATTATCTGAAACTGCCTAAATTCTCCTCTGAACCCTCTGGTTATGCTGCCACTTCTGCAAGAAAACAACATAACAAACACATCATGTCGTAAAACCATTAATTATAAACCGAACCCATTGTTTGCAAACAACTTACCCATCCCACCAAGAGGGACACCTGGGTCGCCGATGGTTTGCCTTCACGATTAAAAGGATCAATAGGCGCTCTCTGTAAACATAATCACCACTTCAAGTCTTTAACAACGACATGATTCACAAAACAATAGAGTTTTAAGAGTTTGATGAAATACCCTTCCATGAGAGGCCTCTTCCCTGACATATGACCATAATCGTATACCAAGACCAATCTGCATTTAACATATCATTTGAGATTATTATGGTTAATATGTTCATTATTAATAACAAAGATCATAAAGTTACCATTTTTAATGCTTCCATGAAGGTAACACTAAACTCTTTAAGAATACCAGCATGGCTGTTCAATTTTCTTCTCCACGCCTGCTCCGGTGGTGCACCACTGTCAAAATCAAGTTGCAGACAAGAAAATCGAAGCTTAAACTATGGCGCTATTACATACCCTACTGATCTTTAAGTTTCAAGAACAACTAACAACACAAATCTAACAGACCTAAGAACAACATCCATATCCAAGATTCTTGGATTTTGCAAAACTCATAAACAAATAAACATAATTTCAAGAAGATGAAGTTGAAGAACTCACCAGTTGCAGAGTATTTCGATTCATAAATTCTTCAGGAGGCCATGAGTTCTTTCTATGATGGAAAATATTCTTCTTACCCATTTCGCCCAATTTAATTTATTTACTATACATTCACAGAATCTGCACTTTCACCATTGAAGATCAGAGATGAACTCAGGTTGATGAAGAAGATGAAAGGTCAAAATTCAACTGTACACATAGTCTCCAAAGTTGACCAAACAGAATCGTAAAGAATTTGCTTCTACCCCAAAAGCAGCTCGAAACCTCAAATGGCGATTAGGGTTTGCCGGAGTTTGATTAATAACTGCAAATCTGCAACGACTATCAATCAAAGCGTACGGATAGCAGGAAAAAGACGAGCAATTGTGAGTGATCAGTGATCAACCGAACTGATGGAACTCAAGCCACCGACCTTCTTCCCGGCTCCTCAACCGCCCGCCACCATCTCTAACCACCAGCGGCAGGACTCCACGGGTCTCACATTCATCGCGCATCACCCCTTTCAAATCTCAAATCTCTCTCTCATTGTATCTTTGTCGAAAGAAAAGTAGGGATTCATGGCAAGAACAGGGTGGTAATGGCAACCCTTGGATTGAAGACGAACGGTCCAGATATACAAATACACTATTCATTCCAATTACTTTTTAATATTATGTAATTACTATACCTTAAATAGAAAGGTGTTGCCCACCGGCTCCAAATGGCAAAACGTTGTTTTAGAAGTCTTAAAAATGACGACTTGTTATTATTATTATTATTACTAGACTAACCACCCAGTAAATTACACATACGATCCCTATGTTATGTTAAAATTTGAATTTGGTACATAAAGTTTATATTTTTTAATATGATTCCTACTTTTTTTCTTTTTCATATATGGTCTGAAGTTCTGTTAGTCAATAATTAATAATATTAAAAATTATAAAAATGACATTTTACTCGCATCGACTATCCATTTAATTTACCTTTTAAACTATACTATTATTTTTATTAAGGAAAGCTTTATATTCTTGTTTTTTCAAAGTTTTATTATTGAATATTTTTATTATTTCATTATTAATATGTTTATTATATAATAAAATATGTTTTAAATACATGATTAAAAATTTTATAATAACATAATTTATAAAATGTTTGCTTTTAACATGTTTAAACTGTCCATTTTTTAAATATTGTTCTTAAAACCGTTTGAAATTTTAAAAGTTTTTATAAAACTATTTGTTTTCTAAAGAATTTTTATTTAAACTGTTTATTTTAAATCATATTTAAAAAAACAATCACTATTTTAAACATCTTTTTCAAAAACAATTCATTTTCAAACGACATTTTTAGTATTTTTAAGCGTTCAAAAAATAAATAGTTTTAAAAACAGTATTTAGAATATTGATAATTATAAAAATTATATTTAAAAATAAAATGGTTTTAATAAAGAGGATAATGCTTTTAAAAAGTACCTTTAAAATCAAAAATTTTTAAGAGAGATATTAAAAAATTCAAAATTTTTAGAGAAATATTTAAAAACCTGAACATTCTAAAAATAACATTTTTAAAAATATTTTTTATTTAAATAAAAATTAATTACATTAATGATCTTTATAGGTAAAATAGTCATTTCAATAAAAACTTAACATTAGTAACTAAACTAACAAAATAAAAACCATTGATAAAAGATAAATATAATATCTAGGACTATGTTTGAAATTTTAAAAGTTTAAGAAATAAATCTAAAATTTTGACCAAACTACAATAACCATCCATGTAATTTACTCTTTAAAATAATAGAAACATAAATTATCAATTATTCTTAATAAGCTTGTAATATTATACATGTAAAGGTCGATTAAATAAATGTATACATGTAAATTAAATAAAAGAATCAAATACATTGTAAAATAATATTAATGTTTATAAATATCTAAAATTTTATTGTATATAAATCTTTAATCATATTCAGTGACTAACTTCTCAAATTTATTAAATCATCTATTTAGAACATTCTCATGTATTGTAGTGTTTTGTAATTAAATATATAAAAAATTAAGGATATATAGCAAATGTGTTTTATAAAATAAATATTATAGGAATAAGATAACAATTATGTTAGTTGAATAATATCTCATCCTCAAACACAATAACCTAATATAGTAAGTTTCTACCTTATTAATATACATTGACTGTCTTCATATACGAATCATAGCGTGATATGTCAAGATCTCTTAATAAAGTTACTTTTGATACTGATAATGTTCTATTGAGCAAAGTAATTTGATAGTTATTTCGTATATTTTTAAAAGATCTTTGATAGTGGAATAACAGTAAACATAAAATATTTGTTGTGTATATATATAATAAATAATGGTATTATGTTATATAATGCAGACAAATATTATACAATATTGTTAAAATATAGAAGATTTTCAAATTTTGAAACTATTAACCAAAATACTCGGATTGATTGTTACCATTAGAATTTAAAATTTATGAACTACTTATGCTTCATTAGAATATTCAAATTGTTAGTTTTAAATTTTAAATTTTAACTAATTAAGTTAGTTATTTTTAGATAAAATATTGGATTGAATTGAATATAGAATTTGAATTTTAAGGTTTTTAAATTTCTGTTTCTAATATTAATTTTTAAAATCTAATTTTGGAAGTTATATAATTAGAAATTAAATGATATTTAAGTATTTTCTTTTAGAAGCATATTGCTAATAAAACGCCACATGGCAATTGTATGATGTGAAGATGCCATGTGGCAGTGTATTTGTTAAAATCTTACCACGTGGCCAAATCTCTTTTCATTTATTATATATAGAGATTATAACGATAAATGTACGACCCTGCTTCGGAGGATAAATGTTATCTTAATCGGACCCACCTATACTGTTTTGGAACCGAGACCGCACCCCCAACCCCTCAAGAGGAAACCCATTACTAAGAAAACATCATAGCTCACCCTGTTTTGCTCAGAGTGAGACTTGAACCCATGATCTCTCCTTATTTATCTGTTATGGGTACCTCACCTTAACCAGTTGGACTAAGGATCATTGGTTGACGACATGTTATTTACCTCGTTGAAACAGCAAATGCAACATCCATGTCACACCCCCGCTGATAGCGGAAACACAGGGATGCGAGCTAGACGGGATCGTCATAACACATGGTATACGATAGAGAAGCAATATAAATATGATGACAAGCGTGTCATGACGACACCCGAACACAAATGGAGGCTTGTGTCGCGTTTAGTCAATATTCACGACAACATAGCCATAAGCACATGTAAGGATCACATAACCATATAGAACAACATTGTTTAGTTTCCCACAACCCGGGAACAAGTGTCCAAAAGTATGTTAATTGTTTAATGGACTGCAACAATGTATAAAAGAATTGTTCATCATGTATGTTCAGTCTCAAAAATGCTTCCTAGTGTCTTCACTAAAAGGCAGCACTCCTAGAATCTTCAATTAACTTGATCACGAGAAAAGATATGCTCAAAACGGTCAACATAATTGTTGGTGAGCTTCGCAGGTTTTAAGTGATAAAAGATGTTAAAATGTAAACAACCTGTAAGTTTAATAAGAGTTACCGCGACTACACTTATGTGTAAGCGGTTTTACAAGATATAGATAGCTACAGCCAAACCTAAACATTGGTTCCACACGGGAATTGATGGCTGTAAAGAAAGCATCCCATAAGTTTTACATGACGTACCAAGATCCACGAAGCGCATACGTATAAGTTACAACCAAACCAATCCTTAGGTCCATTACCGGGATTAATGGTTGTAATGGATGATCGGCTCAGAAGAACCACACAGAAGAACCACACAGCCGATGCATCCATCAAGTAGTAGCAATCACAGGTGGCATCAATCAACACATAATATCAAAGTAGTAGCGCATAGTAATGTGATACCACCAAGTAACATACAAGGTGGTAACATAACATAGAGTCAAGTTCATATAGCATCAATCAACAAGATAAGCAAGATAAGACACTCATAAAGTAGGAGCCAGCTTCCACTAAGGAAGATGTTTGAAATCAAGTTAAGTAGGTGAGCATTCTTTTCCCCCAAGTTGAAAATGTTTAAAAGGTTTTAATGGAGTAAAAAGGGGCTACGAAACTCACTGAATAGATGATAAGCACGAATGATGAAAGTATCCCAAGAGCAAAATGCTATGAACAGTCAAACACCTATTGATAGTTACTGACAGGCATTAATAATGAGCATAAGGCATAAGATGACATTCGATTAGTTTGTGCTGTTTCGGTTCGGTCGTGGGTAGCACACACAAGCAGGCATACACATATCGGACCTTATGTAGATCCAAGTATTAAGGGTAGTCGTCATTGCTAATGACATCCGTATGGGGATCCCATTATTATAAAAGGTAGTGCTAGTTAGATATTTGTAGTCCCAAATGGGTTGTCGTTAATTGAAAAAGGTTAGGTTGTTTTAAATTGAAAAAGTATGTGCTTGTTAATAGCGTTGACTTTAATCTTTGTGGTCAAGCAATGACACTTTATTGATGTTACCTTATCATCACGAGACATTCAAAAAGGGAATTAACACATACACGCATCATCAGTCACACAACAGGACCGGACGCACGACTCAACCCTCCATTCACACGAATGGACCTTCAGTCGTACGAATCAGCTTCATTCGTATGATTAAACCTTTATTCGTATGACTAAGCATTCAGTCGTACCATGCAACACCCAATCGCGCTACTCAACCTCCACACGTACGATTGAACCTTCATTCGCACGAATCAGCTTCATTCGTACGATTGAACATTCATTTGTGTGACTGGCCTTTCAGTCGTGCGACTCACGCACAATCGCACACAATCTCATCCGCATTGACTCAATCGCACACACATTCACTCGTATGGACTCAATCGCACACACATTCAATCGCACACACCCAGACGCATGGCTCAGTCGTGCGATTCACCCAATCGCACGGCTCAGTCGCGCGACACATCCAGACGCATGACTCAGTTGTGCGATTCACCCAATCGCACGGATCAGTCGCATGAACAGACCCAGTCGCCCAGTACAGCAGATCGCGACTGCTGAAGTGCTGAGCAGCCTCCAACTGCTCCGTGCACTCGTTTACACCCCAAGAGCTTCTAGAATCCACATTCTAACATGTCTAAACAAGAAACACACTCAAAAACGCAACACACAAGCCCACACGACCTCATGTGCTCGGATGAACCCGAGCACCCGAAACCCTAGAAAACGCACAAGTGAAATCGAGCAAGAAATGGTTCTAACGAGGTTATCTACCTGTTAGAAGTAAGTATTCACGATGGTAACCAAGATTTGCCGGTGAAAACGCAAGAAAATGAGCGGTTTTGGTGCTAGAGTGGTGAAGAAAGTGAAGAAGAAGAAGATGAAGAAGATGGTGAAGAATGAGGGCTAGGGCTGGAAATGGAGTTTATACACCCAGCCCTAGTTTGGTAAAATGTCAATTTTAGTCCCTGCACTTTGCCCCGGGTTCCCAAATTTTATTTCGGTTGAAACGACATTAATTAGGTTTGTTCTATTAATGATGAAAGACGTAGTTAATGATATTTATAAATTAAAAATGGTTTTATTTGTAATATTAGGTTTGTATAAAAATGGTGCGTTTAATGATAACGGGGGGCAATCTTAAAAAATGTTTTAAGATGATGACAATGCAAGCAACGATAGCACAAGCATAAGGATAACAAGCAAGCAAATATGATATCCACATAGATGGGTTATAGAGATGAGGAATGACCGATGACAAAAGTTAACCGAACACGTTAAATGATGGACCTTTGGTGACGGATGTCACAGTATCCCCCAGTTGAGGGAATTTCATCCCGAAATTCAACTGGTGCTAGGTCTAAGAGTGTCATCCTCGAATAGATGTGGATGTTTAAGCCTCATCTGATCTTCACGTTCCCATGTAAACTCTGATCCTCGTTTAAAATTCCATCTTACACGAACAATAGGAATCTTGTTGCGCCTCAACCTCTTGACCTTTCGGTCCATGTCCTCAACGGGTTCCTCCACAAAATGAAGGTTTTCATCAACCTGATATCCTCAATAGGTACGTGAAGTGATTCTTCAGCTAAACACTTTTGAGGTTCGATACATGGAAGGTATCATGTACACTGTTAAGCTCTTGTGGCAACCTTAATCGGTACGCCACCGGACCAATTCTTTCTGTGATCTCGAACGGTCCAACGTATCTCGGGGCTAACTTCCCTTTCTTTCCAAATCGAACGATCCCTTTCCAGGAGAGACCTAAGTAACACTCGATTCCCAACGTTAAACTCTAGCGGATTCTGACGGTTGTCAGCATAGCTCTTTTGGCGATCTCTAGCAGCTTTAAGTCTGTCCTTGATTTAGAAGATCTTATCGGTGTTTCTTGAATGATTTCGGGACCTGTTAACTAACTTTCACTAATCTCGGCCCAACATACCGGTGATCTACATTTCCGTCCATACAATGCTTCGAACGGTGCACACCAATACTAGAATGGTAACTGTTATTGTAGGAAAACTCGATCAAATGTAGATGAGTATCCCAACTGCCACCAAAATCAATGACACATGCCCTCCACATGTCCTCAAGCGTCTATATTGTTCGTTCACTTTGGCCATATGTCTGGGGGTGATAGGCTGTACTCATGTCTAATCGAGTGCCCATTGCTTTCTGTAACGTTTGCCAAAATCGTGAAGTAAATCGACTGTCTCGGTCGGATATGATTGACACCGGCACCCCGTGTCGTGTCACGACCTCTTTGATGTACAACCTTGCCAGCCGATCCATTTTATAGTCTTCTCGGATAGGCAAGAGGTGAGCGGATTTTGTCATTCGATCCACCACAACCCATATCGAGTCGTGTCCGCTTGGCATTCTCGGGAGTTTGGTAATAAAATCCATAGTTATGTTCTCCCATTTCCACTTGGGAATTTTAGGTTGTTGTAATAATCCCGATGGTTTCTGGTATTCAGCCTTGACCTTTGAACATGTTAAGCATTTGCTCACATATGTAGCAATGTCTTTCTTCATACCTGGCCACCAGTACAGATCCTTCAGGTCATGGTACATCTTGTCTGCACCAGGATGAACAGAGTATCGAGTCTTGTGTGCTTCATCCAAGACTGTGTACGTACACCTCCCCATCTGGGGACCCATATACGATCCATGAAGTAATGTACGTCGTCATCCTTGCAACTATTTGTTTATCCAACCCTCGGAATTCTTCTCCCGTAAGGTTTTCTTCTTTCAAGGCCACACTTTGTGCAACTTGAATCTGAGCCTTTAGATTAGTTTGAATAGTCAAACCTAGCGCTCGAGCACGTAGTGGCTTCACACTTTCTTTATGGCTTAAAGCATCAGCCACCACGTTAGCTTTCCCGGATGATACCGGATTTCACAATCGTAGTCGCTAAGTAACTCTACCCAACGCCGCTGTCGCATGTTAAGTTCCTTCTGATCCAGAATATGTTGAAGGCTCTTATGATCTGTGTAGATGATGCATTTGGTTCCATATAGAGAATGGCTCCATATCTTGAGTGCAAATACTACAGCGCCCAGCTCCAAATCATGAGTTGTGTAGTTCTTTTCATGCACCTTAAGCTGCCGCGATGCGTAGGCAATGACCTTGTCTCTTTGCATTATAGCACACATCCCAATCCTTGATGTGAAGCATCGCAGTATACCACAAAATCATCAGTTCCATCCGGGAGGGACAGTATTGGAGCGTTGCACAGCTTTTCTTTCAACATCTGAAAAGCTCATTCTTGTGCATGTCCCCAATCAAACTTCTTGTCTTTTTGAGTCAACAAAGTTAACGGTTGAGCAATCCTTGAAAAATTCGCAATGAAGCGACGATAATATCCGGCCAATCCTAAGAATTGCCGTATCTCTGAAGGTGTTTGGGGTGTATCCCGTTTCTTCACAGCTTCAATCTTACCGGGGTCCACATGAATTCCATCTTTGTTAACCACATGACCTAAAAACTTCACTTCTCGAAGCCAGAACTCACAAGTTTCTCTTCCCCCGCAACAGTTCTAGAATTGCCCGAAGGTGTTCTTCGTGATCCTCTTTCGAACGGGAGTAGATAAGTATGTCGTCTATGAATACGATCACGAACTTATCAAGATAAGGCTTGCACACCCGATTCATCAAATCCATGAACACAGCTGGTGCGTTGGTCAACCCGAACGGGATAACCAACAACTCATAGTGCCCGTAACGAGTTCTAAATGTTGTTTTGGAATATCGTCCTCGAATACTCTTAGCTGATGATATCCAGATAGAAGATCAATCTTGGAGAAATATGAGGCTCCTTGCAACTGATCAAACAGGTCGTCGATTCTAGGGAGAGGATATCGATTCTTCACAGTCAATTTGTTCAACTCCCTGTAGTCGATACACATACGGAACGACCCATCCTTCTTCTTGACAAATAACACCGGTGCTCCCCACGGTGAATGACTCGGTCGAATAAAACCCTTCTCCAGTAGTTCCTGTAGTTGACTGGACAACTCTTGCATCTCGGAGGGTGCTAACTGATACGGCGTCTTTGCTATCGGTGTAGCTCCAGAAACCAGCTCTATACGGAATTCCACCTATCATGGAGGAGGCAATCCAGACAAATCATCAGGGAACATCCCGGGTAATCCCGTACAATCGAAATGTCTGCTAATTTCGTCTCTTCTTCCTTCTTTTCTACTACGTGAGCCAGAAAAGTGTAACACTGCTTCCGTAGGCTTTGGCGTGCTTTCATGCAGGAGATAAGCTTCAAGTTCTTTCCCGGTCGCTCTCCTTGTATTCTGAGTACTTTCCCGTCTGACATGGGAATCCGCACTACTTTATCTCGGAAAACAATCTCGGCTCCATGCTTCGACAACCAATCCATTCCCACTATTACGTCAAAGCTTCCCAACTCAAAGGGTATCAAAAATCTATGTTGAAGACCTGGTCTTCTAACATCAGGGTGCAGTTCTTAATAATTTCCTCTGTCTGTTCAACCCTACCATTAGCCATTTCTACGAAGTAACTAGTTTCTAGTCTACTAGCACTCAAATCAAGCATTTGCACAAACTCAGATGATATAAAACTATTATCTGCTCCAGTATCAAACAGTACAGATGCGAAATGGTTATTGAGTAAGTGCATACCCGTGACAACATTCGGATCCTGACGGGCATCATTAGCTCCAATGATGAAGGCACGGACCCCGTGCAGCATTACCTTGGTTTCCTTGGCCTTGAGCACCCGCTATGGCCACTATCTGCTGCTGGTTGTTTCCTTGCTGACCCGGTTCCCTATTCAGTCGGGGGCACATGTTTCTGAAGTGATCAAGGCCTCCACACTCGTAACAGGCCCTGGCATTCCCGGCGGGGTTAACCGCATTGATGGGTGCCACCAGGTTTGGCGCTACTCTGCAGTCTCTTGCTTGATGCCCCGGGCGTCTGTAGTTCAAACACGCCCGGAACGGCACTGCTGGAGGATGATGAAGATTGCACCTGTCATATTTCGGGTGCGGCCCAGCATATTCTTTCTTTCCTTGAGTCATAGCCACAAAATTTCGGGTCATCTTGGCCTTCTTATCAAACTTTCCTATACCGGACCGGCTTGCTTCCCCAGTCTCTTTCCTTTCTCTGCTCCCCTACCCAATACTCCTGTTCTTATCATCTCATCAGTGAGAGCGCCAGCCTTCAGAATTGCACTCTGAATTGTAGGAGGAGCAGCTGTTGTTACCATTACTCAGATTTGAGGCGCGAGTCCCTAAATGTACCTTTTAATCCTCTTAGATTCCGAAGTGACTAGGTGTGAAACTAGTCTAGCCAGCTCGTGGAATCGGTCAGTATAAGCTGCATGCCCAGCCCCCACCATAGCATGATTCCAAAATTTATGCTCAAGTTTCTGCATCTCGTTGAGAGGGCAGTATTCCTCAGTAATCAGGGCTTTGAACTCATCCCAAGTCATCTGCATTGTAGATTCTCTTCCTCTAGCTTGAACGTGGGTGTTCCACCAGGTTAGTGCTCTGCCCTGCAGTGAGCACGTAACATACTTGATCCTTTGGCTGTCGAGGTATTCACTGATGTCAATCACTGCCCCATCTTTTCAAGCCATCTAGTCAGGGCTATCGCCCTACCTTTCCCATCGAATTCCCGGGGCTTACAGGCCACAATTCCTTGTAAGAACAGCCCCATTTGGTATTAGCAACCCCAGTTTCATTACCGGCTGTACCACCATTCCCGGTCTCCTGATTGCTTTCATTCCCAGTCGGGTTCCCATTATCCTCGTTTTCATTGCCACCAACTCCCTGGTGGTTTTGCTGTTGAAGAACGTCGCTCACCTAAGCTACAATAGTTGGAATCAGGGCAGCCAATTGTTGAGCAATTAGGGCTGCCATATCAGGGTTTCCTGTCCCTTGAGTATTGCCAGAAGAGCCTTCATTTGCTCTGGAGGTCTACCTCTGCCTCTGCCTCTGCCCCTCGGGGCTTCACTTCCGCTACTATTGTTGCGGGTAGATCTTCGAGGCGGCATGTTCTATTCATAAAAGAGGTAACATATAAGCTTTAGTCACTTTAAGATACATAGTACTCCACTTATCAAGTTCCAACGTTTCATGTTCCAGTCAATCAAGATCACCATGCAGCCCATTTCAAGCATATTCTTGGTAACCGGGGTGTTTATATATAGGGTTCCCTGCAGCATTCCCACCACACCCACGATGTACCGAGAATGATACCCGATCTGGTTACATGACATCCGACTTCCTTCACATCATATCCATAATAATCCATCAAGTTAACTGAGAGCCCAAACATGTAATCACATATAGTCTGGCGGAGGTTGTCTATCTCGCGTCCTTGAAAGGACTCAGACATAGCCTCCTCGGTCGGTCTCAGTATCGAGGTTAAGCGCAATGTATGATCTGTGAAGATCTCTTCGGGTCTCAATACCCAAATTTGATTATGATAGCTTGGGGCGCAGAGGGAACGGAAGATCCAATAGGAAGCATCTCATAAGGGACGAGCACAAGGGCTCAAGTACAAGGTGAAAGATCACAAAACAGAAGGATAACCAAACATGTAAAGAGGAACACATACACGAGATATATAAATGCACACAAGCTTAAGCATGTAAATCTACATGAAGGTTCCTAGGTTATAGTCTAGGTCAAGTGTAATTGCCTAATTCTCTATAACCAATGGCTCTAATACCAGTCTATCACACCCCCGCTGATAGCGGAAACATGGGGATGCGAGCTAGACGGGATCGTCATAACACATGGTATACAATAGAGAAGCAATATAAATATGATGACAAGCGTGTCATGACGACACCCGAACACAAATGGAGACTTGTGTCGCGTTTAGTCAATATTCACGACATCATAGCCATAATCATAACATGTAAGGATCACATAACCATATAGAATAACATTGTTTAGTTTCCCATAACCCGGTAACAAGTGTCCAAAAGAATGTTAATTGTTTAATAGAGTGCAACAATGTACAAAGAATTGTTCATCATGTATGCTCAGTCTCAAAAATGCTTCCTAGGGTCTCCACTAAAAGGCAGCACTCCTAGAATCTTCATTAACTTGATCACCTGAAAGATATGCTCAAAACGGTCAACATAATTGTTGGTGAGCTTCGCAGGTTTTAAGTATAAAGATGTTAAAATGTAAACAACTTGTAAGTTTAATAAGAGTTACCGCGACTACACTTATGTGTAAGCGGTTTTACAAGATTAGATAGCTACAGCCAAACCTAAACATTGGTTCCACACAGGAATTGATGGCTGTAAAGAAAGCATCTCTTAAGTTTTACATGACGTAGCAAGATCCACGAAGCGCATACGTATAGTTACAACCAAACCAATCCTTAGGTCCCATTACCGGGATTAATGGTTGTAATGGATGATCGGCTTAGAAACCACACAGAAGAACCACACAGAACTACACAGAACCACACAGCCGATGCATCCATCAAGTAATAGCAATCACAGGTAGCATCAATCAACACATAATATCAAAGTAGTAGCGCATAGTAATGATACCACCAAGTAACATACAAGGTGGTAACATAACATAGAGTCAAGTTCATATAGCATCAATCAACAAGATAAGCAAGATAAGACACTCATAAAGTAGCAGCCAGCTTCCACTAAGGAAGATGTTTGAAATCAAGTTAAGTAGGTGAGCATTCTTTTCCCCTAGTTGAAAATGTTAAAAGGTTTTAATGAGTAAAAAGGGGCTATGAAACTCACTGAATAGATGATAAGCACGAATGATGAAAGTATCCCAAGAGCAAAATGCTATGACAGTCAAACACCTATTGACAGTTACTGACACGCATTATAATGAGCATAAGGCATAAGATGACATTCGATTAGTTCAGGTTGTTTCGGTTCGGTCGTGGGTAGCACCACCAGCAGGCATACACATATCGGACCTTATGTAGATCCAAGTATTAAGGGTAGTCGTCATTGCTAATGACATCCGTATGGGGATCCCATTATTATAAAGGTAGTGCTAGTTAGATATTTGTAGTCCCAAATGGTTGTCGTTAATTGAAAAGGTTAGGTTGTTTTAAATTGAAAAGTATGCCTGTTAATAGCGTTGACTTTAATCTTTGTGGTCAAGCAATGACACTTTATTGATGTTACCTTATCATCATGAGACATTGAAAAGGAATTCACACATACACGCATCATCAGTCACACAACAGGACCGGACGCACGACTCAACCCTCCATTCGCACGAATGGACCTTCAGACGTACGAATCAGCTTCATTCGTACGATTGAACCTTCATTCGTGCGACTAAGCATTCAGTCGACCATGCAACACCCATCGCGCGACTCAACCTCCATACACACGATTGAACCTTCATTCGCACGAATCAGCTTCATTCGTACGATTGAACATTCATTCGTGCGACTGGCTTTTCAGTCGTGCGACTCACGCACAATCGCACACAATCTCATCCGCATTGACTCAATCGCACACACATTCACTCGCATGGACTCAATCGCACACACATTCACTCTCGCATGACTCAATCGCACACACATTCAATCGCACACACCCAGACGCATGACTCAGTCGTGCGATTCACCCAATCGCACGGCTCAGTCGCGCGACACACCGACGCATGACTCAGCTGTGCGATTCACCCAATCGCACGCTCAGTCGCATGAACAGACCCAGTTGCACAGTGCAGCAGATCGCGACTGCTGAGTGCTGAGCAGCCTCCGCTGCTCCGTGCACTCGTTTTACACCCCCAGAACTTCCAGAATCCACATTCTAACATGTCTAAACAAGAACACACTAAAAACGCAACACACAAGCCCACACGACCTCATGTGCTCGGATGAACCGAGCACCCGAAACCCTAGAAAAAGCAGAAGTGAAATCGAGCAAGAAACTGCAGAAGGTCATTCGGTGGTTTTCCCTCAACTCACTTTGAATCAACACTCAGCAAGCAGTCTATGAAGAGTTGATCACAATATAACAAGTAACACAGTAAGAAAATTTAACACAGCAGGTAAATTTTCAAAGGTACTTTTATATATTGCTTCTCAACTCAAAGGATTACAAGACACTTGGACTCCAATCACTTTCATGAAGAGGTTAACAGGAGAAGATATATATAATACTACCTACAGCCGGATATACTCTTTGATACCAGCTGGATACCTCTAACCTTACATCTATACTACCAACTCTAGGTGAGGTCTTTCAGACATTTTGCCTGAGAGTTGTAGTCAAGACATGTCCCTGACTTACCTTTTGTCACCAACTAAAGTTGGTAACATGTACTATCATAAAAAGGTGAACAGTAGAATAAAGTATGGTCAACAACATGGCTCTTTAGGAAGATGCCATGCTGTATCAGAGGTCTGCAGCGGACTGTCAGGGACCATATTTATCTGCTGGACATAGCAATGTCTTCCGAAGGATAAAGTACTTCGGAGAATAACTTCTTCTTCCGAAGGCACTATACTTCGGAAGACTGCTTCTTCTGAAGCTTGGAGTCTTCTTTGTCTTCGGAAGCAGACTTTGTCTTCAGCCTTACTCTCAGACTTTGTCTTCGGAAGCTTTCAGACTTTGTCTTCAGCTCTTTCATCAGACTTTGTCTTCGGAAGCTTTCAGACTTGTCTTCAGCTCTTTCATCAGACTTTGTCTTCGGAAGCTTTCAGACTTTGTCTTCAGCTTTTTCATCAGACTTTGTCTTCGGAAGCTTTCAGACTTTGTCTTCAGCTGTTGGCTTCAGCTGTTGTCTTCAGCAGTTGACTTCAGCTTTTGCCTTTAGTAGATATTCTTCACTGTTGGCTTCAGTTGTTGTCTTCAGCAGTTGACTTCAGCTTTGCCTTCAGTAGATATCTTCAGCTGTTGTTTCTCAGACTCTCGGAAGATCTCTTGCTTTGCTTCGGAAGCCCTTTAATGTAGTACCAAAAGTGACTATAAAGTGAATTTGGTTGCACCACCTTATCATGATCCAACAAACTCCCCCTAGGCTGATGCTACCAAACTTCACTCTCTCTTCTTCTCAAAGCTCTCAGCACCAAGGAAAGCAGGTGTTTATCAGTATCTTCATTCTTTCCTGCTGTGATGCTGAGAATCTTGTACAAATCTTTGGTGGACAGAACCTCTACTACTCTGTCACCTTGGATTATGTGTACCCTCTGTTGTGGCCCTCTGAAAAGAGTTAGTTGATGGGAAGTATAGTCATATTCCCATCAAACTATTGGTTCCAATTCAGGACCTTCCACCATCTGTAGAAAGGCTGTGCCTTTGGTGGTTGATCTTTCCTTGTCTTCCAACTCTTTCAGCTTCAAATCTTTCTTCAATCTTGGCTCTTCTACTTCGTTCAGCCAAGTGGAGACCGCTGATGTGTTTTCTGATGTGTGCAGCAGTCTCAGAGTTGGAGGGATTAGAGAATGGCTTCTCTGCAGCTCCAGCAAGATCAAATCTGCTGAGGTGCAGTAGAGAAGTGGCATTGAGCCTGTTGGTTTCACCATTCTCCCTTTCGACAACAAAGTTGTGAGAAGGTTCATCGAACCTCCACTGGATTATTGCATTTCTAGGTCCAGGAGATTGACCAGAAATCCTGTCCTCTTTCCTTGTATCCAGCAGAGTCACCAGTCTTCTTCTTAGTCTCTTCTCCTCAGCATTGAGGGTATCGGAGTTGAGACCAAGAAGTCTTGCAGCCTGGCCCAAGGTGTCTCTAGGCAATTCAAGAAATTTGCCTAGGGTGAGGGAGTTTGAAGAGTTATCAACATAGGTGATGTTGATAAGCTCTCCCTCACAGGAGATACTGCTCAAGGTAGTGCAGTTAATGAGCCTCGTCTTGAACTCCTTTATTTCCTCAAGGAGAGATGTTTAGGAGGCTGAGGGGATGATCTGGTTGTTGTTGGGTAGGCTTAGTTTAGTGGTTTTGGGTGTGAGTCTTGGTTTTTAGGATGGGTAGTTGGGTGGTTTAGGTGATGTGGTAGGTTTGGGTAGAGTTTAGTGGTTGAGGGGTGAAGGTTTCATCAGTGGGTTCGGGTTTAATGGGAAAAGGGGTTGGTTCTGGTGTGGGTTGTGGCTGTGGTTGAGTGGCTGGGGTGAAGACCATTCCTTTTCATCCTTCTGTCATCTCCTTCCTTTTTCCAAACGGATGTCAGCTTTTATTTCACTGACTATCCGCTGGAGTGTCCTTTCGAACATAGGTCCCACTGCCTACCAGAGAAGCCATGAGCCCGGAGGTAGTCCTTCATCCAGGCTTTGTCAGTTGACTTCTTGGCAGCAGTGCCTCTCTTCTTCTTCCTCCTTTCCTCTTCACCTTCAACTCTCCCTAGAAGCCTTCTTCCTTTCCTTCTCCATTTGATCTGCTCTTTGTTGTGGAGCAGAGGATCATGTCATCATCATGTGGAGACAGTTCAGGAAGACTGAACTCTTTGAGAGTGAGGAACTTGTGATCCTAGCCTCTCTCCTCAGCTTCAGGGCCTGCCTCCCCTTTGCTCTTGTTCTTCCTTCTCCAAGGCCACCTGGCTTCTTTTTCCTTGTTGTAGCCTGGTTGACCTCTCCAAGGTCACCAACTCCTCTAATGGTAGCAGGAGTATCTCCTCATGGCAGCTCCTAGATTGATGAGCTGGTCAATGAGTGCTGTTCTTCTCCTCTGGTTGATTTCTTCCTGATTGGCTACAGCTGCCTTAGAACTAGCGCTAACAGCTCTCGGTAGGAAACCGACCTTTCTTTTTGGGCCTTCTCAATCTTCTCCTCCTCCTGAAGCTATTCCGCAGTCAATTTTCTTTTGCCTTTGTCTTTGATTGTGCTTGACTGTGGTGGTTTTGGATGGAGGGTTGTGATTGGAGAGAGAAGTTCAGCTGGTGCTTGGGTTGATGCAATTTCGGCAATGACATCTGTGATGGTCAGTTCCTCGACATCTGAAATAAGCCTTCCGCAGCTTCTATTTCGGCCTCAGAAGACTTGTCTTGTTCTTCCGAGGCTTCCATGTAAGCTTCGGAAGCCTCAGCTAGAGCTTCGGAAGATGAGACGCTGCAGATTCTGTCCCATCTGTTTCAGTTGCTGGGCCATCAGTCCCCATTTCCCCTTTGAAGCTAATCTCAGGTTCCATGAAGACCTTAGGTTACCAACTTCCTCCACAGTAGTAGAAGGTGCAGTCAGTCTTTGAAGCTCCTCAGCCCCAAAGTATGCAAGTGTGGTGTCGGGGCTAGGCTGTTCTAGGGATGATCTCAATACAAACTTTGTGAAAAGTCTGTAGAGATCTTGATCATCGTAGTGTAATGATTTGGGAAGAAATGAGTTGGGTCTGTGGTTCTGTGGTGTTTGTCTCGAACCTTCTCCCCCCTTTTGGTAGCATCATCTTGAGAGCTAGATGAGCTAGAGGAAGAAGTCATTGAGACCTGGATTGGTACATGCCCTAACAGACCTCTCCGTCTGTTTCTCAGCTAGTTTAGCCTTGAGAGAGTTAATCTCAAGTTGCTGAGTGGCAGTCCTTGATTCTAAGATCTTCACCTGTGATTCCAGGTTGGAGACCTTAGAAAGCAAGTACTGAAGTGTTAGTTGAATACTCTCCATCATCTTCATGAGAAGAATCATGGGGATAGAGATAACATACCTAGTATCGCTCACTCTCACCACCAGATGTGGTTTCTTGGCACCCTGGTTTCCTTTGCTCAGAGTCATCTCTTTCAGAGATGTCAATGGGCAAAGTTGCGTAGACTCAGTCCTAATGATGTTACCACTGTCTTGAGAGCTCAATGTGGAGACTCTGAGTAGTGGCAGCTGAGTCTATATGAGTCCCCTCCACATCAGTGGGACTCACCTCAGTAGCAGGCTTCTAATGGGGCTAGAGACAAGGATCCCTCTTGGATCTGTTGATCTCTCAGTGGGAGTTGTAGATCAACTTCATGGCCATGGAGAGATGTAATCTCTTCATCAGTTCGGAGTAAAAGGAGTGTGAAAGAGAGGGTGGTTAGTCCTACTGACCCGGGACCTTGATCAATGTCTACAGGCATTGAGCCTATGGTGGGGCTGCTGCCTAGAAAGCTGCACAGGGGAGTGTAGAGACTCACCCTGTGGGCTAAAGGCTTGGGGGTTTCGGGCTCAGGGGTTGAGACTGAGGAGACTCAAAACCCACATGAGGTCAATGTGAAGGATGGTGTGACCTCGGACTGTGGGAGCCCATGATTCCACTCTAGTCCTTTCGGTGTGAACAGGAGGAGCTTGTTCAATCAGAGTAGATTGAACAAGGGTTCGTTTTAGGGGTCTCTGATATGTGGCTTTGATGGGTAAAGAAGGTTTTGGTATTGGGTGGATGTTGCTGGTGTGGGTTCATCACTGTGGGGTTAAAGGGATGTCACCAGGAGCTATGCGCTCAGTCATCTCTGGAGGTAATGGAGTGTACCGTCCAGTGAAGTTGGTGGAAACATTCTTCAGAATTTTGAAGATGGTAGGCCTCATGTGTGGAACAGAAGAGCAGCTGCGCAGACAAGCTTGCTTGGTTCCATCTCACAGTTGATTATGTGTTGAAGAAATCGGGGATACATGAAGAATGTATCCCTGCTCAGATTGGCGGTTAGGTTGTTCAACACAAATCGTGAGTAGTTGAATCTGAGGCCTCTCACTAACCCATGAACTAGGCATCCTAGTTCATATGGGATTGATCCCAACCCCTGATTGTTGGAGAGGCAATGTAGAACAATGTGCAGCAGGAACTTCCAATGGTAAGAGAAGTTGAACTTGTATCAGTAGACCTGCTGACATCGCTCCAATCCATGAGGATATAGGTGCCTTCCAAGTCTTCCTTGGGAAATCAGTAGGAGCCCCATCATCGTGAAGCTCGAGATGCTCCCTGATGAGCTGTTCACTGATGACAACTTTTGCCACAAACTCTGGTTCTCAGGACTCGAACCCCATTCATCACTGTAGTTTCACGTTGCTCCAAAACTCTGACATATGGTTGGAGTATACGGTTGGGTAACTGTGAGTGCAGTGAGGTAGGTGGATTCGGTGAGAAAGGTGATGATTGGTGTGAAGTCGGACCCCCTTGACGAGTCAAGTAATGCGACTTTGTTGTGCTGAGGGTTTAGTGCCATTGGAGAAAAGGTAAGCTTGAAATTTGGGTGAAATTGAGGGTTTGACAGTGAAGGGAACAGTTAGGGCTGTAAAGTGGTAAAAGAAGATGAAATTGATGAGTCAAGATTATTTAAAAAGGGGTGAATAGTGGTAGTGGTGGTAATAGGGTAACTGTTTTGGGTTACTGTGGGTGGTATGTATGGTGTTTACGGCGGAGAAATGATGTGGCGGCAAGGATAATTTTAAATAATATGACATTATCAACAAAATCTTTACTTTTTACAGAGTGGGGGCCCAAAAGATATCCGTTACATATAAAAACCTTTACTTCCGAGGGTAAAACATTTCCGAATGGTAATTTTCTTCCGAGGCAATTTCTCTTCTGAAGCATGATATTGTTTCAGAAGGTAAAATTGTCCTTGAAAGCACTCTATATATAAAATCAATCGCTTCTTCCGAGACCAAAAACTCCTCGCCGAGAAGAAAACTTCCTTGAGGAATTTAGCTTCGGAAGATATTCAAGAATATCTTCCGAGAGTTAGTTCCTCTTCGGAAGGAATTTACACTTGGAATAGTTTAAAGATCTTTTGTAACAGGGCTTAAATTTGTATTGACACAAGACATACTACTTATAAAAAAGGTCTTCAAAAGAGGTAGTTATTTCAATGTTTTTTCATTCTAATTGCTGATATGAGATACTAAATCTTTGTTCATCAAATGCCTTTGTGAACAAATCAGCATATTGTTTCAATTTGAGTCAACTTTGGATTACTTTATCAGCTGTTTCTCAATTAAAAAGGTCTTCAAAAGAGGTAGAATTATTCAATGTTTATCATTCTAATTGCTGATATGATGATATACTTAACTCTTTGTTCATCAAATGCCTTTGTGAACAAATCAGCATATTGTTCATTTGATCAACTTTGATTACTTTATCAGCTGTTTCTCATGAATATCTCTAATGAAATGATACCGATATCAATGTGTTTTGCTTGGAGTGCTTCACCGGATTTCCAGTAATGTATATGCACTGTTGTTGTCAATATGGATAGGAGTAGTCATGAAGTTGAACCCATAGTCTAACATCTGATTTTGAATCCATAGCAGTTGAGCACAGCAGCGAGCAGCAGCATGTATTCAGCTTCAGCATTGATGTAGAGACACAGGATTTGTTTCTTGCATTGCCATGAATATCCTTCCACCAAGAAATTGACATCCTCCTGATGTTGATTTCTGTCAAGT
Organism: Flaveria linearis; assembly: GCA_024085815.1. Classification (NCBI taxonomy): domain Eukaryota; kingdom Viridiplantae; phylum Streptophyta; class Magnoliopsida; order Asterales; family Asteraceae; genus Flaveria; species Flaveria linearis. The sequence continues at coordinate 6,537,929 of CM044007.1, read as the reverse complement.
TACAAGTAGCCTGATATCTTGCACAAATGCATGTGGCAAACATGATATCTGGTCTCTTACAGTGAGATCCATCAGAGAACAATACTTGCTCTATACTGATGTTGATCAATCATCCCCCTCAAGGTCAGGCAAAGATATGGTTTTCTTGGTTATGGTGTCATTGGCTGGTTGTACAGTTCTTCTTTCAAATCTTTTCTAAGATGTCTGAGACATACTTAGATTGACTTATGAAGAACCCTTCCTTCATCTGTTTCACCTGGATTCCAAGGAAAAAGTCCATTTTTCCCATGGAACTCATCTCAAACTTCTGCTTCATAATTTTTCAAAGTCCTTGCACATTTGGTCGTTTGAAGAACCAAATATGATGTCATCAACATAGACTTGTACAAGCAAAATGTCTTTTCCACTCTTTCTGATGAAAAGAGTCTTGTCAATGGTACCTCTAGTGTATCCATTCTTCAGGAGAAACTGAGACAAGGTCTCATACCACAGCCTATGTGCTTGGTGCAGCCCATATAGAGCTTTATCCAGCTTGCACACATAGTTGGGGTGCTGTGGGTCTTCAAATCCTGGAGGTTGACACACATAGATTTCCCTATCTATATCCCCATATAGAAAAGCACACTTGACATCAAGTTGGTAGACTGTGAAGTTCTTGGATGCAGCATAAGCAAGGAAGATCCTAACTGCCTCAAGTCTTGCAACAGGTGCAAAGACATCAGTATAATCAATTCCTTCCTCCTGGGTGTACCCTTGAACTACTAGTCTTGCCTTGTTCTTGATAATCAAGCCTCTATCATCTTTCTTGTTCCTGAATACCCATTTTGTGCCTATTGGGTACTTGACCGATGGTAGTGGGCATAGATTCCAGACCTTTTGTCTTCTGAATTGAAGCAGCTCCTCCTGCATCGATTCAACCCAACTACTATCCTTTAAGCATCTTCTACCTTCTTTGGTTCCATCTGAGACAGGAAGCATGAGTACAAGCAGACATTCCCATGATGAGTTTGTCCTCTTGTTCTCACACCCCTCAGAGACATTCCCTATGATGTTCTCAGTTGGATGAGTGTTGTGAATCCTAAGACGAGGAATCACTTCCAATTGTAGAGATAAGTCTAGGTTAGACATATTCTGATCAGGAACTGGATCACTCTGTCCAACTGCTGTTTCAGAGTCATTCAATGAGGACTGATTGAATGATTGAGAAACATCATCAATGGTTGGTTTTGAAGTAGTATTAACAGTTGCCTGTTCCTTCAGAATACCACTTCCCTCAACCTGGTGTTGTAGTGGATCACCTGAGGAACTTTGAGGTTGATCAAGTGATTCACTTGTTGAAGCTTCACTATTTCTGGGAGATAGTTACACTGTCAGATCTGTGAATAGTTGAAGCTTGTTGCCCTTTCAGCTCTTGGAGAATTTTGAATAGGTCTGGGAGCTCATATAGTTGACCTGCATCAGCATCACATCACTTTGAGCACCTGTTCCAGCTGAAACATTCTCACAAGATGGTTTAGAATAGTTTTGAAAACAATTCTAAATCAAGATATACTCAGGTCCATTCCCCCTAACACAAGGAGTGTGCTCATTAACAACTATGTTGGATGACTCCTCAAATTGTTGATTCTTAATATTGTATACTCTATAAGCTTTGGAGCTAGAAGAGTATCCAATAAAGATAGCATCATCCGACTTCTCATCAAAAACTTTGCCAAGTTGTCCTTTGTGTTAAGTATGGTACACCTGCAGCCAAAGGACCTTAGAAAGCCAATGAACGGTGGCCTCTTGTTCCATAACTCATAAGGGTTTTTCCATAGGGCTTAACTACAAGAACCCTGTTCTGCACATAGCATGCAGTGCTGACTGCCCTCTGCCCAGAATGTTAAAGGCAGCTTTGAATCAGCTAACATGGTCCGAGCAGCCTCAATAAGTGTCCTGTTCCTCCTCTCAGCAACACCGTTTTTGTTGAGGAGTTCTGGGAGCACTATATTGTCTGGCAATCCCTTTGAGTCACAAATAGTCAAGAACGAAGTTCTTAAACTCAGTCCCTTAATCACTTCTAATAATCTTAACCTTGTGATCAATTTGATTTTCTATTTTAAGAATAAAAGATTTTAATTTTCAGCAGTTTCATCTTTACTTCTTAAAAAGAATACCCATGTAAATCTTGTAAAATCATCAACGATCACAAGGCAGTATGATTTCCTTCCAATGCTCATTATACTTGTGGGACCAAAGAATGTGCAATAAGTGCAATGGAGTAGTGATAGAGTTAACACATTTGGATTTATGAGATGATCTGTGTTGTTTCCCTTTCAGGCATGCAACACAGTTCTCTTGCAGAAAAATTCCTTTTTAGGCAAACCATGTACCAAGTTATTTTTAGCCAATTTGTTCATTGTTTTTAAAAATTCACATGACACATGCTTTTATGCCATAGTGTTGACTCATCACTATCAGCTTTGGAAAGAAAGCATGATACTTCACCCATAGGAGAAGCATTGTTCATATCTAGCTTGTACATATCCCCTTTCCTGGGAGATCTAAGAAGCACCAATTCCGGAGGAATTGTCATCCCTAGTCTGAGGATAATGCACTCATGTTCTGTGAAAAATCTGATGCTTCTGGTCACAGAATTGAGAAACACTTAACAGATTGTGTTCAAGCTGTTTGACAAAGTGAACTTTGTCAATGTTTATTTTGCCATTGGATATACGTTCCTCTGCCAGAAATATATCATCCGGCCTCACCTCCAAATTGGACAGGCCCTCCATCAAAGTTCTGGAATTGTTGAAGGAGAGATCTGTCCCTGTCATGTGCTTGGAGCATCCACTATCTACAATCCAGATATTGTTGTTCTTGTCAAATGGATGTCCCTGCACATAAGATGAGATGGCTAGTTTTGTTTGGAAGCCCAAGCCTTGCAGGTCTTCGGGCTCTTCAAAGATAGTGACATAATTGAAACCAAAAGATATGCAATAGGGTTCAATAGAGGTCGTTGATGAAGAAGAGGTTTGGGCTGCAGCATCTTCCTTGATCTTCCAATCCATCCTTTGGTTGATCTTTGAGGATGAGCTTGTTGAAGCTTTTGCAGCATGGTCTTCTTCCGAAGCTTCTCTCTTTTCGGAAGAAGCCTTCACCACCTTTTCTTCCGAAGTAGTCCTTCTGAGATGGTTTCAAGGGAGCCTTCTTCTTCTTCTTCCGAACCTTAGAAGGTTTGGCTTCCGAAGCCATTTTCCCTTCGGAAGAAGCAGTTTCTTCCGAAAGCAACTTGGCTTCCGAGACCAACTTTCCCTTTTTCATCATTTGGACCTTTTAAAGTGGTCCAACTGAGAAACCTTCTCTGACTACTCTTCTTTCTAACATTATTTGCATAATGTGTACTTGCTGGATTGTAGTAACAATCTTTAGCCATGTGGTTGTGCAGACCACACATTATGCATGCAATGTTAGTCTTCTGGGAACTTGCAGGTTGCTGTTTCTTGGTTTCTTCTCTTCATCAGCAACTTTCCCTTTTGACTTCTGATCCTTCAGTAGGACAGGAGTGCTGTACTACACTCCTTTCCTGAATCAGGAGTACCTACCACTTGAAATCCGGCAGAAATGAAGACACCCTTTTGCTTAGGGTCAACTTAAGCTTGGACTCTGCAACCTTCTTAGCAGTCCTTCTAGCAGCTTTAGCTCTGCTTCTTCTTGCCTTGGTGGTCAGGATTTGGTCATCACAGGTGGAGATGGGTGTATCCTCCTATTTCTCCCCTGTGGAGGCCACTATTTTTGCTTCATCCTCTAGTTCCAATGGAGAAGGGTCAGCAGTTGGAACCTCTTGCTCTTCAGTACCACATCTAGGTAGTCTAATAGACTCATAAGAGTGTGGTGGAGCTATTTCACTGTTTCCCAACCCTTCTTTGTTTTGATAAAACATTTTGGAATGAGAGGTTGATGCAAGAATAGTTTGGAAGCTTTGCTCAGCAATAGCTTGCTTCCTGGCCTGAGCCTCAGCTGTGACTAACTGGGCTTGAACTTCAGAAAGTTTGGAGATCAGATCTTTGATTTGAGTCTTATAGTTAGTCTTTTCATGTTTTAAAAGAGACACAGTTTTCTCTAACTCATCAATTTTCCTTTGATAGTCAGATTCAGCTCTTTTAAAGTCAGATTTAGCACATTTAAAGACTCAACCTCAGATCTGATTTCCGAAATGTAATCCTTATACAATTTAACTTTAGCAATACAGGCAGCAGTACAAAGATGTTCATATACCTGATCATCATCTGTTCCGGCCATGAGTGCTTGAGCGGGAGTCACATCCTGTACCATGAAGCTCCAGTCAACTTCCTGAGCAACAGCAGCTGTTTCAGTTGACTTTTCTTCATGCTTGGAGCAGTGGGATGTGTGGAGGCCTGTGGGGTTCCCGGGTTTGTTCTTGGGAGCCTTGCATTCCCTAGCAAAGTGACCAAGTTGGTTGCAGTTGTAGCACCTTGCTTTGCTCTTATCAAACCCAAACTTGTTTGACTGGGTTTTGAGGGAATTGCCTTCCAGTTCTCTTGAAGAACTTCTTCGCTCTATAAGTTAAAAGAGCCATCTGCTGGACAATGTCCATATACTCCACATCATCTGGACTGAAGCACTCAAGATCATCAAAGCAGTATTGAAAATCACCAGAGTGTCCACTTCCAGAGACAAAGGCACAACTATCCTGAAAGGAGTTGTGTTGAACCTTTTGAGACTTTGGAGTCTCAGGTAGAGTGATAAGGGTCCAGTATGTGAGTTGTCAGGGTAGCATAGCAACTGATGTTGTGGTTCCATGCTTTCCCTTTCAACCATATGAAGGGCTGAACTCTGTTGGTTATTGGAGTGGTCAGAGGAGTTCTGCATGTTCATCTCCATCTGAAATGCACTTAGGATACCATACAACTCTGTGAGAGAAAGAGTCTTAAGGTCCGAAGTTCTCTTGATGACAACACAGTAGTGAGTCCATAGTTTAGGAAGAGAAGACATGAACTTCCTAACTATGTCTCTGTTCTCAAGAGCTACTCCAATATCCGCCAGAGTATCTACTAGCTCAACATACCTGAAGTATTGTTGAGTCAAGGTCTCACCAGCCTTGAAAGTAAAGTTCTCAAACTGCTGCTTCAAGAGATCTTTCTTGTTCTTTTGAGTTTCCTTGGATCCCTCATACATCAGCTTCAAAGCTTCCCATAAATCTTTAGCAGTCTTGCACTTCTTGAAGCGTCTGTAGACGGAGTTGGGGAGAGCAGTTTGGAGACAAGTCATAGCCCTTTGATCTAGCTCTATTCTCTTCCTATCTTCCTCTGAATAATCATCAACATCTTTTGGAATGATGCGATTACCAGTGGCAGATGTAGTGCTTGGTATGAAGGACCATTGACAATGGAGTCCCACATCCTGAATCTTGACACTTGATGAAGCCTTCCATCCTGATACCCATGTGTCAAAATCTTCAGGGGTGATCATGGGGGACTTGGTCAAGGTACCAGTTTCCATATCAGCCTTGGAGAGAGCAGCCATTTGAGTGAGTGGATTGTGGTGAGGAGTGAAAAACAGGTTGATTAGGATGGTAAGATCTCACAATCAAGAGCCTGGAGCTCTGATACCAATTGCAGGATCGGATTTCGGGTGGTTTTTTCCTCAACTCACTTTGAATCAACACTCAGCAAGCAGTCTATGAAGAGTTGATCACAGTATAACAAGTAACAAGCAGTAAGAAAATTTAACACAGCAGGTAAATTTTCAAGGTACTTTTATATATTGCTTCTCAACTCAAAGGATTACAAGACACTTGGACTCAAATCACTTTCATGAAGAGTTACAGGGAGAAGATATATATAATACTACCTACAGCCGGATATACTTTGATACCAGCTGGATACCTCTAACCTTACATCTATACTACAAGACTCTAGGTGAGGTCTTTCAGATATTTTGCCTGAGAGTTGGTAGTCAGGACATGTCCCTGACTTACCTTTTGTCACCAACTAAAGTTGGTAACATGTACTATCATAAAAAGGTGAACAGTAGAATAAAGTATGGTCAACAACATGGCTCTTTAGGAAGATGCCATGCTGTATCAGAGGTCTGCAGCGGACTGTCAGGGACCATACTTTTATCTGCTGGACATAGCAATGTCTTCCGAAGGATAAAGTACTTCGGAAGAATAACTTCTTCCGAAGGCACTTATAATTCGGAAGACTGCTTCTTCCAAAGCTTGGAGTCTTCTTTGTCTTCGGAAGCAGACTTTGTCTTCAGCTCTTTCATCAGACTTTGTCTTCGGAAGCTTTCAGACTTTGTCTTCAGCTCTTTCATCAGACTTTGTCTTCAGAAGCTTTCAGACTTTGTCTTCAGCTCTTTCATCAGACTTTGTCTTCGGAAGCTTTCAGACTTTGTCTTCAGCTTTTTCATCAGACTTTGTCTTCGGAAGCTTTCAGACTTTGTCTTCAGCTGTTGGCTTCAGCTGTTGTCTTCAGCAGTTGACTTCAGCTTTTGCCTTAGTAGATATCTTCAGCTGTTGGCTTCAGTTGTTGTCTTCAGCAGTTGACTTCAGCTTTTGCCTTCAGTAGATATCTTCAGCTGTTGTTCCTCAGACTCTCGAAAGATCTCTTGCTTGGCTTCGGAAGCCCTTTAATGTAGTACCAAAAGTGACTATGAAGTGAATTTGGTTGCACCAGCCTTATCATGATCCAACAAAACTGTTCCAACGAGATTATCTACCTGTTAGAAGTAAGTATTCACGATGATAACCAAGATTTGCCGGTGAAAACGCAAGAAAATGAGCGGTTTTGGTGCTAGAGTGGTGAAGAAAGTGAAGAAGAAGAAGAAGATGAAGAAGATGGTGAAGAATGAGAGCTAGGGCTGGAAATGGGGTTTATACACCCAGCCCTAGTTTGGTAAAATATCAATTTTAGTCCCTGCACTTTGCCCCCGGGTTCCCAAATTTTATTTTGGTTGAAATGACATTAATTAGGTTTGTTCTATTAATGATGAAAGACGTAGTTAATGATATTTATAATTTAAAAATGGTTTTATTTGTAACATTAGGTTTATATGAAAATGGTGCGTTCAATGATAACGGGGGCAATCTTAGAAAACGTTTTAAGATGATGACAATGCAAGCAACGATAGCACAAGCATAAGGATAACCAAGCAAGCAAATATGATATCCATATAGATGGGTTATAGAGATGAGGAATGACCGATGACAAAAGTTAACCGTACACGTTAAATGACGGACCTTTGGTGACGGATGTCACAATCCACTTGTTTCTCGTCATCGCCAGCTAACATCCAATATTGTACTATCCACTAATTAAAAAACGTAACAAATAAATCGTAAGAAGAACATGACAAGATTACTGGATACAACCTTCATGCATAACGTTGAACAATATCAAGCCATAACTCAGATGAACGTAGGGTCACCATGAGTTCATTAACATCGCCATGTAACAACAGAACCTACATGGTCTTAATGCCCTTCAAGAATAAAGAACTGAACTGGTAACAGAGCTCTCAAAGCCTATAGTCATCGTCATTAACCACAACCAACGTAACACCATAATGTCTTGCTCATGAGAAAAATCAACCCGAGTAAAACACCCTGAAAACATTGAAAGAAAGGGAAAAAAGAAAAAAAAGAGTCTAGTCTAGCTATTTCTTGACTATGCAAAAACATATTGACCAAACGTAAATCAAACATGAACCCACTAATAACAACAAATCAGGTTGCAACACGTCAGAACGACACCGAAAACATAATACATTTAGGTTAACAACAGATATCAGGAAACAAAAAATCAATTACACAAAAACATATTAACGAAACATAAACCTACTAATAATAATAGGTTCATCAAAAGTATACAATAACATGAGTGTAGAGTGACTTGTTTCACCGGAGACTCAAATCTATGCCATGTTGCAACATAAGTTGCAACTCCAATGGTGGAGCTACATCATAACCTGTAATATGGGTCTTTATTAGAACATCACTGGAAACACAATACAACGATAATAATTGTTTTAGGCCAACAACAGATCTCATGCGAACACAAAGACATCGTCATAGACCCACATGAACAGATAAAGCAAGACTTTGGTCGGAACAAGAACCATAAAATCAATGGAAGAAAATAGATCGCCACTGCCGCCGCCAAGGCAACCTATGCAACAAAAGCTCCCGTGACGACGAGGCTCCCTACTCTTTACAAGAACAACTGATTGCCGCCATGCCTCCATCCCAAGTCTTTTTTCTCCAATAAAAAAACTTTAAAATTTTAAATAGTCATTTTACTCATGACTTAATCGTTTAACAATATATGAAATATTAAATTCATATTTCTTGTACTTTAACTATTATACATGATCCGAACACTTAGGATGTTACATCTAACCCCATATATTGGTATATAATAATTTGTTATACTAGTATGCATCATAGGTTGTAACATATGCTTTAATGGCTTATGCTCATGTTTTGTTTTTTTTTTAATATTTTACTTTTTTATTTTAACCAATACTTTATATATTTTAAATTTAGGCCCAACTTACTATATACTAATTTACAACATTGGTATGTATCATAAGTTGTAACCTGTTCTTTATTAGGTTGTACAACATATGCTTTAGTGGGTTGTATCTTCTTTTGTCTTTTTTTAATATTTAACATTATTATTATAGCCCAATATTTACTTTTACATCTTTTATAATTTAACATCAACTTACTATAAATTAATTTGTAAGATAAATAGATATCTTGAGTTGTAACATGTGCTTCGGTGAGTTGTACGCACATTTTGTCTTTTTGTTAATCGTTAATTATTTTTATTTTAACACAATACTTTTACATCTTTTATAATTTAGCTCCAATATTTTTTTTTACTTTCAACTTTAGTCCTATATACTTTTCATGTTTTTCAAAATTTTCATTTTATGTTACATTTTAATTTTTATGAGTTAACATGTCGTAGCGTGCGTGTGTGGTTCAACATATTTACACTTACTTTTTTCAATTTAATAGTCGCGTCGCATCGCGCTGATCATAGATCGACTTATTGTTTTCTATGCTTTATTTTCCTATGCTTTATTTTCCTATGCTTTATTTTCCTATGCTTTGCTCATGTTTTATGTTTACTTTTCCTTCGGTTTTATTTATTTTGTTTTTTATTTTTTTAATACGATTTTTTTTTGTGTGTGTTAGTGGTCACTGACGAGGTGTGTATTATTAATGCTACTTGGTACCCCCCCCCTCCCCCAAGAAAACAAACCTGTCTCACTCGTCTATGAATTTTAAACAAACAAAAAAAATCACAAAACATTCAAGTAATTAAGTAAATTCTACAACCCGTTTGACCTAAGAAACTCCATTTGTAATAAGGGATTACCTGATTGGCTGATTTAGAATCCTTAACGATTAACACTACATAAGTCTCTTTCAAATAGATTAGGTTGGGTTAATAGATTTATAGTACTTATTTTTAATAAGCTTTGATGAAGTTCAAAATGAGAAAACTAGAAATAAATGTCATTAGGTTATATGGCATTGATGCGTACGAACCTTAGAACAACTCGTAAGGTTGTTGTGTTTCGACTTTGAGATTCAAAGTTTAAATTTTGAGAAACAGACTCCTATACGAAGTATAGAGTGGTGTTGCATACATTGGATCTTGAACCGATTCACCCCCTTCCGGAACCCTAAGTGAAGCGAGAACTAAGCCAAGAATCGAATACTCTTTTTATATGATTTGAATTCATTGATATTTGATTTCAGATTCAAACATTGAACTAGCTAGGAATTACATAAATAAAATGCATGATGCTACAACAATAGAGTCGCATGTATAACATGTTATGTATTGAGCCAAACTATAGAAAAGTCCCGCAGCGGTAGTTAAAGCTTTTGTTTTGTGTAATTAAATACATGACATTTATAATGCATAACAAAAACGTGTACGCAGGTTAGATAAAATCTGACCCATTTTGGGCAAAAACCTCCCTGCCTGTTACAAGACATTAAAACATAAACGGATAAATTGTTAAAGTTATTCAAGTTTTTTTATTTTTTATAGTATGTATTATCTTTTTTCCTATAACTCTTAAAATATAATATTTTATACGATCAAAATTAATGGATGTTTATTTTTTTCAGTTTTTTTTTTGTGGTGTTCTTTTCAATCAACGTTTTAACGTGATTTTAACCTTTTTTTTACATAAAGACTAGAATATTATCAATGGTATTGTCATATCGCACAAGTTTGTTACTGATTTATTTTTATATAAAATTTCGAATGTTATCAACAACGTTCAAGTTTTGTGTTTCATGTATAAGTTACATATATTATCAACACCCCCGTCAACACGCGAGTTCTCAGTGACTTTCGACATGTTTTATAAAGTTATGTATGTTACCGACATCTTCTTGAATGTGCAAGTTCGTGACAACATCACAGCAATAGTGTGCTTTCACAAATTAACACCCCGCCGCAATGTAGGGTCTTAATACTACTTTATATTTATTTTTGAGAATAAGAGAAATATTTTTTTTTTTGTTATTAACATTATGCAAACATCTAGAGCTAAAGTTCAAAGAAGGATAGCTGCAAGTTTCCATCTAATACCAATTTGCTTATGACTCACATAATTACTGAATTGACAATTTTTTTATAAAATAATAGATTATAAAATTGCATAAAAGTTAGTCAACTTTGGATATGAAACCTAACATAATTTATGATAGATGTCGATAGCCTTTTTAGGTATAATCCTTTTAAAAAAAAGCGTAGTATCAACATAATTTTCATACAATCCAAAACAATCATTTAAAGCTGAGTATATTTGTCAAATTTTCATACAATCCAAAACAATCATTTAAAGCTGAGTACATTTGTCCTACGTGAATCAAAATAATACTCTTTATAATGGCCTATTTTGACCTAAATTTGTTTTGACCTGTAAGCTTATATGAACTGAGATTTTTCTCATAAAATCATACCTAAATTAACATCTACAGACATAGAAAATTAGAAAGTTAATAAGAAGGATTATACGTATAAACTAAAATCCAATCTCCAAATTTGATATAGTCATGATCTGTGGCCAATATTTGTGTTGTACAAAACAAAAACATGTGAAACATAGCCAATTCCAAAGCTAATCTCAATTGTAAAATCACATAGATCATAGTCAATTTCTTCTTTATACCTTTCATAGCACATCAAAATACTTTTATGCTAACATTTTTAATCCTCATGATTAGTAAAAAGGGACTGATCAAAATGTTTTGTTACATCTCACATAGCACATTAAATAATAGTAGATAAGATAAGAGAACAAAAGGATTATTATATGAACCAAAATCCTTAAAATTTAATATTAAATTTTGGAGTGACAAATGAAGCCATGAAAGTGAGAATAAGAAAAATTACCTCCAAAAGCCCTGTACTACCTTGATTGAGTAAATTATAGGTTTTTCCTGCTATTAAATCGTGAGATAATATCAACAAGAATAGTATATATGTGTGCATGTATTGTGAGTATTGGTAACATCTTTGTTATGGCTGGGCTATCATCATTCGTTAGAAAAACAACCTCTGTGTTGTTATCTTGTTGATAATATAAATCTAAAACCAACTGATAAAATCTCAGATACTCTAATGCACTTTAACATAATGAATTTCGTATCTGCAAATTGTTCTCCTTATTTATCCCCCTAACGTATCAATAAAAAAGAAACCAATATATCAATATGTGAAAGATATATATGAGATTTGAAGCTTCTTAAAATGGTTAAACATGACTATTAGTCGATTACAGTTAAATTTAATGATAAGCCTGTGGAAATCTAAGGAATAGGTAGCATTTAATGGTTAGAGTAAGTACTCAAAACTTCAATTTAAAATCGATGAAAATATGTATAGACATTTCCTATTAATTTCTACAATCATTAATCAGTGAACATAAAGACCGTACCTAAGCGAACAATCCAACTATAAGTATCACTATATGATTATAATTATCGTCAACAAAAATCCAAAATAAATAAAGACTTCTCTGGGGAATTAAATGGATTGTGCATATCATGTTTAGTAAAACATACAACAAAAGGTTGCATAAGATTTATATTTCAAAAAGAATAACAAACAAACAAACGAACATACCCAGTATGTCCCACTAAGAGTAGGTCTGGGAGGGATAGGTGATGGCCAATTTTTCCGAGGGAGACAAAAAGACCGCTTCCAAAGAGACCTCCGGCTCGATATATTTCAAAAAGAATGTACAACATATAATTAAAAAGCTAGTAACTTGATTTACCTTGATTCCAATTTGGTCTGCTTCTGAAAATTTAATGAATGATTCTGCACATAGAGGATATTGTATTGTAGTCTTGCTAGAATTCATCCATTTTACCTGGACTCAAAAATATTAAGAATAATCAAACAATCATTAAAATAAAACACAATCTATGTCAAGTGATATGGTTAAAGAGATGTGTTATAAGATATGGTGCTTGTTTACATGTTTTATATACGTATCAGACACTCAAATTACATCGCCTCGCTAAACATATTTTGAAGAGTTACAACTAAAAAAGTTGTAGTTTCATGCAAGTATGAGCACTGATTTGATGAAGCAATCAAAACACACACACAGACAAATAGAAAAGACACAATAAGATTCCAGTTGTCTCCTACACTAGATACAACATACCTCTACACATGTGACAAAATTTATCAAGGAAATAACAATACAATCTCCTCTTGAAAATCATGCACAAATACAGAAATCTATAAACTCTAGCGGTTCTTTGAACAAAAAAACGATCTTCAGTTAGCCCTTATATCCTGAAGATAACGAGCTGCTTGTTGAACTGCAATAAACAGTGCATCCGCAGCAAGAACGACCCCAATCTGGAAATAGACATGTTAATGTTGTTTAGTGTATGATTTACTGGTGATAATTTCAACCCATTAACTCATAATTGGGTTGATTTATGCTGTGTAATTCTACAGCCTAGAGTAAAATGAGTAAGACATATATAGGGACGCATTCGATTAAGAACCACAACTATGTTAAGAACCGCAAGAGCCATTTTAGCATTTATACATAATGCTTTGGTTGTGTTTATCCAGTTATTCAACTTTTAAACCATTTTTCAGCGGAAAGTTATGCAGTTGATAGAGAATGGATGAGGTAAATTACCTATAATACAACTCTTTTTTTAATTCGTTAAACTACCAAAAATTAAGCTATACGTATAAGTGTTAAAGCAGTTCTCAACATGGTTTTGGTTCTTAATTTATTATTCTTCTATGTGTGTTCAAATTAGTCAAAATGGTCTAAAATTAGCCGAATTGTATTTTTGATGCATAGAACCCTTTAAATCATTTATTCAAAGAATAATTGACTTTTGAAATAAGATTAAAGGGCTGTTTGGCAATTTCTGAATGATTAAGTGCTGAACCAATAAGAGGTCTGAACCATTAAGTGCTAAACCGTTAAGAGGTTTGAACCATTAAGAGGTTTGAACCATTAGAAGTAAAATTGAACAAAAAGCCAACCCAACCAGTCCATTTTACCAGTTGTAACTTATATATAACTAGAGTTTGATATTTTGAAGCTCATTACCAGTCGAGCTGTAAAGACTAGTCGGTAACCCCAACCCTCCTTGGCGGCTTGAGCTCTTTGCTGATCAGTCCAACTGCATAATCAGCAAACCGAGAAAGTAAGCAAATATTGACACATCTGACAGAATTCTTCACTCACATGGAAATTTATAGCAAATGAACTAACTAATTTACGTTTTTTTTTAATAAATAAACAAAGTGCGTTCCAAATTACCCGAGGAACCCTGAAAGCCCACCGATTCCAGCTAACTTAAAGGGCTGAGGACCTTCCCTCTCAAGATCCTGCACCAAACAAGACTTGATTACTCCTATTCAATCATGTTTTTTTCAGTTTAGAACTTTAGATTGCCCAACAGAACAAGAGATTACAAATTACAAATTAGAGGTGGCAAGGTAAGATCAAAACACGTAGATCTGATACTGGTCGGGCGGGTTTGGTTGACACTGAAGATTTCTGTACAAATTTTATCCTTTTAATGATTAGTTAGGGTGTCAAATATGATAATTAATATAACTTTTTAGTTTAATGCATGAAGAGGTTTTATGTATTACAAAGACACTTTGGGTGACTTTCGTCCCGTTGATCCGTTTCCTTTCAAGCTTTCTTTTTTGTTCTGACCAGTTAAGATACAAAAATAGCCTACATCGACCTATTAAATAGTAAATGCATCAAAATTGCCAGCTCTTTTACAAAACTAACAAACTTCTTTTTTTAACCAGCAAACGCGCACACATCCTAAATTTTACACCTGTCTGTCTCATATGAGACTTTTACCCTCACCTCAGAGTAGGAAGAACACCTTAGATAAACAGCTTGATATTGCCAGAATGCCAGGCCAAAGCCCTTTGGTACGAAGAGCGCTATCAACAATGTATTTTAGAAATAGTAATGTTGATAACACAACTTAATTTTACTTAGAGAGCTTAAAATTAATCTTATTTATGAAATTAAAAATTATTCCCTATAAAATTTAAAAGTCAAAGTAATTTGAAGTAGCTTTGTACCTCTTCTTCAGCAGCCTCTAGACCTCCTTGAACCCAGAAAAGATTTGGTAACCAGCATTATATAGTAGCTCACAAGCAGCTAACGATCTACAAAAAATAACATTTTGAGTTAACCCAAGTTAAACAAAACACCATGAGTTCAATTTAGACGCTTACCTTAATCCCTTTTGGCATGCAACATAAGGTCAGCATCTTTTGGGAATTTTTCTGTGACTTTTGGTATGAATTGGCTGTTAAAAAACCATAACCATTAGTGACAGATTACAATTTAGTTCATGGTTGGGGAACAATTCTAGACATACTTATCTAAAGATAGTGTAGGTACACCACTCCACCAACCTCCTACAATCATATAAGCAACTTAAATCATTAGCATCTGTGAAACTATACAACCTTTTTTTAAATATAACTCTCCTTTTAAAGATGTGATTTGCACACCACTTTTTCATTTCATACACCATCAAACCTCTTTAATTTGTTTATTATTTGATTTAGTGTATCCCAAGTAAAATGGAGGTGTAAAATCACCTCTTTTTTTGAAAGTTCTTATGTTAAAATTATGTATCCCCTAATAAATTAGTGTTATTAGATTGTATTGTTTTGAAAAAAAATAAGGGCACTTCAAAATTAATAAAAATATAAGAAGCTACAATTGACTTCTTATCCCGACCACTTGTTTTAATAATGGTTCAGGGATGGGAAAGATGGACTCTTCCACTTTAGGAAGTAAATGGGATATCTGATGTGTTGCCTACGTGGATGAGAGAGAGGGTTGGTCGTTTTGGTTCAAGGGATGGTAATATGGACTCCCCCAACCCCCACCCCCACCCCCCCCCCCCCCCTATGGACGCTAACACAATGTATTTCATATTTTATCAAAAAGTGTAATTAAATTTGTTTTATGGTAATGATTTTCATCAAAAAGATACTGAAAAGAGAAACCCTGCATACTTTCAAATAAAGTAAGGTTAAGTACCTAAACACTTGTACATCTTTTGTGTTAATAAAGTGCCTAAAGTATGTTTGCCTTGTTCAAACATGAAAAGGAGTATTTCAAGGACTAAACAATTTAAGGATTTAATCACTTGAATTCATATACATTGAATAAGGAGTTGTCAACTGTATCAGGTTGGCGTGTTGAGGTCACAGGTTGAATAGTTGACCCCGAACATGACTCATGTAACTTGTTGAGGTCACAGGTTGAATAGTTGATCCTGAATAGTTGAATTCAATAACAAAGAGAACCGTATGATACCCATCATGTAACTTGTGACTTTTCTTGAAAGAGTTCCGGCATCAAGTTGATTATCGACATCAAAGATTGGGATCCAAGTTGACCCTTTAACCCATGCCTTCAAAACAAGAGCAAAAATCACCAACTTATCAAGAACAACCGAACAGTGGTGAGGTTTCATTTAACAATAGCCTATATACATTGGATACCCATTTTACTCGATAAACAACTAATCAAGAATGCCTTACCTAATAACCCATAAATCTCAACTTAAAACCATGATATATACACCACCAGTAGCCTACAATTACAGATAACTTGCAAGATGCTCAAAACTTCTTTATCAATAACAAATGATCAGATTAAGTGTTAAGGATAAGCAATCCCAAACACTCTAAACTGTCCATATGTTGCATCAAAAAACAAAAACAAACAAACATACCCAATATGTCCCACTGAAAGTAGGGTCTGAGAGTGGGTGGTGGCCGGTCTTCCTCTATCTTGGGAGACAGAGAGACAGCTTCCAAAGAGACCCCCGGCTCGACATCGATAACAACCAAAATCCAAAATATAGCGCATATATCACATAAGCATACATCACATAAGAGTTTTATATATGCATATGCATATTCATAAGCAAAATAACCAGATTATATTGCATACATCACAAGTCACATAAGCACTAGCATACGCCTAACAATCAGAATATAATGCATACCTCACATAAGCAATTAAGCATACGTCACCGAAGTAAACACACCAGCATTGAAATAGGTTTGAGACAGATAAATTTTACTATGATATTAGGCAAGAGATAAGGCAGATGAATTTTACTACGATATTATGATAGGCGTCATATTCTACTTTATAGTTTACATGTCATTTTCTATTCTAGGAGGGTGTTAAGTGTAATTTCCTTTTCTATAAGTAGGTTAATATTTCTTTAGGGAAGGGGGAAGATAATTAGTGAATTGGTTTAGGCTCTTTGTTTAGGCATTGAGAAGGGCACGACCCTAGGACCGTTTACGGTTATGAGTCTGTAGATCCATTGTGATCATCCCTATCTTTCTATTGTATTTGTAATTACTTTATCACTTTTCATTAATACAAATCTATATCTTCTTATCTTTTTCCATCATTTTCCAGATGTATACAATCACAGGACAATCAAAACCCTATCATTGGTCCGACCTGCCCTACCTCTGCTCTCCATTCAATTTCCATTTCCCTTTCAGTTACAATTTCATATTCAACATCATCCTTCGTTTCCATTGTCACTTCGTTCTTCAATTTCTAATCCTCTTGGCACTCCATTCGATTTTAATTTCTAATTCGGTTTCTGAATCACGCATGCCTTCACCTCTACTCTCTCCATCGATTTATGTTCATTCGATTCACTTTCTGCATCAATTTGCCACTCCAATTTCGCTGCCCCTTTTCGGTTCCTATTCCTGATTGGTTTCCTATTGTGATTCCTGATTCAATTGATATTTCTGATTTCTATTTCAGTTTCAATTTACGATTCACTTTCAACTTCCACTCACGATTCAAATTTTGCATATACATCCAATACCTCGTTGCTAAATTTCCGATTCAACCCTGGTGAATCAGAATTCTCGTTTGGATACTCACGAACAATAGATTCAACAGCTTCAATCTGATGTTGCTGAAATTAAGGCTTCTCTTTCTGTGTTAGAGACCGATAGGGTGGAATCGGCTGAATTCCCTAAGGTGATGCTAGCTTGGATGAAGACTCGGGAGAAGCAATCGACTGATCCTCCTCCAGATTCCGATTCGGGGCTGTCAGGTAGTGTTTTCACCTATTTCGGACCCATCTCTAGTCCTAAATCATCTCCAGATGCGAAATCGGGTTCTGATTCCTCTTCGATCCTTCCTTGGGCTGTGAAGAAAGTTACACTTCCTGAATTCGCTGGTTTTGATCCTCAAGGATGGATCCAGAAGGCTAATTTGTATTTTGATCTCAACAAAACCTCTGAGGATTCTCGCATTAAACTGGCTCAATTAAGCATGATTGGGGTTGCACAACACTGGTTTACGATTATCACACAGGTTCGTACATCTCTCACGTGGCTTGATTTCCAATCAGAATTGTTGCAACGTTTCAGTGGTTTAGAGATTCAAAATCCTTATGAACAATTGGCTACCATTCAACAAGCTGATTCAATTTATGATTATATAGATGATTTTGAGTATTTGTTTTCGTTGGTCCCTCGATTGCCGGAATCTCAAGCGTTGGGATATTTTGTGGTTGGACTCAAACCTGCTGTGGCAAAATGGGTGCGTTTGCATCGGCCACAATCATGGTTGGATGCCATGTATTTGTCTAAGGATGTTGAATTGATGTTACGTCCTAATTCTGGTTCCCCGTCGCTCTCCCGTTTCCGTTATCTCCATCAGTTTGGGTCACCCATGTTGGGTTGACTGAAGGGCTTCATCACCTAGGCTATTCTGAGCCTAAGCACTCAGTCCACATTAAACCACCAGACCCGGTGTCCTTTACTCGTGCTGAATCTGGTCCACTGATTTCCACCCTCAAGTCTATCTTCACTGCGTCCTCAGACACCGGGCAGGTGTTTCACCATGATCGGGGGGTTCGTTCTTTGTCTCGTACTGAGTGGGAAGAGCGCCGGAAGAAAGGGTTATGTTACAAGTGTGGTCAACAGTATAGCCCGGCTCACAAATGCCAGGAGGGCACGCTTCGAGTGATGTTGCTAAGGGATGATGAACGGGAATGATTAGATGAGATGCATTTTCAGTTGGAACATGTGGATACTTTGCAATCAGATGGGGTTATTCAAACAGCTGCATCTTCTTCTACTAAGCCTTGAGGTCAAGTCTTGTGTTAAGGGGGGTGTAATGATAGGCATCATATTCTACTTTATAGTTTACATGTCATTTTCTATTCTAGGAGGGTGCTAAGTGTAATTTCCTTTTCTATAAGTAGGTTAATATTTCTTTAGGGAAGGGAGAAGAGAATTAGTGAATTGGTTAGGCTCTTTGTTTAGGCATTGAGAAGGACATGACCCTGGGACCGTTTACGGTTATGAGTCTGTAGATCCATTGTGATCATCCCTATCTTTCTATTGTAATTACTTTATCACTTTTCATCAATACAAATCTATATCTTCTTATCTTTTTCCATCATTTACCAGATCTATACAATCACAGTACAAAAACGCTATCATATTAACAATACTAATATGGGAGTTAGCACTAAGGTTTTGGACAAATAACGTTACCCAGACATCACGTAGGGTAAAGTTATTTGTCCAATGTAGGTGAAGCCTTAGTGCTAACTCCCATATTGGTATTGTTAATATCATAGTAAAATTCATCTGCCTTATCCCTTGCCTAATATCGTAGTAAAATTTATCTGTCTCAAACCTGTTTCAATGCTGATGTGTTTGCTTCGGTGACGTATGCTTAATTGCTTATGTGAGGTATGCATTATATTCTGATTGTTAGGCGTATGCTAGTGCTTATATGCTGTATCAAAACAATAAGCAAATTATCCATTTCCATAAGCAATCACAAACACTCTTAGAATTATCTATCCGTTGTATCAAAACACATTAAGCAAATTATCCATTTTTAATAAGCAATCCCAAACGCTCTTTTAACCGTTGTATCAAAACACAATAAGCAAATTATCTGTTTTATAAGCAATCCCAATCCCTTAACACTCTTAAAACTGTTCATCAGTTGCATAAAAACACAAGAAACAAATTATCAGTTCTAACAAGCAATCCCAAACACTTTTACAGCTGTTCATCAGTTGTATCAAAACATAAATACACAATAAGCAAATCATTAATTTCAATAAGCAATCCCAATTCCCAAACACCCCTAACAATAATATCAATTCCTGAATATCCTCACCTTTTCATGCTCAGTGGATGGACGAACATCAAGCAGCGTTTTACCAGAGAGTTGAATCGCATATCCAGCTTCTTTCGGCGTAAGAACCTTCACTTTCCCCTCTCTAATCTACAACAAACCAGTGAATAATCACACAACACATTAACAAACGTTGTTCAATCTCAAATCGATCATACACACAATTTCCAATTTCAAACAAAACAATTGACCAAAGATTCAACCCACAATCTCCCAATCAACATCTCAACAATCGATTTCAATCACTAATTCAATTACCAGTGAATCCCATCTCTTTCTGGCTGCAGCCATGTCTTTCACCTGCTTCAGCTCGTAATCTTCATCGACCGCTTGTGCTCTAACGATCCCCTTGTGCTGAAGCAAAAAAGAAGCGAAATTGAAGACACCCACAATTCGAAATCATGAGGGAATGTGAGTATTGAAGAGAACGTACAGTGGATTGGAATTGAAGCGGTTTGTGAGTGAAAGATGATGAATTGAAGAGGTGGGTTTTGGTCAATCGGTGGTTGTTGTAATGGGTATTGGTGTTGGGGTTTCTTGATGTTGAGATTAGAGGAGAGATTGAAAGAAGTGTAGCTTCCATTGTTGATTGTTGTGTGAAGATGATAACAGAGTGAGAATTTGGTGAAGTGTTGGGAAATCAAGTAACGGATATGGTTAACCCTATGAATATGATAATGATATGCTGATTGGATTTGGAAATTTCTATTTGGCGCAATACCAAACAAGATAGAGGAAAGACTCGCCTACACCTACCCTTCCCAGACCTTGCTCTTGAGTGGGATATACTGGGTTTGTTTATTTGTTTGTTTGTTTATTTGGCACAATACCATTTTTATTGTTATTGGGACCGGATCGGACCGCCGGTCCAACCGTTTGATCGGGATCGGATAGGTGGCCGGTTTGGTTCGTATCGACTCATTTTGGGGCGGTTTGACTGGGCAGTTCATCTCGAATCGATGGTTGGACCGAAAACCGGACCAGTCCGAACCGGATTTTAAATTTTTTTCTTAGTTTTAATCGGTAAAAACGGAGTGTGAACCATAAATTAGTGTGTTGGATATAAAAATATAGTTAATTTTATATATAACTATAATATAATATATATAAATTACTTATATTTAATTATATATAATATACTATATATATAATTATAACGTCATCCGGTTCTTAAATCCGGTCAGACCACCAAACCAGTAAGACGTCCGATTCAACGTCCGATCCGGTTTTGAAAACTATGCATAATACTGTGAAGATGATAGCAGAGTGAGAGTATAATGAATTGTTTCGGTGAACCAAATTAGGGAGTTTTTTTTCCCAAAGTGGTGCAACTTATAAATTTTATTTACTAAAATGATGTATTTGATAAAATGTTTATTAAACTAGTATACTTTTGAACTTTTTTTAATTCATTGGCTACTTGAAAAGTTCTTTTTAAAAGTTACTAGTGTTTATCATTCGCGCGCGTGATGACTGGTTTTAAATAATTTTTTGAAATTTGATAACTTAGGGCTCAGACCACTGTAAGCTGATGATGATGGGATTCTCCGCCATGAATGATTATGGATAGATTATAGAAACACAAACTTGGATGTCAAGACTGATCTGATTACGTGAGAATACTTGCATTCCCAACCGCTATTGTAAGATAGTTTTGCCAAATGCCCAAATAAATTACAGTTATATTCACTCCTGATGAACTTCAGAGCAAGATCAACTTACTTGAACAAATAAGTAAATAACTTGGGTTCAAAAGTTTAATTCGTAAAACTTGAAAATGTAGTATGTACTAAATAACTTTGGTTGCAAGTTTTAATTTATGTCTATTGCTTGTCAAACCAGTAAACCAGACACACATTTAATGGTACTGTCCGATAATGCTTAGATCAAACTTATGTAATTATGTAAAGGTTAGCATTACATCCTAAAGCTCCTAAAATAGCTAAACCTTAACTTCTTAAGTGAACAGAACGTCATGAAAATATGTCTCCTACCTTTTTAAAAGCAAGAAGTCTCCTCTTCGGCCTTGCATATCTGCTACACTATATAGAAAACATGGTACACTGATCTAGATTCATCCTAATGGCTTTCACCAATGCAGCCCCCTAAGCTCACCAAATCACATAACTCTGAAACCACAAGCAAATCGATAAATAAAACAAACTACTGCAAACTATAGGACCCCAGATATAGCACCATCAAACGCAATATACAACATCATTATCATATACAAAATAGGACTATAGAACAGCACACGTACCGATCACTGCTGCTGCTGTTGCTGAGAGTGGGTGGAGGCGGCATACCCGGGCGAGGAGGTCCAAACACAGGCACCTGCCCACCAGGAGGAGGCATCCCCGGCCGAACCGGCGGTGGCGATCCAGGCATCCCAGGGCGCGGAGCTCCACCAGGCGGAGGTGGACCCCTCATCATCTGCGGCGGAGGAGCCATCGGCCTCTGCCCATACTGCCCCGGCGGAGGCACCGATACTGCCCAGGAGGCCGCTGAGCAAACTGAGGCGGCATCTGCGGCGGAGGCCCCTGCCCAGGGTACGGCACGACTTGGTCACATCGAGAATATCATCCACCACCTGAAACAGAAGTCCGATCGATCTTGCGAACCGCCGGAGCTTCTCGATCTCTCCGTCCGACGCTCCGCCGACGATGGCGCCGAGCACGACGGAGCCCTCCACACGCCGCCGTCTTGTGCAGGTGAATGAACTCCAAATGCTCGATTCCGACGTCGGCACCTTCGGAGGATATGTCCACCACCTGACCGGCGGCGAGCCCTTCGGACCCGATGCACTTCGCTAATTCGCCGATGGCTTGGAGGAGAATATCATCTTGGTAAGGCGATGGAGGTGTGCTGATGAGGGTGAAATTCCCAATATCCCCTTAATTTACTATTCATTTACTGTTCATTCCACTTACTTTTTAAATATATAGGGAAATTATTCTAAACTATAAGGATAATATCTTTAAATTTAAAAATAGTTTTTTATTTGTATTAAACTTTTTTTAGTGTTCCAGAAATACTCTTTAAGTTTATTATAAACTATAATAACGTTTTAAAAAATGTCTAATAGTATTACTACAGAAATGTCTTCTTATTTCATTTTACATTTTTAAATCGAGATCTTTTGTTTTAGATTCTTTTTTTTTTTTTTTACCTTCTGTATTAATTTCGTTCCAGAATTTTTATTTTGTTTATTCATGTAACATTTTGTTTGGTATAGTAGGCATTATATTTTTCCCATATGCAATTTATACACACCACCGTTGTATAAACGTTTCAATATATACAACTGCCTACTGCGATTTACAAATTATAACACTTTTGTTGTATATGGTCAAATGCTTTTCAATTTGATTTTGTTTGAAAAAATTAGCGGTGTAACGCACTAAACATGTGGGGTCCTAATATAGGCACGTTTATATAACAACTCTTTGTGGTAAAAAAAAACATTTGACGTTATTATTTTTGATAAACTATTTCATCACAACACGCTAGGTAACTTTTCTAATTTCTATTTAAAACCATGTAAATGAGTAAAAAAGCATCCCGATTTAAAAAAGCTAAAAGAAATAAAAAAAAGTATTTCTGTTCAATACAATGATTAAAGATTTAGAATTGTTCTTATAATACAATCTGAAACAGATCAATAAATATTTTGAAAAGCTAAAAAAGTTTTATTTTTAAATCATTTCTTGAAATTTAAAGATATGTTCCCTAATTAATTAAAAAAATGAGTAAATTACAAATTATGTCCTTTATTAATACATGGTATCTTATCATATGTCCTTTAGTTTTAATAATTACACCATATGTCCTTTTTAAAAATATTTGAACATCTATTGTCCTTTACTCTAACTCTCATCCAAATCGAGAGTTAAGTAAAGCATGTGCCAAAAGCATGATGGGCATTATTGAAGGGGTTTTAACATGTTTATCAAAGTTTCATACAACTTGTTTATATGAAAAACGCAGCGGAATATATGTTTTAAAACATGTGATCAAATTAATTGTTAAACCATTTTAACAAACAACCCCACCCATGGATCTTTATACAATGCATACAATAATGAAACATAAGATGGACAGATTCTACAACCTTTGTAGCTTCCTTAAAACCGAAAATAAGAAGTGAAGATGATGATGTTTGTGGCTGAAACTTCAATGGAGAAGTTCTCAAGAGGTTGTACCCAAGCTACTTCAAATACCTTGATTGCTAGGAATCCCTTGACACCTCTCTTTCAGCAAGCAAAAACTGACTTTGAAAGCTGAAATATTTCAGCAACCCAAACGATTTGAAAGGCTGAAATTCTTGTTCTTCTTCTCCTTCCAAACCGTGAGAATGAGAGAGTTTTAGAGAGAAGAACTTCTTGCATGCAAAAGAGAATGAATGGAATGTGTTGGAGAAGTCTAAGCATGCTTAAGTTTGTATTTACAAGACAAGTGAGTGGGAATCTCCCTTGGGCGGCCGAACCATTAAAGAATGGTCAAAGGTCCCACTTGTTTTAAACATTAAACACAATAATACTTATAATTCTCAAGTTTATAAAGTTTATAACTAGTTTTATAAACTTTATAAATCAAACATCCCTTTATTTGTTATTATTTAGTAATACTAAATAATGAAAACAAATAATATCTCATGAACAATTATTCACATAATAATGTTCATTTGCATAAGCAATAATTTAGAAGTCCATTTTCTAAATTGGTGTCATTATTTATTTGTTTGATCTTATCCATAAATAAATTATCTATTGGTGTTTGACAAGCTTGTTATTGGGTATGACCCGACTTGGATCATATCACACTAGCCACATCAATTTAATATGTATCTTGGGCAGATCAATTCTTTCAATCTCCCACTTGCACAAGATTCATAAAAATTGATGCAAGCAGCAAATAACGCCTAGCAACGGTTTGCTACCCCTAATGTATATGACTAAGTGCCATTCAATAACATCATCCCTTCCAAGTACCTTACTTGAATATGATTTAGGTGAATTAATCATCTATCCTTTTGTTGCAGATGTCATGTTAAATCCAAGAGACACAGAATTGTCATTCTCTGATGATTTAACTTTAACAGGCCTTAGACATCTTACTCTCAACGAATAAGAGGAACAAATTCCATCTTGACTACATACGTCTCTCACAATCACCTCATATCATACCTGAACTCAGCCTTATGTACTGCCAATTTTTCAGAACAGCAAAGTACTAAGCCAAGTACAATACTTGGTGAATATCAAGACCCAATATGTATCTCAGGTCTGAGGAT
The DNA here is from genome assembly GCA_024085815.1 of Flaveria linearis. Lineage (NCBI taxonomy): Eukaryota > Viridiplantae > Streptophyta > Magnoliopsida > Asterales > Asteraceae > Flaveria > Flaveria linearis. The sequence continues at coordinate 6,512,845 of CM044007.1, read as the reverse complement.
ACAATGATATTCGCCTTTACTCAATATTTCTTATGACTAATCACAAAGATTCCATGCAGAAATAATTGAGAGCGGGTCAGTCCAATATCTATATCCCATAGATATCAATGAACCTTGGTAGCAACCTCTTGCTATATATTCATACCTTATGAATATCAACCAATCCAATTTCATTATAGTCTTACATTCATAATTGTTCCCACAAGTATGATCGACTACGGACGTTTAGAATAACTTATTTATTCACGGATTTAAACATGCTAAAATAGAAGAACAAATGATAATAATTATCATATAATTAAGTCAAATAACATAAGTTCTAATATCTAAATACAAAATACAACATCAAACCCAGTCACTTGAATATCTAAGTCCCATGGCACAAGCATGGCCTTCATGTTTTGCCCTTCAAGGAGCTTTGTGAGTGGATCCGCAATGTTTTTATCAGTGTGGACTTTGCGAATACATATCTTTCCTTTTTCAACTTCATCCCTTATGTAGTTGAATCTCTGTTCAATGTGCCGAGTCTTTTGATGAGCACGAGGTTCCTTGATTTGAGCAATCGCACCCTCGTTGTCACAAAAGATCTCTAGGGGATCCTGAATGGAGGGACTACCCCTAGATCGGCTATGAATTTCTTCAGCCATGCAGCTTCCTGTGCTGCCATTGAAGCGGCGACGTATTCAGACTCTGTAGTGGACAATGCTACGACTTCTTGTTTTGAGCTTTTCCAAGAAACAGCTCCGCCATTCAGAATAAAGATGTACCCCGATTGAGATCGTGAATCATCTCGATCGGTTTGGAAACTCGCATCCGTGTAACCTCTTACAACGAGATCCTCTTCACCAGACCCGTAGATCAAGAACATATCCTTGGTCCTCCTTAGGTACTTCAGAATGTTCTTGACAGCCATCCAATGACTATCACCAGGATTCTGCTGGTATCTACTTGTCATGCTTAAAGCGCATGACACGTCTGGTCTAGTGCATATCATTGCATACATGATGGATCCTATAGCAGATGCATATGGGATTGCCTTCATTCTATTTTGCTCCTCCTTTGAGCTTGGACATTGAGTCGTACTCAATATTGTCCCTCTTTGAATAGGTACACTACCTTTCTTAGAGTTTTCCATCTTGAACCTTTTCAAGATTTTGTCAATGTATGCACTTTGATTCAAACCAATCAGCCGCCTTGATCTATCCCTATAGATCTTTATTCCCAGAATATAGGCAGCTTCACCAAGATCCTTGATGGAAAAACAACTTCCAAGCCAGGTTTTTACACCTTCCAAGGTTGGGATGTCGTTTCCAAATAGTAGTATGTCATCAACATACAATACTAGGAAGGTTATTATGCTCCCACTAGCCTTCTTATACACACAAGCCTCATCAGTATTTTTGATGAAGCCAAATTTCTTTATCTCCTCATCAAAACGGTGATTCCAGCTTCTTGATGCTTGCTTCAATCCATAGATTGATTTCTTTAACTTGCATACTTTATCAGGATTTTTGGATCGACAAAACCTTCAGGCTGAACCATATAGACATCTTCCTCAAGATATCCATTTAGGAAAGCGGTTTTGACATCCATTTGCCAAATCTCATAGTCATAATGAGCAGCTATGGCAAACAGTATCCTTATAGACTTTAGCATTGCAACAGGTGAGAAGGTTTCATCATAATCAACCCCTTGAGTTTGAGTGAAACCCTTTGCTACAATCTAGCTTTGTAAGTATCCAAGTTTCCATGCATATCGGTTTTCTTCTTGAAACCCACTTACTTCCAACCACTTTGGAATTAAGAGGTGGTACGACAAGTTCCCAAACTTGATTGTCATACATGGATTGCATCTCAACGTTCATGGCTTCAAGCCATTTGTCACAATCCAAATTGTACACTGCATCATGATATGTGGTTGGTTCATCTGAATCTACCACGTAGCATCCATCCATGAAAAATCCATATCTTTCAGGTGGATTACTAGTTCTACCACTTCTGCGAACGTTTTGTGTGTATTGATCAACCGCTTGATCATTCTCAACATCCTCATGTTGAGTGCTATTTTCAACCAAACGTGCATCGGGCTGTGAATCTTGATCCTCCTCAAGATCCACTGTTCTACTGCTAGTTCCTTCCATAAGAAACTTTGTTTCTAAGAACTCGCCCTTTCTGGCAACAAATACCTTTTGTTCCAGTGGATCATAGAAATAATATCCCATAGAATCTCTAGGATATCCAACAAAGATACACTTGGTGGATCGGACATCTAATTTGTTTGGGGTGAGAGTCTTAACATAAGCCTCACAACCCCAGACCCTTAAGTATGATAGGGATGGAACTCTTCCATGCCATATCTCAAAAGGTGTCTTTTCCACCTTTTTGGTTGGGGCCATATTCAAAATACGGGCCGCGGAGAGCAAAGCGAAACCCCAAAATGATAGAGGCAATGTGCTTCTAGCCATCATAGATCGAACCATATCTAATAGGGTTCGATTCCTCCTCTCAGACACACCATTATGTTGTGGTGTTCCAGTGGAGTGAGTTGTGAGACACATCCCACAACTCCTAAGATGATCTTGAAAAACATCACTTAGGTATTCACCGCCTCTATCGGTACGGAGAACTTTAATTGATTTGTGAGTTGATTTTCTACTTCATTCTTGAAGATTTTGAACATTTCAAAACTTCATCTTTGTGTCTTATTAGTACACATACCCATAGCGACTATAATCGTCGTAAAGGTAATGAAGTATCTTTCACCATTCCTAGTCATTGGCTTAAAAGGACCACATACATCCGAATGTATGATACCTAATAAATCTTTTTGCCCTTTCGTTAGTTCCACTAAAGGGTGTCTTAGTCATTTTCCTTGTAAACAAGATTCACATACATCAAATGAATCACATTCATTGTTTTTAAAAGACCATTCTTTTGAAGTGTTTGTATGCGTTTCTTGTTTATATGACCAAGACGACAATGCCAAAGGTAGGTATCACTCAAATCCAATTTGAGTCTTTTGGTGGTTGCTTGGTATATTGAGCTATCATATGTTGTGTTTTCATGAACCAATTCATAAATGCCATTACAAGTATAGCTTTAAAATAAAATACATGATTTAAAGAAACATGAATATCATTGTCAACAAACTTGAAATCATAATCATATTGTCTTAAACGGGAAACAGAAATTATGTTTCTAGTCAGCTAGGCATATAATACATTACTTAAAATACTTCCAAACCACTTGGAAGCTTCAAAATGTAGTCTCCTTGGGCTTCCACATGAACCTTTGCACCATTGCCCATGAGAGACTTATTTCCCCTTTACATAATGCTCATTTCTTCTGAACCCTGCAACAAATTACAAATGTGAGTTCCACATCCGGTATCTAATACCCATGTGTTAGAAGAAATAACATTCAGCTCAACATGTATCATGTAAATTATACCTGAGTTTGCCCCGCATCCCTCTTTTCTCTCAACTCTTGAGATAGACTGGACAATTTCTCATCCAATGCCCTATCTCACCACATTTGAAGCATGGGTCGTTCACGGCAACCTTTTGCTTCTTCTCCTTGGGCTTCGGAGGTTGCGCCCTAACAGCCATCTTTCCCTTTCCCCTAACATGACCCTTTCCTTGGCAACATTGCCTTAGGAGGGTAGAGACTTTCTCTTTTTCCCACCTTCACTATGGTGAGAACGGGTAAAACCCTCTTACCCATTCCTGCCTCAGCTGATTTGAGCATAGAATGAAGTTCATTTATGCTCTTGTCCCATCCGTTCATGTTGTAGTTCTGATGAATGCCTCAAACCTTTTAGTTAGGCCCTTAAGGATCAAATCCGTGGCCAACTCTTTTGAGACGGACAGTTCAGCCTTTCAAGGCGGTCGATGTGGCTTTTCATCTTAAGAACATAAGAGAAACTGATTGGGATTCCTCCATCCGACATGCATTAAGCGCTTGAACCGTTTCATAGCGCTCCACTCTAGCTTGTTGCTGGAACGTTTCCCCCTGAGCAACTGATCATGTCATAAGCTCCATGGAGCTCATACTCCTTTTGGAGTTCGGGTGTCATACTTGCTAACATTAGGCAAGAGACTTGGACGGAGTCTTCTACATATCTAACCCAATCATATATGCTTCCACATCTTCCTCGTTAGGTTCATCGGGGATGGGTCATCAAGGATGTAGGCCCGCTTTTCTTGTTTGAGAACAATTCTCAAGTTGCGGTACCAATCCATGAAATTGTTAGGTGTTAGACGATCCCTTTGAAGGATCGCCCTTAGGGATTGGTTGTTTGGTTTGGTACATCATTATTAGCGTTGTTGTTGTCGGCCATCTACAAGATTTTACAAAGTCTATTAGTAATCGTTGATATAATTATATTTCATTTATTAATACCCTTTATGTCTCATAGACCATTAATAAATAATTTTAGAATCCAACGTTATATTTAAATATTGGTTGGTGACCTTTATCCCATTATTTAAATAAACAAGGTAGTCATAAATGACAATTACAACCTATTGTAACTTCTAGTGGTATGGGATCGTTTGAACATCTCATGTTTATAACGGCATGTTTATCCCATCAACACCTTTTATAAATATATTTTAGTGATCCATTCATATATTTTACAAATCAAGTCGTCCTACTTACACACACGTGTGAGTTTACTATATAGTGGTTAGTGACCTTTATCCCACAAACATGGTATTCTCACCTCAGTTACAAGTTCCCTCAAAGTGGTTAGGTGACCTTTATCCCACTAAGAGTTAGCAAGTAACCTAAGTGTTGTGTAAAAGGATGGTGTTTAACTTGTTTTTCAAAAGGGATATAATTTGATATTCTTGTTTAGAAAAGTCTATGTACCATATGATTGTATGCTTCAACCATATGGTACCCTATTGGTTCTTTTAAATAAAACCCATTTTATTTTGTAAACCATTAATTCCTTTATAGAACCATTCTACTTATGCTTAATGATTTGAAACCAATTACTTGTTTATTGTTTGTTTTAGTTGAGGTTTGTTAATCACATCCAAATATTCAAAACAAACATCATCATATGCATTCAACAAACATAAACAAAACAAGTCTATATGCATAACAAAGCATACTAAGTTGATCACACTTGTTTAGCCAAAACAAGTGTGTCAAATGGTCATATCCTAAGGGTTTAGAATCATGACACATGGTTGACCAAAGAGACTCCCACTTGAAACCATATCTTCAAGAATCCTCTTTGTCCATCTTTTCTTCCAAGTCTTGATCTTGAGCTTCCTTACAAGATATGTATCCTAATACATTTTTCTAGTAAAGATAAACTCCTAATCTATTTATTACAAACCATATGAATATAAATTACAAGACTAGACTTGAAACAAAAATAAATTATTACATGCCCAAATGAATATAACATGACAACCAATCATTCAATCCAAATGGTCTAGGCTTTGTTATGCATAATCAACAACAACATATTCAAATATACATGAGAGGTCGATTTTGGCACCCCTTAAACCCATGTTTTTGGCCAACATGACCCAGAACTAATGGGTTTAGTCCATGCAAACATTATCTTATAACTAGAGTTTTAAAGATCCTAATATGCATAATATAGAATCTTTAAAACATCAAAAGAGGCACCAAAACAGCCCCTTAAACCCACGGTTTTGGTGCTGTCCATATTGAAACACAAAGTATAATATATGTATGCATATGTAGTGGCTCTAGATGCCATTGAAGGGGTTTTAACATGTTTATCAAAGTTTCATATAACTTGTTTATATGAAAAACGCAGCGGAATATATGTTTTATCAACATGTTTCATATAACTTGTTTATATGAAAAACGCAGCGGAATATATGTTTTAAAACATTGATCAAATTAATTGTTAAACCATTTTAACAAACAACCCCAACCCATGGATCTTTATACAATGCATACAATAATGAAACATAAGATGGACAAGATTCTACAACCTTTGTAGCTTCCTTAAAACCGAAAATAAGAAGTGAAGATGATGATTTTGTGGCTGAAACTTCAATGGAGAAGTTCTCAAGAGTTGTACCCAAGCTACTTCAAATACCTTGATTGCTAGGAATCCCTTGACACCTCTTTTCAGCAAGCAAAAACCGACTTTGAAAGCTGAAATATTTCAGCAACCCAAACGATTTGAAAGGCTGAAATTCTTGTTCTTCTTCTCCTTCCAAAACCGTGAGAATGGAGAGAGTTTTTTAGAGAGAAGAACTTCTTGCATGCAAAAGAGAATGAATGGAATGTGTTGGGAGAAGTCTAAGCATGCTTAAGTTTGTATTTACAAGACAAGTGAGTGGGAATCTCCCTTGGGCGGCCGAACCATTAAAGAATGGTCAAAGGTCCCACTTGTTTTAAACATTAAACACAATAATACTTATATTCTCAAGTTTATAAGTTTATAACTATTTTATAAACTTTATAAATCAAACATCCCTTTATTTGTTATTATTTAGTAATACTAATAATGAAAACAAATAATATCTCATGAACAATTATTCACATAATAATGTTCATTTGCATAAGCAATAATTTAGAAGTCCATTTTCTAAATTGGTGTCATTATTTATTTGTTTGATCTTATCCACAAATAAATTATCTATTGGTGTTTGACAAGCTTGTTATTGGGTATGACCCGACTTGGATCATATCACACTAGCCACATCAATTTAATATGTATCTTGGGCAGATCAATTCTTTCATTTATGTCTTTTACATGCCCTCAATTAAAAAAAGATGTATGTCTCTTCATTCCCATAGTCTTCGGGAACGCATAGATTATTGTAAACCCTAATTGCTTTGATGAAGTCAAGCAACAGTTCTGATCTCGTCCCTTCGTTATCGTCTCTTTCAATGGATTGTATGAAATCACAAGGCCTACAATATTTCGAAGACGAACACGGCGAAATCAACGGTAATACGTGAATATATATATATATGTAAAAATCGTAATTCTTGATTTAAGTAAGTGGAGAATCACTTTTTGATTTCATGCGCTGTAGAAATTTGCTACAGAGCACTTATTGATTTTGACTTTTAATCATACTTTCATCATATTCAAATTTATTATTTATTCCATTAGTTAATTTATTGGTTGCTTATATGCAATTTCTAATCAAAATCTTTTATTTTATGATACAATTGTGTTTTCAATTTGAGTTTAAAACTAATATCAAGCATGTAATTATAGCAAAGATGCACAGCACATCTAGACCCAAGTTTCTATTATGATTTCATGGGTGATGAATTTGATCCTTTCTTTGGTCAAAACATGGGGGGGGTCAAAATAATGAAGATGAGAACATGAGTGGGGATCAAAACAATGAAGATGAGAACAGGGGTGGGGATAAAACATGTCAAGTGATGAATATGAAAGTGAATTTGAAGTTGATAACTGCATTGATGATGTTGATGTGGACATGAGGGATTTTAGATTGAACATTGATAAGGATGTTGAGAACACTCACCATGAATATGTTGGCATTGATGTAGAAGTTTTGGATAATAAGAGATTAGATAGTGGGAGTGATTCGGATGTTAATGAACATAGGGTTAGGAAACATATGCTAAGGTATTTAAGGAATGCTAATGAGACTATAGCATTTGTACGTTGGTCAAGTTTTTGGAAACAAGATGGAAGCAAAGAACTAATCAAACAACATGCTGTGGAGACGAGAAGACAACTTAGGATTGTGAAGGATGATCTAGAAAGGGTTAGGGCAGTTTGTTGGGGAGATATGCCTACTTTTCAAGTTGATGAAGGTGTGGTCCACACTCAAGACATAGAGCATAATGTGAACATGAGTGGTAGAGGACACAATGTAAGAGGGCAAAAGAATGTCCTTAGGCAAAAGAATGTAGGTGGGAAGAAGAGGAAAAAAACAAACCCTAAAAGCATCAATGTCCTTGGGCAATTTTAGTGTCTAGAAAACAAAATTGTGAGACATGGGTGGTGAAGACTTTGATAGATGTACATAAATGTTTACAAACTAGAGCTATTAAACATTGCACTTCCAACTTTCTTAGTAAGCATCTAATGGAACAAATTGAAGAAAATCCAAGTATTCCAGTGAAAGCAATTCAAGAGCAATTCCAAAGAAAATATGAAGTTAGAGTTTCAAGGATGAAAGCATTTAGGGCCAAGGCCAAAGCACTCTCACAACTACATGGAGATTACCGATCACAATACAATATTCTCAGGGATTATCTCACTGAACTCACGAACAAAAACCCAGGTACTACAGTTAGGATAGACAATGGATGAACTCAAAAATTCAACCTTGAGGCACAACTGTGGTTGTCTAAAATTCCACCACAACATTGGTCAAGATCATATTTTTCTGGTAAGTTATAATAATTTCATATGTTTACAATTATTATGTTTGTTAATGCATATAACATACTATTAAATTTGATCATTCTATAGGTAGGCACATACGGATGTACTACTAAATAATATGTGTGAAGTTTTTAATGCCAAGATAGTGGATGGAAGAGACAAGCCAATTATCACACTATTGGAATATATTAGAGAGTATCTCATGAGGAGGATTGTAAATGTGCTAAGAGTGATTGATAGGTGTGAAGGTCTACTAACACCAACAGCTCAGAAGGTGTTTGAAGGGATTAAAAGGAAGCGACAGGTTACTGTACAATGGAATGGGGAAGAGCATTATCAGGTGAGTGGCCCAGGTGGTGATCAATGTGTAGTTGACATGAGTAGGAGATCATGTGTATGCAGGAGATGGAGATCACAGGGATGCCTTGCAAACATGCAGTTGCTGCAATTTGGAATAAGGCTATATATGGACAAGGAACTACCCTGCCAGAAACCTTTGTACATCCAGTATATAGGTTGGAGACATGGAAAGAGGTGTATAATTTCAAGATCTACCCAATCAATGGAAGAGCATTATGGCCTAGGTCTCAAATTCCAACCAGTATTACACCACCAACACATTATAAGCCTATTGGTAGGCCTAAAAGGGTGAGGAGAAAGTCATCATTTGAATTGGAGGAGTCACTAAAAGGTGGAAGATTATCAATGAAGGGACATCAAAGACTTGCTCAAAGTGTTATAAGAAGGGACACAATAACAGGACTTGCAAGGGATTAGAGTAGTATTGGATTTTAATTTGGTTTCTTTTGATTTATGTTGGATGTATGGATTTTAATTTGGTTTCTGTTGGTTTAATTTTGAATGTATGGATTTTAAATTGGTTTATGTTGGTTTAATTTGGTTTAATATGGGTTTAAATGATTTGGATGTATGGAATTTTTAACCAGTATGCTTTGCGAAATCATGAAAAGCAATTAATTTTCATAATAGTAA